>JAWLSL010000033.1:0-347500 GCA_033980235.1 Diadema setosum
GTCCTGGCTTTGATGGAGAGGAATCAGCCCGAAACTTGGAGGCTCCGATATATGCCGTCTCAAGAGCCTTGAAATGTGGCATTGCACAGATGCTCTTCACGTAGGCCTGCAATGCTTCGGCTGACATGACAGATCCTCCGTAGTGATATAACGACTGAAGCTATGCAGAATCGTAGCAGGGTTAGAAGATGAATAATTATTGTACGAATGAGAATGCTGTATCTCTCTACATTGGGCAAGTGAAATGACAAACCAGTTTTCACATGCAGAGTAGATTGCATGCACAAGTTGAAAAATAAACTCTAGCAATAAAACACCCCGATATACTTTTAATATCAATCGTTTTAGAATAATACGCCGGTAACAGATCTTGTCTTTCATATCAAGCAGGACAGTAGATCTTTATTCCATGCATTATTGAACAGAAACAAATTACATCACTCCAGTGACATCAGTCGAGAGAGGGTGTCTACATACCAGACATCATCTATCCCCGTACTTACATATTTCTTATTCTCGGACTGAAAGAGGAAATCGTATAACCAACTTTAAAGGGTTTATGTCATCGCTTAATCTCATTCGAGATATATAATCGTTACCGACATCAATGTTGTGAAAACATAATAAATCTAAAATTTCTCTATTGACATTGTCTCTTGTTGATACGAAAATACATTGGATTAAAAGAAAATCAGCAATAAAATACCCTTGCTCCCGATGCTGATGTTGAGAGGGTGAAAAAGAAATGGTCTGTTAAGTTGACTGCCCGTAGCTCAAGAGTCTTTAGGTTTGGCATGGTGCAGATACTCTTGGCGTAGGCCTGTGATGCAGTAGGCGAGATACCAGGCCCTCCAGAGTGACGTATTGATTCCAGCTATGTAACATAGAAGAAGGGTGAAAAACATGAGAAAATTTACGGGAAAATGCACTGTTGTCTTTGAATGAATGACCTTCCTTGACATACTACAAAATTCTTGATACAACATGCGCGTACGTCACATATTTGTTCCAGGTATGTGGTGTAGTAGTGTGAGATATATAAAAAGAAAATAGAAGATAGGGTTGTTTGTAAGAGCTTATGTATTGATATAAAACATACGTGAAAATAAAAAGAATTGTTTACCATGCGCTTGTTTTTAAAGGCGATTATTTTAAACCGACACGTCTCAAAGAGGAGGGGCAAGTTCTTTCATTTTGTACAGGAGAGAGAGACAGAGACGCACCGAACCGTGCGGCAACGCAGGGATAATTCATTGCTGTGCAAAATCAAGTTTTTCCCGGATAATTCGCGATCTCGGAAAAGAAGGAGTGTGCCACATTGAAGGTATGTTACAAATGCACCTTACAATGTACATCAATTTTTGTTCTAAATGCAAAGATTTCCAGAGTGCATGCAAGAGCATTTTATCATGTTGATATGGAAACATTAAGACGGCAAGGATACAAAAACGTTAGTAATACGAGAAATATGAAAACGCGCTGTAATGTATTACTTCTTTTTCGACACAGCAAAAAGACGGAAAGGACGACTATTAAAACAAAACCCAAAACGACCAACTGTATCTCATCATGACGTAGTTTTCTCTAAATTCTAAAGGTAACGAGTTTCCAAAATCAGGAGGATTAATTTTCCCTTTATATACAGAAAGTTCTTATTAGCTATTGTTGAAATGAATATAATTCTTTAACTTCCTTACAACAACTATTTCATTTGTTCTTTTATCTTCTCTTCTCTTCTCCCTTGGGATTGAAGATAAGAAAAGTTCTCTTCTCTTTGACACAGCGTACGGTATCACATTGGACATAAAACAAGTATAATGATATAAGATACCATTGATCCTGATGCTGATGCTACAAGGGCAGAAAAGAAATCATCTGTCAATGCTACATCACGGAGCTCCAGCATTCGGAGGTTTGGCATGGTGCAGGTCATCTCACCGAAGGCCAATGACGCAGTACCCCAACTTGCAGATCCTACTGTTGTAGTTATTGAGAGCTGTATAGTGAAGTATCAGAAGAGAGCATTAAAAGATAAATGAAAAGCTGAAGTATGAATATTATGCATGCTATGGGACGACATAACAGAACTTTGAATCATTTTCTCAAAAAAAAAAAAAAAAAACACACACACACACATACAACTTCCCGATAACAGGGATGAGAATCTCGTATGTGGGCATTGGAGCTCTCAACAGGAAAATTTATCTTTATTCCTGAAACATCCTTATTTACAGTGCTAGTATACAAGCTATTCCAAAAGTAGGAAATTGACACATTTTTTTTTTTTCGGTGACATCCTTCGTCAAGCTATCCTAAAACAAACTGAATTCGATGAAAGGAGACGACATGCTGGGTTGTAATGAACACATGCACACACACACACACACACACACACACACACACACACCATGGGTGTAAATCCGGGGGGGGGGCCACCAAAAATGTGAAATTTAGGATTTGAAATCCCCCTGAAATGGAGGAGGAGGGGGGATGGCCTGTACAATCATCCCCCCTGAAATTTGAGAGAAAATGGAGGAAGCAGAAATGTGATTGTATCAATTTTGGCATATTGCATGACGTTTGTACGCCGGCCTTCAGACAGGTAACAGAGCTGAACAGTATTCTATATCTTGTAGGATAATGTATACGTAATTTTCTCAAGCGCTCGCTCGCTTCGCTCGCTCGCGAAGAAAGTAATATCGACATAAGGTATGGCTCGACACTAACTTTTTTGTTTTGTGAAATCCTAAATTTCACATTTTTGGTGGCCCGAGAGAAAAATTTGGTGTCCCGAAAAAAAAACAATAAATAACATTAAAAGTCCTTTTTTTTTTTAATGAGTCAAAGATTTAAGATTTAAGATAGTAAGAATTAGAAGTTGGACATATCTACTCATAAATAAACTTCAACAAACTTGCAACACTCACTCTCAGGCATTCATTCAGTCCTTTTCATCCATCCTTTGAACAAATTTAACTGCTAATTTTCGGCGCAAAAAGTTACGAATTTATTGACATACTTTTCAAAATATTTTGGTGGCCCTTTTTTGAAATTTGGTGGCCCGACTTTCATTCTTGGTGGCCCCGGGCCACTGGGCCACCGTTAGTGTCGAGCCCTGCATAAGGTATGGTCCAGACGTCGACAACGTCAAATACCATAGGCTTACGTGTGAACATGCTATGACGCGAGCAACTCGGGACCATCTCCAAATTATGTACGAAAACAAACAAACAATAACAACAATTATTCCGCCATAATTGAACCCCCCCCCCCCTCCATTTCCTGAATCATTCCTGAAACAATGATGACTCTGATACATCTATGGGCATACCCAGGGATGATCAGGGGCGTTGAATCTATCTCGGGGGGCAAAGGGGCATTTGCCCCGCCCCTACGGAAATGTTGGGGGCAGACAAATCATTTGTCCCCCAAGCAATTCCCAAGATGAGGACAAAATTGTCCAAATACCGCCAGAACTATGCACCAAATCGTTGAATTGTAATCATAAACATGCAAAAGCTCCGCTACTGGATCCCTTTGTACACTTTTGAGATGAACGATTTCCCTAATATATATTATCCAGTGGCGTATCTAGGGGGGGGGGGGTGGAGGGGGGAGCACGGGGGAGCATGTGCCCCCCACCCTCCCCCATCCACCGATAAAAAAAAAAAAATACCTAAATGGTCATTCAAGAGTTAGTAAACTGTTTTTGAAATCGACATGAAAGGGTGATCAAGAAATAAGATATTTTTCTAAGATTTCTTTTAACCATAATTAAAGAGGTAAATGGTGTGAAACATTGTTCAAAAAGCTCGAAGCCGACAAAAGATTGTGATTCAACCTGATTCCTGGTTGGCATTCTGAATATAAAAGCAGGATGTGCGCAGTGTCAAAAGAGTCGCTGCAATGTTGCGCAAAGTCTCGATGTAGAACGTACACCTTTGTACCTTACGCTTCATTATATCAAAGCTAGATCATTGATTTTGCAGTGTTGCTTCACATACTAGTCTATATTAAAATGTCTTGCATTGCCAATAGTAAGACTTGACCTGGGCTATTTCCTAACTTTTTGATGTATACAAAATACACACACAAACAAACACAAACAATTAGGGGATGTTCCGAAAGTGCAGATTTTGGACATCCTTTTTTTTCCCGCTTCGCCACTTGGTCACTTTACGACGCTCCCCTCGCTGGTCATACCTCCCCCAATCATAAACATAAACCGACACCCTTGACTACCAGTGGCGGATCCAGGGGGGCGCACCTGGCGCCCCCCCCCCCCCCCGCTCTTAATTTCCAAAGCAAAAAAAAAAAAAAAAAATATATATATATATATATATTGGTACAAACGGCAGTTTTGGGACTGTAAAATGTCAACATTTTCAAGTTCGCTCGCTCCGCTCGCTCGCATTTAAAGGTCCGGTTTACCTTTGAGAACAGTGATTTTAAAATTTGCAAGATATAACATTTAATGCATATGTGTAGGTCTGTTGTACCACAAAACATCCTATCATATAACATTTTCGCGATAAAGCCTGAAATATAAGGAGATATCTGTATTTTTCTCAATAAACCGTAACTGTAGACTGTTTAGTCTGGAAACATTTTTATTGTAACTATTGTTCATATTTTGTATATCTAACAATACTTAACATCGATTTTACCGATTCAGTGGTTGTTTCTATCCCTAACTCACATTTTAGAACTATCTTGAAAGCACTAATGCAGGGTTTTTGTTTCATCTGCAAATGGTTAGTTATGCCTTTAATCGTTATGCCATTCTCCTGATGTTGCTGCCAGTAATTGCCAGCAGTTGCGCCCGGTACGCCCCCCTTAATTTCCGAAGGGGAAAAGTAGAGCTACAAACGGCAGTTTTTAGACTGTAAAATGTCAAAATTTTCAAGCTCGCTTGTTCCACTCGCTTGCATTTTATCGCTATGCCATTCTCCTGATGTTCCCGCCAGTATAATTGCCAGCAGTTACGCCCGGTGCGCCCACCCCCCTTTAATTCCAAAGCGAAAAGTATAGCTACAAACGGCAGTTTTTCAAGCTCGCTCGCTCCTCTAGCTCGCATTTAATCGTTATGCCATTCTCCTGATGTTGCTGCCAGTAATTGCCAGCAGTTAGGCCCGGTGCCTCCCCTCTTAATTTCTAAAGCGAAAACATACAGCTATATACAAACGGCAGTTTTTGGCCTGTAAAATGTCAAACTTTCAAGCTCGCTCGCTTCGTTCGCTCGCATTTGATTTTAATCGTTATGCCATTCTCCTGATGTTGCTGCCAGTAATTGTCAGCAGTTGCGCCCGGTGCGCCCCCCCCCCCTGCCCTTAATTTCGAAAGCGAAAAAATATAGCTACAAACGGCAGTTTTTGGACTGCAAAATGTCAAAGTTTTCAAGCTCGCTCGCTTCGTTCGGTTGCATCTAATCGTTATGCAATTCTCCTGATGTTGCTGTCAGTAATTGCCAGCAGTTGCGCCCGGTGCTCCTCTCCCCTCCTTAAATTTAAAAGCGAAAAGATAGCTACAAACGACAGTTTTTGGACTGTAAAATGTCAAAATTTTCAAGCTCACTCGCTCCAATCGCTCGCATTTAATCGTTACGCCATTCTCCTGATGTTGTTGCCAATAATTGCCAGCAGTTGCCCCGGTGCGCCACCATTTACAACATCAAAATGCAAAAAGTTCTCAGCGTAGGAGGGGGAACATCCCCCTCCCACACCCTCGCCCCCCCCCCCCCGCTCCCTCGCTTGGGTTAGGTTGCGTTTGTGATATTCAGTGTAAGAATTAATACAAGAAGTTTATTTATATGATACCATTTTATAGCCAAATTGTTAAAATAATAATCGACATCTAATATAGTGCTACCTTAAACAAGTGAGACTGTTTCGAGTCGACAAAACGTGCAAAAACATGCACCGCTCCCTCGCACAGGTATTTCAAAAAACAACAAAAAAAAGTCTTCGTACTTCGGCCAAAAAAAAAGTGTGTGTGTGTGTGTGTGTGTGTGTGTGTTTTTTTTTTTTTTTTGGGGGGGGGGGGGGGCACCAAGCTTCACCAAGGCGCCCCCCACCCCCACCAAGGCTGCGCCGGTCCGCTTATGGGCTTGTAATCGTGGTGATGGTGACTATCCGATCATCCCCCCACTCCTCAGTACGGATTTACGCCGTTGATACACACACAGTCACGTGTATTCTAGCGCCAGTGTGATGGTTCTTGAAAACCTGAACATTTAACAACTATCTAAGAAAAAAAAAATCATCTCAGAGGTGGCAAGAAAAGATACTCAGAGATCTGATTCAAGAATCGTTTCCCACAACTTTATTATCATGACTTTAATAGAATTTCGGTCTGACTCTTGGATTGCCTACTATTTTTCGGCTGGTACTGTTGTTTTAGAGGATTATTCAAAGAAATATGGTGACAAACGAGAAAATGAGAAAAACTTAGTTGTGCAAAATGTCATTCCGTCAAAAGTCTCTCAATAGGTGCACAAACATATATTTTCACAGGTTTCCCTAATTGTCAACAATGAGATAGGAGTACAAGAAAGTCCTCACCGTTACATCCTGATGAATTTATATATCAACTTTCTACAAGATGGGCATTAACTTTGATGAAATATTGTGAGAGGATTGACTTGATATTGTATAAAACCAAATCTATAGGAGATATGTAACGCATTGATATCATCGCATCATCGCAATTTCACATTTTATTTTTGTGTTAGTCATGGATTCGAAAAACTATTTTCAAATTCTGTGATTTATTTCATTTCATTTCATTTCATTTCATTTATGTTTTCCATCTCCAACAGAACTTGTAAATACATTTTCCTTCCGTATGAAATATAAATACATATATATGTGAATGTGAATATGTGATCATATAAGTTGAATTTATAGATATACAAATGACAAGGTGAAAAAGAAAAAATGCACACACACACAAAATCTGAAATCACGAAAATGCAGGAGATGGGGAGGAATGCTGTAGAAGCAAAGCTTGAAGGGTGCATTCCTCCAAACATATAATAACATCTTATATCATTGCTCTTTCACTTAACACATGAGATTAAGTTTACAAAAAAAAAGAATTACACAAACTATAGATAAAAACCTAACTACCCCTAGACAATTACCCTGACAGATCCACTAAGTCGTTGTCATGCAGAAACGCAGAAACTAGAACAAGTAACTAGGAAAAGTAAGACAGAAATATTAAGAAGAACTGATGGTTGGAAAAGAGGAAGAAAATACAATGTGGATTGAGTGAATATGGTCCCGGTGAAAGGCAAATGAAATTCATTAGAATGACGAGTTGGGTATCTGTGGAAAGAGTTATTCTTCACAAACGTCCCCGTAACAATGGGAGGTAATAAATTATTACTAGATTTACACATAAATTGACCAAGATAATAATTATAAAGATCACTTATCTGTGAAATCTTATTTTCAAAAAATAAAACGTCAGTTGGGGATCTCCAAGATACTTTGAAAATTATACGAAGGGCTTTTTTTTTTTCTGGAGACGTAGCAGTCTATCAAGATACATTGAATGAGTGTTTCCCCAAGCTATAATACCGTAATTAAGATAAGGCAAAATCAAAGTTGAGTATAACATAAGGAGGGTGGGAATGGGAAAATAAACTTTACTTTGTTCATAACACCAATATTACAAAATATTATGTGACAAATATTATTAATATGTGTCTTCCACGAAAGTCTATTATCAATTGTCAATCCTAGAAACTTCATTGATGAAACTACATTTATAACAGTATCATCTAATACACTGTTATTGGGAATACTATCCAAAGAATTACTAAACAACATACATTTGGCTCTAAGAAGGTTCAAAGACAATTTGTTGGATCATATCCAATAAAGCAACTTTTAAAGTTCTGAATTTAGGTGTCCACCAAAATGTGGGGATCCGGATGTGAAAAAAACAAACATTTGAATCGTCTGGGAGCAACAGAAAAGATAAAACACGAGAAACATCTATCATATCGTTTATATACGTTATAAATAAAAGAGGTCCCAATAAACTTCCTTGAGGAGCACCCCAAGAAACAGATTTCTTTGTGGAACTGTGACCGGATAAAGATACAAATTGTTTGCGATCAGTACGGTAGCTCCTGAACCACTCGAAGTCCTTCCCACGGATACAATAGTGACATAATTTATAAAGAAGTATTTCGTGATCGATGGTATCGAAGGCCTTGCAGAAGTCCAGGAACTCTCTCACTGTATGGTAATGTTGGTCTACGGCTTTAGCACCTTTTCCAACAAAGGAGAGAATAGCATGAGATGTGTTGTGTTCTTTACGAAATCCAAATTGAAAATTAGATATAATATTATGCAAATCAAAAAATTTAAGGAGTCTAGAATGTACAATTTTTTTCTAACAATAATAGAAATCGAAGACAACAGAGAAATTGGTCTGTAATTACAAATATCTTCTTTATTACCTTTCTTATAAATTGGAATTACTTTAGCGATTTTCATTTCCAATTACTTAATTATAAATTAAGAATATGAGTTAATGATGCGACAACACTCTCACTAATGTTCTTCAAAATAATACTATCAATACCATCCGGTCCAGTGCTCTTTTTATTTTCCAAATTCATAATAATGTCTTTTATTTCTAAACTAGTGACAGGATAAACAAAATGGAGTCGAAATTGGGTAATGCAAGAAATTCATGGAAATTCGTTTCAGATGTGGGCTTCAGATGTGGTCTTGAGTACCTCTCTCTTAAAGCTTGACAGAAAGGTCCAGGAGACGGCGGCCTGGGGTAATGACTTCCAAAGCCTGGTTGCATCTGGGAAGAAGCTTCTTTGGAGGACTTGTGTTCTTGCAAATTGTACTTGAGGTTTCTGGTCGTGGCCCCTGTTTGAATGAGGTAGTGATGGGGTCAGAACTGTTGCGGGAATGGAAATCATGGAGTTCCTAATGCAGTACATCATTGCAACCTTTGCCTGTGCTCTTCTTTCTTGCAAGGATGGCCATTGAAGTTTTTGAAGCATGGCTGTGACACTGCTTGTTCTGTGATGGTCACTGCAGACGAAGCGTGCATACCTTCTCTGGATCATTTCCAGTTTCATGATGTTTGCCTGGGTGAAGGGATCCCAGATTATGCTTCCATATTCCACGACTGGTCTAAGCAGGGTGAAGTAGCAAAGCACCTTGACTTTGTGTGGACATGATCTGATGTTCCTCTGGAGAAAGGTTATGGTGGAATTAGCCTTTTTTGCTGCTTGGTTGATGTGGTGGTTCCAGCTAAGCTTCTCATGGAGGTTGACTCCAAGATATTTTGCGGTGTCTACTTTCTCCATGGTTTGTCCATGAATGGTGTATGACGTCATGATGGGTTTACGTTTGTTGGTAACATGGAGGACATGGCATTTTGGGGGATTGAACTCCATTAGCCAGTCGGCTTCCCATCGTTCAAATCCCTTCATGTCACACTTGAGTTGCACGCTGTCTTCTTCAGACCTGATGTTGTGATAGATTAGGCAGTCGTCTGCAAACAGCCTAACAGTATGCGTGACAGATACTCTGGTAGGTCATTGATGAACAGGAGGAATAACATGGGGCCAACAACGCTACCCTGTGGAACTCCAGAAGTCACATGGGACTTGGAAGAGCCGGATCCTTCAAGGAGTACCTGCTGTGTGCGATCCTGAAGGAAGTCAGCTACCCATGCATGGGTAGAGTTTCGTATGCCATAGTAATCAAGTTTTTGGAGAAGTCTTCCATGTGGCACCTTGTCAAAGGCCTTGGCTAGATCCAAGAGAATGACATCGTCTATGCCTTTGGCCAAGTCTTGGATGGCAAGGGCGAGTTGCGAGATGCATGGTCGCTTCTTGCGGAATCCATGTTGGGCATCAAAGAGTATGTCGTAATCTTCAAGATGGTCCATGATGTTGCTGTGGACTATGTGTTCCAGGACGCGATTTTTTTTTCCGTAACCCTAACGCGTCGAAATTGCCAATTGTGTCACTTGAGCAAAGACTACCAGTGTACTTGGCTGGTTTTGTACGCATGCGCTTGGACTTCTTACTGTACAGTATGTACACATATATAACCAGTGGCATGGTCGTCTGCTAACACAGAATCAGATTCGAATGTGAATGGCACGCCCTTCAAACATAACAACGGGTTTGTGTGTAGGTGTGTGTGTGTGTGTGTGCGTGTGTGTGTATGTGTGTGTGCGTATATGTGTGTGGGTGTGTGTGTGTGTTTAAAAAAGAAGGTGATTCAGCAGCACAAGTGTGTGCGTAAGGCAGATATGGATTGGCTTGAAGTTACTAAGTAATCAGAAAGCCTTTTCTGAGATATTCATGCACAATTCTATGTCAAGTAATACGCTACGCATGGTATGATGTGTATATATAGGCCAAAATTTACTGTGTGTAAGAAAAATATGATTTAGAAGCACAAGAGATAAGAATTCAGCTGCTTATTTTTGTTCAAATTAATTTCATTGTAAACATGGGCCTTAAATATCGATGAAATTCTAATGAAGAATATCATTTCTGTATTATTCTGTTCGCACTACAAGTGTACACTCAACAGTAACACGTTCCCATTAATCGAAGTTCCAGAGGAAAATGAGAAGTGAGGACACAAGTCGTACATGGTAAATTGGAGCTTTATTCGAAGACGTTTCACATGAGCAAGCCATTTAGCAAGTATATCATTTTACAAAACTCAGCACTCAGTATATCGTGTACAACATAAGCAGGGAGGTGACTCACCTTGCTGGTATATTAACAGGGAGGTGAGACTAAAATTCTCTCACCTCCCTGGTACACGGGAGGGTGCCTTTTTCAATCAAAGTGACAAATCACTGGTCACTTTCACTGACAGCGATCACTTGTGTTCAGATTATTTATGGGCTGCCTTACGCGGCAGCCTCGAAAGTGGAGTGAGCGTCAGGTGGTGTCCGTTGACAAGCCACGAATGATTTTTTTTTTTTTTTTTTTGGGGGGGGGGGGTAGGATAATAGTGCTGCTTGATATAATGATGTGTACATAGGCCGTGAGGTAAAAGAAATTTCATTTCAATTCAATTCGATTTTATTGTCCGTTTCTGGAAATTTGTTTTGTTAGCATGCACACAAGTTACATCGATACATACAATATATACAGGGCACACGTTATACATAGACAATGATAAACACATAAAAGATATACAGCAATACTATGTCAATGTCGTTGTCAGAAATAACATTAAAGAAATATTAATCTGTATAAATCGACGTGTTGGTTGTGGTGTGCATTAACATACACAAGTGTGTAAATATGTATCAGATTTATAATAACTATATAAAACGTTTAAACAATATAAATTAATACATCTTTACGTCTAAATAAGTGATTGTATATATCTCGAAGGCTATTTACGTGCGTATGTGTGCGTGTATATGTGTATACGTGTGTGAACGTACAAAAATGTAAGTCTATGTTTTTTGACACAACCGTATAAATTACATCCATACGATTGTTCTTTTTTTTTTTTTTACAACAGCTGAGATAATAGTAATTTGCTAGTCAACTGTTAGGATGGCGTTAACGGGTGATGTTCGTTATTCCGAAGGTTCGCTATTCCGAAGGGTCGTTATTCCGAAGGGTCGTTAATCCGAAACACGCAATTCCCTATACCTAGAGGTTCGTTAATCCGAAAATGAAAAAGGGTTCGTTAATCCGAAAATTTGTGGCGTTATTCCGAAGGTTCGTTATTCCGAAGATTGGTTAATCCGAAAATGAAATTCGGAACAATGAACCTTCGGAATAACGAATCTTAGCAATAAAGAGCCTTCGGAATAACGAACCTTCGGAATAACGAGCTGTAACCGGCGTTAACAGCTGTCTGTGAAGGGATAGTGTACAGGATCGCATTTGTATAACATAAAAAATCTACGGTTTAAAGATGTTAAAAGCAATGACAGTATTCAATGAAACATTGTGCCAACATCCATGTGACGTTTACATGAATGGTTAGTCCAGCGTGGCACGACATAACTACGCGTGCATGTATAAGGTTGAGCCAACATTGGTTCGAAACCAAGATGTTGACTCCACTAGGAATTAATCACCTACACAGTGTTCAAAAATTCATTCTGCCCCCCTTCCCCGCAGAAAAGTGGTGTTTTGATGTGCTCGTCACTTAATTTATGAAGAGTATTTTGATAATTTTCTCCTTCGTAGGCATTTGTAAAGAAATTGAGAAATTTATTTGAAATGTACTTTCCATGATGTTTTGATGAAGTAATAGAACTGATGTCACAGAGGTTATTTGTAAAATATTTGGAGTGATTACTAAAGAGGATGAATTTAAAATGGAATACAAACATGTATTTTAAAGGTCCTGTTTACCGTTGAGAACAGTGATTTAAAAAGTAATGTTCAATATATCACTTTTGATGCATGTGTAGGTCATTCCACATCCCACCATAACGTTTTCAGTAAAGCATGAAATATAAGGAGAGATCACTATTTTTCTCCCTAAACCATAACTGTAGACGGTTTAATCTGGAAACATTTTTATTATAACTATTGTACACATTTTGTATATCTAAAAATACATAACATCGATGATAATGGTTCAAATATTTACATTGGTTGTTTCTATCCCTAACGCACATTTAAGAACTACTTTGAAGCACCAATGCTGGGTTTTTGTTTCATATGCAAAAGGTAAATGATGCCTTTACGTTAGAATATATATGAAATTTTGCATACATGTACTTTCTTTTCTATTCTCTTGTATAGGAAGTCGCTGGAAACGTCATAGATTGCCTGATTTTCTTGATCGATTATAATTTGTTGAAAATTAGAATGATACCTTTCTTAAGAAAGTTTTCCTCAATCTTTAACCAATAATATTTTCTTATTTGCCACTTGAGGTTTTTTTTTTTAAGAAGTTATCCTTTTTTTTTTTAAGAAGTTTGGACTTCCCCTTACTTTAGGTTTCAAATACAGACCTGTGTAAATTCAACTATTTCAACGTTTGACGTTGTATCTCAGATCAGCAAAAGTTGTCGATTTCTACAGCCTGGATGCATTAGGATGCGTGCAGAAAATGCACAGAAATTGGTTAGGAAAAACATATATCACTAATACTAAAGTATTATGAACGGATGAATTGGCAGAAAGGGATGGAACAAACTTTATGAACATCCCAGCTAGCAGACGGAGGTCAAAAAGACGTCTCAATTTGGTCGCAACTACATGGTCAAAGTTGTCGCAAGTCTGAAAATGACCAGAAAATGACGTGATTTCAACGTCTCTTTGAAACGAATTTATCACGTCATGTTATGGACCTCTTGATGTGTTACGTCAGTTTTGCGACGTATTTATTACCTAATATTGGTGACATATTGATGACATAAAATTTACGTCAATTTTGCGACGTAATTTTTACGTCACAAACACATATTAATGACGCAATCTACGTTGGTTTGCAACATATTCATAGCGTTATTTAAATGACGTCTTAATACCGTAATATAAACTTTGTTTTACATTGCATTTATGACGTCATATCAGCGACGTATTAACGTGAAATTTTCTTCAGTTTTGCGACGTATTTATAACGTCATATTAGCGACGAACTAAAGACGTAAAATTCAAGTCGATTTTGTGACGTATTATTCATGTCGTATTTACGACGCATAAGTGAAGTAAAATTTACGTTGCTTTGCAATGCATTTATCACGTCATATTAATGACGTATTATAACGTGAAATTTAGGCTACATTGTTTTGGGACGTATTTATGACGTTATATTAGCGACATGTGAACGTTATGTTCCCGTCAGTTTTGCAACGTCTTTGTGACGTCATATAATTAGGCCTACGAATTAGTTTTATAGTTATATCAGTTTTTTTTTGCAACGTGTTTATCACGTCATATTAATGACGTATCATAAAGTTAAATTTACGTTGATTTTGGACGTGTTTATGACGTTATATTAACGACATGTAAAATTTATGTTCACGTCAGTTTTGTGACGTCTTTATGACGTCATATAATTAGGCCTACGAATTATAGTTTTGTAGAGTTATATCAGCTTGTTTTGCAACGTATTTATCACGTCATATTAATGACGTATTATAACGTGAAATTTAGGCTTCATTGTTTTGGGACGTATTTATGACGTTATATTAGCGACATATGAACGTTATGTTCACGTCAGTTTTGCGACGTCCTTGTGACGTCATGTAATTAGGCCTACGAATTATAGAGTGTTATAGTTATATCAGTTTGCTTTGCAACGAGTTTAACATTAAATTTACGTTGTTTTGCGACGTATCTATAACGTTGCATTAGCGACGTATTAACGTTATGTCCACGTCAATTTTGCGACGTCTTTATGACGTCATTTTATTACGCCTACGAATAGTTTTATAGAGTTATATTGGTTTGCTTTGCAACGTATTCATCAGGTCATATTAATGACGCATTATAACATTTAATTTACGTTGTTTTGCGACGTATTATGACGTTATATTAACGACATATGAACGTTATGTTCACGTCAGTTTTGCGACGTCTTCATGACGTCATATATTTAGGCCTACGAATTATAGTTTTGTAGAGTTATATCAGTTTGTTTTGCAACGTATTTATCCTGTCATATCAATGACGTATTATGACGTTAAATTTACGTTGTTTTGCGACGTATTTATAATTATATTAGCGACATATTAACGTTATGTTTACGTACGTTTTTTGACGTCTTTATAACGTCATATTATAATAAGGCCTACTAATTATAGAGTCGCAATTATAGAGTTTTATAGAGTTATATCCGTTTGCTTTGTGACATACTGTCGTCAGAATGACGACATTATCACGTCATTACTGTCGTCAGAAAGACGTCGAAACTGTCAACAACAAGACGAATTTTTGTTCAAATGGGAGATATAAAAATGACGTCATTATTTAGACTTCAGAAAGGCGCAATAATTGTCGTTTGTTTAACGTAAATAAGCAAAGAAAGCAGACATCATTTAGGCATCTTAAGCTGACGCCAGAAAGTCGTATTTCTGCTCAAATGGATGACGTCTAAAAGAAGACACATTTGTGACGTCTTTCTGACGTCTGGGTTGTTAAACAAAGACGTCATAAAGACGTGTAAATTACTAATTTAAAGACGAGACTGACGTCAAAAAAATCTTTTAAACGAAAATAAACAAAGATACTGGACGTCATATTATAGTTTCAAACTGACGTCAATATGTCGTATTTTTGCTCAAATGGAAGTTGTCCAAAAGACGTCATTGGTGGTCATATAAGAGTCTTCTTAATGACGTGTAAATAATTCTAAAGACAAGATGTACGTCAGAACGTCATGAGCACGTCGTTTACACGTCAATTCATGACTTTTTAACGTATATTGGAAAAGAAAACAAGGAATACATCTGAAAGACTCCTTTTCTTCAAGAATAAGGGAAATGGACGTGATTTTGACGTCATTTTGAAGTCGTGGCCAGTTGGTTTATCAGTATTTCAGTTTAAGATCTAATAAAGCGCTTGTGAGCACCTCAAGGTACAAATCATGATAAAAATCTAACCTACCCTACTCCTGCAAATGTTCTAAGCCTCATATATCTACGTCTACCACCTATTCATATATAGTTGCTAGCATTGTTGTATCACGTTTAAGGGGAAAAATTTGTAATGCTTTATGACATGGTTGCTAAACTAGGTCACAGCAGGCTTAATCTTGAAATATATAAATATGTCTTCATAAAACACGCTGAAGTTAGAATAACAAACATTTTTTTTTTTTAACAATAGAGTGCACAATTTCTGACACTTTTATGATTATAACCAGAATGTTTACTTTTTCAGAAGTGAACAACGACCAGCTGTGACCTCGCTTTCATTTTCTTTCAGAATAACTCTTCATTACGATTTTTACGTTAGCATACACGAAACTTTGCAAGTAACGATATACTGCACACCTACCACACCCACACAAACACATAAACACACAAACACACAACACACATTGCACGCACTCGCACATACACACAAAGACACACACACAAAGTGCATGGAAGGTTTTCAGGCGCCTATGATGGCTAACATCGTTTAAACGTATATCAGTTTCCTATAAATGCATATTATAAAAACGCGTAAGTAGCATCTGTGACTCTGCACAGATGCTTGATGTTCCAACTTAATGAAAAGACCTTAAATTTGGCTAATATCGGGTAGATTAATTTTCTTTTGGTTATCCTTCACCATTAGAATAAATGAAATTAATTTGTGCCAAATAACAACGCATTATAAAACGATCGTTTCAAATCGCTTCCACAAATGTGTATTACTCTTAAACTCATGAACCCACCTGGGAATCTGATACCAGTCTATGCCAGGTGATTGTTTCTATATCTAATATATCGATCATGAAGTTTCATAAAAAGTAAGAGTACTAAGTATCACAAGAACTCGAGTTTTGGAGCGCGCTCGGTAACCAGCTAACACGTGTGAATGCGGCTAGTGTTCTTATAAACAAACAAACAAACAAATCATTTCATTGAATCGACTTACAATAAGGGTGCTAGGCCATGTGGGCATTGAAGGGAGGGATCGAGTAGGAATATATTGATAGTCACAATGCTTATTTAGACCGATGAAAATGATGAAGCTGAAAATATGCAAGAGATTTCGTGAAGTTGTTGATGGATTGGTGACATGAAAAAAAAAAGTATTAATAAGTGCGATATGGTGGAGGAAGATTGCTTGTGGTTATTTGTATAAGATGGTAATACGAGTAGCAATATTTTATGGTGATGATGATGATGATAAGATGATATCCAGTTGTGAAATGATAGTAATGATGTTTATGGTCGATCCCACAGAACTCTTTTCTGTGATCGATCCCTCAGTTTTATAATCTAATTTAAGCAATGACGGTAGTGATGATTGCTTGATATTAAAGGAAACCAAAACCCAAAAGAGCAATATGGATTCAGTGAACGCAGCAACATTAGTGAAAGTTTGAGGAAAATCCGACAATCGATGCAAAAATTATTCATTTTTATAGTTTTGGTGTTGTAATCACTGGATAAGGAGACTACTAGAGTCCATGACGTCATGTGTGGACAACAATGTAGAGAAAACATGAAGAGAATTCCACAAAGAAATCATTTTTCATGAAAATTACACATTCCATTAACTTAATTGATACTGACATAAGTTATGTTAAAGGCAGTAATCATTCCCCCTACTTTCTGAAAGCGGTTTTTATACTATCCCCTTATCCAGTTGTACCAACATCAAAACGTTAAAAATGCATAACTTTTGCATCTTTTACAATTGTGCGATTTTCCTTTAACTGTCACTGATGTGTTTTACTAATGTTGCTGCTTTCACTCAATCCACATTTGGGTTTGGGTTTCCTTCACTGATGGTCGTTTTGGTAGAGGTAACGAGGCACTTGATGAGGAGAACTATAGGGTTGGCAATGATAAAGTGAACATCAAAAATTATAGACCTATCATCTATATTGATAGATCAATTCAAACCGTACGTGATATTAAAATGAAAATGAGTTGCTGTTTGCTTTATAAATGCTGTTTCAAAATGCCTTTATAAAGCTGATTGAATTAATATAGAGATTTTATCGATCGAAATCGATGATTACTCTCCCCCAGCTTCTCTTCCCTCCCCATCTTCATCTTGGATGTTAGCGCATGAGAATTTGATCATATATATCTTGATCTACATGAACCTGAACTAAAAAGGAGCCTACTACGCCTTTCTGAATCATTTTTTTTTAAAGCACAATCATCGTGAGGGTGGAGAAGTATAAACCCAAATTAACCAAGTAGTGTATTCATGTTACCCAATTAGACCTAATGCCCACTTCGAATCTGATTCTGCGTGGCTTAATAAACATGATCAATGTTAACAATAGCAATTGCTGCAGTTGTATGCCTATATAGGCCTATGTGATACTTATATCAAAATTCATTCCAAGCTTAGATTTACAATTTACTTTTGCAAGATATTGATGAAAACTCCGAGTTTGCATCTTAACAACAATTTGTACTCCATGACTGAATTTCTCTATTCTAATGTTTTCATCGAGACGCTCAGCGCTTAGAAACATTGTAATAAGCGCTTTATAAATGATATTTATTATTATCATTAACAACGTAAGTCTTGCGAGACAAAGGAAAAGTGTCAGCAGACGGCGAACAAAACCACAGGAATACCAGTAGTGTAAGTAGACGGCAAAGCAGAACGCGATGCCGATGGCGAAGTGGAAACACGCACACACACACACACAACACAACACACACACACACACACACACACACACACAAAGCCGTTGTTATGACAGTTCACAAGGCGGCGTGCCATTCTCACATTCTAATCTGATTCTGTGGTTAGCAGACGACCATGGTATTGTATACAAGAAAGCAACACAAGTATGGCAACCAACTAGTACACTGATAGTCTTTGCTCAAGTGCCACAATTGGCAATTTCGACGCGTTAGGGTTACGGAAAAAAAAAATCGCTTCCAGGACAGCTTATTGAAATTAATGAGATGGGTCTGTAGTTTTCTGGTTTGTATCGTTCGGTCTTTTTGAAGACTGGAGCAACGTTTGCATTCTTCCAGTCAACTAGCGCCTCTCCTTGGTCAAGGGAAGCCTGAAAGAGGATTGTCAGCACAGGTGTGAGCTCACGGGCTAAGTTCTTCCATAGCCTTGAGGGAAGTTCATCAGGCCCAGTAGCTTTGTAGATTTGTAGTTCCGACAAGATTTTAAGCACACCAGCTGGTTGGATGTTGATAGTTTCCATAGATGGATATGGAGATCTACCCATGTCCTTGATATTAGTTAGGTCCTCACCTCTGGTAAAAACAGACGAGTTTAACATCCAAGTTTAGGATGATGCATTTCAAAGCACTATCTTGGTATGTTAAGCCATCGAACTTCAGTGAAGCTACACTAGATGAATCACATCTTTTACTGTTGATGAAGCTCCAGAAGCGTTTCGGATTGGTGGTTGAGTCCGGGCTGACAATATATTCTACATATTTGTAGTAAGCATCCTTACATGCTTTCCTCGTCTGCTTTTTTACAGATAGATACTTAACAAGTCCTCGGGAGTGTTGCTTGCCTTGGCTCTATCAAAGCATCGCTTCTTTCTGAGAGTCAGCTGCATCAGTGAGCGAGTGATCCAAGGCTGGTTGAACCTTGTTGATGTCATTTTAGATGGAACATGCTTTTCCATCATATGTAAGAGGGAATTCTTGAAGTTATTCCACGTGACTTATACTGGGCTTGTCCTATCAAATTGAGCTGTGAAGGCTTGTTGAAATGCAAGACAGTCTTCACTGAGGGACTCCATGTCAGCGTGTTTCCATAGGAATGCCTTCCTTTTCACTGGTCTGCTTCTATTTGCAGCAACTGAGGATTCCACCAGCACAATATCGTGGTCGCTTATACCAGGAAGTGAAACATATTTGCTAAGAAGAGTGGGTCTATTTGTCAAGAACAAGTCAAGACAGTTGTTCTGTCTAGTTGGAAAGGACACAATCTGCTGAAGATCACAATCCTGAACCATCGTTAAGATCCTTTGCTTCACTGGCATAGGATTCTGGTTACCTGATGATGACTGTGTTTCCCAATCAATGTCGTGTAAATTCAGGTCCCCTCCGATCCAGCAGACGGAGTTGAAGTACTGTCTTTGAAGATCCTCTATGGACTGGCAGAGGTCCTCCATGTATTTAGGGGTGATAGGAGGTCTATACAAGACACCAGCAATAAGGGAGGCCTTCCTAGGAGGGCTAATTTTGACATAGATCGCTTCCATATTAAAGGGATTTGAGATCAAGATGCAGCCGTTCAAAGATAATGTCCTTTTTCAGGGCTATGAGTACACCACCGTATCCGTCGATGCGGTCCTTCCGAATTAACTCGTAATTTGATGGAAATAATTCAGCGTTTTGGAAGTTGCTGTTGAGCCATGTTTCAGTGCCCAGAATAATATCAGGATCAGAAGAATCTATGAGGTTACTGATCTCCTCTTTTTTTTATTTCTGGCACTCTGGAAGTTCAGAGTTAGGATCCTCACCTTTCTTTTCTCAACTGAGTGTCCTCTCTACTAGCCTGGTGGGTTGGGGATGATGATGCCATGGGAGGTCCAGGACTAGGTAGTGTTGTTGTGCAATCATCGGAACAGTTAGATGTCAGTGTGGAGAAGGTATTGCTAGTGTTGATAGCAAAAGAGTTGAAGAGGCTGGTGGAAAACTGTGGTATTCCACAGGAGGCACATTCCCACAAAACACTAGAGTTGGCGAGAGCTTCGTAGACCGGTGTAGACATGAACATACACTCCACATGGTACCACTGATTACAGTCATCGCATGCAATACCGCGCTGCTGCCATGTGACTGGGCGGGTGCAAATCTGACATGGATACTTGCTCACAGGGCCTGGGTTAGGTTCATGTCCTATGCATTTATTAGAAGCAGCAGGGTGAGATAGGTTGCAGCCAAAGCCTTACGTTGGCAGAAGGAGCCAAGCATATGAAACTGACCTTTCCTACGTACTCCGAAATGGTGGAGAGAGTTTGTTAATACCTCTAGGTCTGACGGTACTCTATTGGGAAATCCTGCTTGGGTATGCAGAGGAAAATAACTGGATGTAAACCTGAGCAAAGGTGAGGTCTGTGAAGTTGCATGTTTCCCAGAAAAGATTGCATTTAAAACTGTCAGAAGCAGGAGATGGCAATGTAACTTACCACCATGATTGGCTACCAAGGTGAGAGGTTAAAACCATAAAAGAAGCTTAAAAAAATAGTTGCTATGTCTGAAAAATTTGCAAACTGCTGTAATCAGTTCGCCAGTAATTAGCCAATCATGTATAAGACATTGAATAGTTTGTCTCATAATAAAAATCACCCAGAGAAGAACAAGTTCTCACAACAACTGAATATTTGCTTGCATAACGATTGCATGAAAAGAGGATGAAGGAAGCATGAAGTCTTCTGTTGTTGTTGGTCTATGCACTTCAATTCCTCCAATAGAGGCTCAGCTCTGTAGTTGCAGGCGGGGAGCTTTATACTTGACTACCTGCCTTGTGACTTGTAAGTATTGCCACTGGTCCAACAGAATGATTAAAGGAAGAGAGAGAGAAAAACACAACAACAACAAACTAAAATCCTACTCCTTGGTCATTCCAGTGTTTGCTGGATGCTTGTGATCAACGGCGTAAATCCGTACTGAGGAGTGGGGGGGGGGGGGATGATTGGCGATAGTCACCATCACCACGATTACAAGCCCATAACCGGACCGGCGCAGCCCTGGGGGGGGGGGGGGGGGGGGGGGGGAAGCTTGCCCCCCCCCCCCCCCCCCCCCACACACACACACACACTTTACAGGGATCAAATGTCCCACTCTTTTCCATGCAAAGTGGGAGGGAAGTGGTAGCAAAAATATGACGACTTTTTGTTCTTGTTTTTGTTTGTTTTTCCTTGTCAGCCGACTTTCAAAAACGTAGCGCAGCCCTGAATAATACCCAAATAAATTCAATAAAATGCTAATAAGGATATCCATTTCTTGAATAACGTAATAGATATTTTCCTGTAGCTATTAATAAATTGTATTCTTCAATTTTCTTGATTTAAGTCAGTAAATCAATCATCACAGGGGCATCGTTCCGTTTTAATGATGGGGGGTAGGGGAGGGACTTTGAGTTTGAATATCTGTGCGAGGGAGCGGAGCGGCCTAGCGGGGGGAGGGTGTGGGAGGAAAATTTGGCATTTTCAGACCTCAAATTCAGCGATCTGGTGCACACTTTTGGTGAAATTTGGGATTTTTTTCCTATAAAAAACAAGTAAGAAAAAGAAATATTCATAGATAATTGAATGACTACATCGTGGTATTTCAGCTCTTGCTCCGCCTGTGCGACATCACTGTGAAGGCCTAAATAGTGGGGCCTATCACCGGCGTAGCCAGGATTTGATCTTAGGGGGAGCGATTAGATGCGAAGGAGCGATGCGAGCGAGGGGGGAGGGTGTGGGAGGTTTCCCCCTCCCACAGTGAGAACTTTTTGCAATTTGATGTTGTAAATGGTGCAATTTGATTCATTTTTTTTTTGCGTGTTCTATCGACTTGAAACAGTCCAACATGTTTAAGGTAGCAGTACATTTTATGTAGATTATTATTGAACAATTTTTGCCTATAAAATGGGAGAGAAACTTCTTGTCTTAATTCTTACACTGAAGATCATGAACGCGATCATGAATTTTGACATTGTACAGTCCAAAAGCGGCCGTTTGTAGCTTTTTTTTCCCTTTGGAAATTAAGGGGGGCGCACGGGGCGCATTTGCTGGCAATTTAATACTGGCAGCAACATCAGGAGAATGACATAACGATTAAATGCGAGCGAGCGAAGCAAGCGAGCTTGAAAATTTTGACATTGTACAGTCCCAAAACGGCAGTTTGTAGCTATATTTTTTCGCTTAGGAAATTAAGGGGGGTGGGGGCGCACCGGGCGCAACTGCTGACAATTACTGGCAGCAACATCAGGAGAATGACCTAACGATTAAATGCGAGCGAGCTTGAAAATTTGACATTTCACAGTCCAAAAACTGCCGTTTGTAGCTATATCTTTTTCGCTTTGAAAAATAAGGGGGGGGGGGGGGCGCACCGAGCGCAACTGCTGGTAATTACCCGGCAGCAACATCAGGAGAATGGCATGACGATTCAATGCGAGCGAGCGAAGCGAGCGAGCTTGAAAATTTTGACATTTTACAGTCCAAAAACTGCCGTTTGGTTAATAGGTCTGAACCATTAATCTAAAGCAATGTTCATTAGATTAAAGGCGGTACTTGCATAAATTATGGCAAAATATGGGAATCGACACCCGTTCCTTTTGTTTTTGTTTTTTTCTGGAGGCAAACGAATTATACTAACTGAGCAAATATGAGCCAATATGGAGAGGGTAAATGCGTTGCAATTCCTACGACTGAAACTCGTACAAGGCTGTTAACGAACTCGTTTGTTATCTAGATATTTGGGTAACTCATGCGGAGCTCGACGTGAGTCGTATCGCGCTCGGCATGGTGCACTCGTCCACGCCTACGTCCATGGCCCTACAGACTGTGTTGCATCAAGGAGGTGGGAAGAGCACCTCCCTGGTTGAATGCAGCTGGTTGCCATCTGGTAGTGTGGCTACGATAGTAGTTCAACATCCGAAGCATGCATTACGGTCGATATTGCTTTACATGCATTCAGTGGCGTATCTAGGGAAAACGGCGCCCGGGGCAAGCGAGAAAATTGCGCCCTTAATTTCTGAAAAAGTGTTCAACCCCAACCCCATCCCGGTAGGGATTTTAAACAAAGTCCACATGATATGCTTTTTCAAGCACTTAAAAGGGGTCATATTTGAGGGTGATTTAAATGTAATGAATTTTGATAAATTTTGGCGAGCGAGCGCAGCGAGCGAGCCGAAAATTTTTATATTTCAGCTTACAAAAATGGAATTCTTGTCATTTTTTGCTTATTAAATCTTACAATTCTAATCAAGATATAGTGACGGCCTTATAGATAACGATTTATACCAACAAGCTGAGGACTTTAAAAAATACCCTAAATTAGTACGCGCGAGTGAGCCGAAATTTGTATAGGCCTATTTCCGCATTATCATCACGTTTTGTTCTTATCTCTTTTTTTTTTCTTTGATAAATTTTGGCGAGCGAGCGCAGCGAGCGAGCCGAAAATTTTCGTATTTCAGCTTACAAAACATGGAACTCTTGTCATTTTTTGCTTATTACATCTTACAATTTTAATCAAGATATAGTGACGGCCTTATAGATAACGATTTATACCAACAAACTGAGGACTTGGAAAAAATACTCTAAATTAGTACGAGTGAGTGAGCCGAAATTTGTATATTTCCGCGTCATCATTACGTTTTGTTCTTATCTTGTTTGATTTGTTTTTTTTTTGCTCCCCCCCCCCCGTATGTTCGAAACCGTTGGCGCCTTCTTTTAAACCAATTGGCGATCGCTTCAGAACGAAAGAAATTGCAGCCGCTGCTCCGTGAAACATTTTGCCTGCTAAATATAAAATGACATGTGTGAACACAATAGACATTGTCATTTTGTCCGCGTCATCATCACGTTTTGTTCTTACCTTCTTTTTTTATATAAAAATTTTTGCGAGCGAGCGCAGCGAGCGAGCCGAAAATTTTTGTATTTCGGTTTACAAAACATGGAATTCTTGTGTGAACGCAATGAAAATTGTCATTTTGTCCGCGTCATCATCATGTTTTGTTTTTATCTTCTTTGATTTGGTTTTCTGCCCCCCTCCCCCCCCCCCCACCATTCCCCCCCCCCCCTTCCGGGCGAGTTTCTTCTTCTTCTGTTATTTTTTTTTTTATTTTTTTTTCTTCTTCTTCGTTTTTTTTTTGCGCCCCCAAGGAGTGGCGCCCGGGGCACGTGCCCCCCTTGCCCCCCTTGCCCCCCCCCCCCCTAGATACGCCACTGCATGCATTGGTGTGCGAGAGAAGTACACGAGCGCTGCTAGCACTGTTCAGCAGTATATGCTCTCGTCACGAGGCGGGCGTGCGAACGTCATGGCTCATGCATTACAGTATGTAGCCTATAACCTAGGTGGGGATGCAGCTGGTCTGATGCGACGAGACTACGAACAGTGGATGCGCGCGAATACACCGCCTATGATCCAGTTGTTTGTCGTTGTTTTCTTATTTTTTTTAATCGGTGGCAGTCTTCTTGTACGAAAAAAAAAAAAAAAAACTGCCACCGATCGTGGCGCCCAGCGGACGCGGTAGATGCGTCCACTGTTCGTAGTCTCGCCGCATCAGATGTATCGCTTGGAAAAGACAATTATCTCGCTGCATCATACGTTTAGCTTAACAGCAAATTACAAAAACAATAATTGCATTCTCCGCCTAGATTATAGGCTATGCAATAATCCATCATGCTGAAATCAATATCACCACATTTCTTTTTGTGTTTGTTTTATTTTGTTCCTACATCTTTTTCTTGGGAGAATTTCAGGGGGGGATATTTGTACAGGCCATCCCCCCCTCCTTCAAAAGTGGGGGGGGGGGATATATCCCCCTCATCCCCCCCGGGATTTACGCCCATGCTTGTGATAGTGCTGGCTGGATGAAGGGAGGATGGGAACTCCTGTTCCCACCATTACAGATTGGTTCTTGCTGGTCTGTGCAACTCGCCGTTAAATGCAGTAGGTGGGACTGTGAAAGAAGATAGCTTGTTTGAGCAGATGATGGTTGGTCAGTATGTCAATCTAAAATCAAGCTAAATCCTGATCTGATCCACCAGCAAAACAGTCGAAAGCAGCAAAAAATGGTTGGTGTTCAGCATAGAATCTAAAATGATCCAGTTTTGGTTTTTTGGAGACCTAAAGAAAAAGACCCCAGACATTGCACACTGATCATGATCATGATGGCTGTAACAACAATCTACCAGTCATGCATGATACTTGATTTTCGTGTACGACTTTGTTGACAAGAAAACTATAATTTTCAGTGGTATAGATATTGTTCATATCATTATTGTATTTATAATTATCCTTATAATTGTGTTATCATGATCATATCCCAGGCTCTGGAATGCATTGCGAAATAATTCAATTTCTTATGTTTTGAATGGTATTGAAATCTGTATAAGTCAATAATGTGGATAATAATGTGGGCAATAATTTTTATGTTTCCCCCTAAATTTTATATCAATTCCGCTTGATGTTGTGTCGATATCATAATTTGCTTTTAGTTCTCATGCTTTTGGGCATTGAAATTATTCACACACTTCTACATTATTACTTCCTCCCCCGCTCTTCTGCATCTTGCCATATTTGATATTCTCTATACACGTACATAATTATCTCCTTACCTTTTGTGCAATACTCTCACCAATCCCATTTTTTTTTTTTTTTGATGCTCAGGTCTGATGTGTATGATTTTTTTTTTTCACGTATGCTTATACTATCAGTGTCATTTTAATTTCATTTTTATGAGTGATGTAAAGCAACCGTATCAGCCTTCGAGGTGGTAGATTGTTATTTTATTTCTTTTTTATATTTGCACAATAAACCACAGTGAATTGAATAATCATTGTACAATGTTGCCATGTACGCAATAATCAGCAATGAACTTTTGGGCCATTACATCAATACCCTACCCCTTCGCAGTAATATGTGACTGTCACCGAGACCAACCTGCTGTGAAACAGAATATTATTGTTTATGAAATAACATTCCAATTTTTGTTTTTATTGGAGCAATAGTTTGTAAGCAGCTTTATCATTTTTTTCTTAATTTTTTATTTGATTTGATTTGATTTGATTTATTGGTTTCTGTATCATCATTGTACATATACACATTCATGTACAAACATGAATATGATAATATATATAAGTATTTTCTTGTTCATTGCCTGTGTACAATGTACAGCAAAACTACAACAAAACATACAATGAATAATACAGAGGGGCTACAGCATAAGCGTAGCTTGATTTGCGTGCAATTTGAATGTACAAATATTGGACGTGTACTGAATATTTCCCTGTAAAGTAACTAACATCAAGCAAACGCACACACACACACACACACACAAATTAACATACCATTGGTCCTGGTGCTGATGTTGTGAGGGAGACAGATATACCGTCTGCTATGATGACATTCTTCAGCTCCAGACTCTGAAGATTTCGCATGGTGGCGATACTCCGAGTGTAAGCCTGTAATGCAGCAGCCGAGATGGAAGGTCCTCCACAGTGTCTAATTGACTCCAGCTATTGGTGAATTGAAGGTAATATTAAACAGGTATTGATTATGAATTAATTCGTCTTCTTTGTCGGAAGGAAGCTGACATGGCGAGCACGAGATACCCACAAAATACATAAATTTATAGATGTATTCATATACCAACTTATTCGAGCTACAGATTCTGCATGTTTGATATGATATGAGGCGAGTTTGGAGTAGGCCTTGGCTGCACCGGTCGAACACTATACTTGCAGGGATGCAAAGTCGTAGAGGATTTAAAATCAATGAAAATATAAAGGTGAAAAAAAAATCAAGTATAAAACGTGACATTGTCTCACAAATCTTTGCGAAATCTATGTTAATAGTCCCTTTTAAAACGGAACGCTATTATTTGCAATCTCCATTATTCAGAGCGGAACTGACTGCTGGCAGTGGTACACCTATATATACCAACCAAGAATGGGGTTATTGTATCAATTGGACACTTTTGAGTCATTTGATAATCGGCTATTTGAATTTCGAAGCAATATCCACTACCTTCATTACTTTAAATAATACAAGTATGTGACATGCAGACTGGTGGTGAATTAGTAATAACGCAAAAGAAAGTTGCGTGGTTAACATTTTTACACTTATACTGATAATGATAATACGGTTATGCCAGTTTCTCCTCTTCAAGTTTCAATAGAGATTAACATTGGAATTTTTGTTTTGTGTACTAGGTATACCTCAACCATTTATACCTTCATTTTAAAGAATGATAAAAAAACATTCTGTATTAAAGACAACTTTATAATTCCATTCATTTTTTATTCTAGTCAAATCGGTCGACATGAATATCTCCTCTTTGGTCCACTACTGGTATACGATATTATAGTGGAAAATAACGAATACAAAATAAAATACCCTTGCTCCTGATCCTGATGCCTTGAGGGCGAGAAAGAAATCGTCCGCTATGCCGACTTCCTTTAGATCGAGAGTCTTAAGGTTTGTCATGGTACAGATACTCTTGGCGTAGGCTGCTGATGCAGCAGCCGAGATGCCAGTTCCTCCAGAGTGTGTGATCGATTCCAGCTGTGCAGTACAGAAGGAGGGTGAGAAATAACATGAAATAATAAGGGAAGACTATAATGTCAGTGGGAATTTAATACCTCCATGTTTTCATCCCTTCTCCCCTCCCACACACACAAACACGAACACACATACATACACAACACATACACACACACACACACACACACTCACACAGATTACATATTATGGAATAAGGAGCCCGACCGAGTGACATGGAGGCTTTTAACACTGTTCATTCTAAAGACATTATCAATGATTATGTAACATCATGGTCACATAACTCTAACTTCGAACAAAACAACAACCTAAACCACAAGTAAAAATCCATGAATTTAGATTCTTAATCTTTGGCATGTAACAGGCGCCTCTTTACACAAACTTGGCGGCTCCGGGAGGTAGATCATGAAAATAAAGACTTATGAATTGTAGCTGTGTAGCGAAGGGGGGGGGGGTGATGTCAAACATGAAAACACCCATCACTTTAGTAAGTACATAAAATTACATCGCCTCAATACAGTCTTCCATTTAATTTTGCGTATAAAATCTTTGCTAGGTTTCTGAAAAAAAGAGAGAAAATATATAAATTAATCCTATGAAACAAACCATTACCATCCACATTGGTCAGAGCAGTACATCAACGAATGACGCCTAAAGGTATAAAAGAAAAGCTACTTTTTGTGTTTCATGGGATGTATGAGACTATGACATCATCGACTAATCGATTTTCATAGAGATTTACCACCATCATCATTGCTTTGTAGAATTGATGTGACATATACAATCGCAATATCACCTATGACACCTATAGCATTATCCAAGACGTTGGTTTATATGTGCTATGATTTGAACGGGATTATTTTGTGAGACTATGAAAGCATATAGTCTAGTGGGATTTGGGGAAAATATGAATGTTAGAGGCATTTTTTAGTAAAAGTTGGGAACCGGTCTATTTTGCATAATTCAAGTACGCTGAATCCAAAAATTCCGGTTCCCAAGCGGAATTTTTAGTCTGAGACCATCTAATGTGCATAAACAAAATGGCTGCCAACTCATTAATTTTTAAGGTGTTTCAATGATTTTTATTCTCATATTCTCATCAGACATGCAGATAAAGCAATAATTTCAGTATTCAAAGGTGTCAGGATGATGGGTAGGTAATCACAGATCCATAACATTCACTTATATGCAAATTAAGACGTTAAATATGCAAATTAGGAGTTGCCATGGATACAGCAATGCATTATATACACGTGTAGTACTTGTTAACTTCCGTTTTTATTATTTTTACAAGTTATTGGGTAAAAAACAAAGTGTTCATGATGTCGTCAGAGTCCAATCAAAACCAAGTCCTGGAATCAATTCAGAAAAACTTATTGATACGTATGCAAATATGTATGCAAATTAGTATGCAAGAGGATATAGAACTGGCTAGTTTTCGAGATTCTACAACGCATTGCCGCAACATTATGAGTCTGAATCATAATAGTTATTATATCAACACCTGTTCACGATTCTTAATGGGATAAAGAGAAACAAGAACAAATTGCAGCTGTTAAAGACAAAATAATACTCACCTCTGTCATCTTATTTGCATGATATTTGTGACCCGCTACAACAAAATGATCCTAAAGTCGGGCGAGGTCGATTATTTGAAAATTGCATGACACAATTCCCTAATCTTTCTGCTTTAAATTGATATATAACACATCTTATAGAAATAATCGGCTGCGGAGATATCGATGTTTAAAAGAGAGCATGTCAAGACGTCTGGGTAATCACTGTTTCGAGAAAAGCGCCCTAAAAGTTCTCCTTGCGACGCAATCACAATCAAGAGACACGCAAGTCAGTATTCACCTCCTGACAATAGAAGTTAAGCCCTAGCAACCCCCGAAATGCTCATTCAAACACAGCGTCGGCGGTCTCCTCACCGACCAATCAGTGACCAGAATGTCAGGAGAAGCGGCTAGGCGTAGCGCAACCCGCCCGCACGCACCAGTCGACTGGGCAGTGTGCGAGCTTCACGCTTCGGTTAGCGCAAGCAGCAAACTGACCAATGAGAATACTCTGGTCGTTGTTAGGGGCGGAGCCTATGTGTGGCGCTCAATCCAAATGTTCAAACCAGTTTCTGCTTCGTTGAAACGCCAAAAAACATGGCCCAGAAAAACGCTATTTTTTTGTCTTTCCTTTCATCATTTTGCTTCAAATTTCGACAGATGATAGAAGACATGTCAGACTCTAATAATATGTCAAATTCAGAAAATCGTAAGTTTTGACCAATTTTGATGCTCTAACTTCAAACTCGATTTTCACGGCTTCGACCGTGCGCGACTTTAGGACCATTTTGTTGTAGCGGGTCACATTTATGCAAATATTTGACCAATTTATGTGCATAACTTCCCCTTAATTGCTATCACAATGTACCTTTGCGTATTGCAAGTATCGGGAAAACAAAGTGTACATGGTGTCGTCAGAGACCAAGGAAAATAAAGTACTGAAGTCAATCAATTCTGTAAAAACAAAACTCTGAATAATATTTACTTAATTATATATGCAAATTGGTATGCAAGAGGCTACAGAAGCTGCAGCTTTCGAGATTTTACGAGGTTGCGGCGATATGTAAAGCTGAATCATTAAAGATATCTTATCAAGACCTGTTCATGAGTCATGGTGTGATAAATATAAACAAGACCAAACTTGTTATATACAGCTACCAGTAAAAAAATTCACGCACCTTTAACCTCTCTTTTGCATAAAAGATTATGCAAATATTTGACACTTATCCATATGCATACATTCCCTACAACAAAGTCTTGCTATCAGCATGTACCTATATAGATGTCATTAAAAAACATATAAGTTATCGGGCAAACAAAGTGTACATGGTGTCGTCAGAGTCACTCTGAAATCAAGTACTGGAATCAATCAATACAGAAGAACTTAATAACACTCATGCAAATATGTATGCAAATTGGTATACAAGAGGCTATAGACCCGGCAAGTTTCGAGATTCTACGACACTCTTCTGCAATATATGAATCTGTCACAATATCACAATAGTTTCAAATCAAGATGTGTTCATTTTCCTGGTGTGATAAAGAGATACAAGAACAAGCCACAGCTATTAACAAAATCCCGCATATCTCATCTCTTTCGCATACATTATGCAAATATTCGACACTTTCCCATATGCATATATTCCCTACAACAAAGTGTTGCTATCACATGTACCTATCTGTAATGAAAAAACATTGAAGTAATCGGGTAAACAATGTGTACATGGTGTCGTCAGAGTCACTGGGAAATCAAGTACTGCAATCAATCAATACAGAAGAACTTAATAACATTTATGCAAATATGTATGCAAACTGATATGCAAGAGGCTATAGACCTGGCAAATTTCGAGATTCTACGACGCTCTTCTGCAATATATGAATCCGTCACAATATCACAATAGTTATCATATCAAAACCTGTTCATTTTCCTTGTGTGATAAAGAGATACATCCCGCATCTCTATCATCTCTTTTGCATAATAAATCATGCACTAAGTTTTTAGCAAGTTCCGATGCATTTCCCTAACACAAAGTCTTGCTATCTATATGTATCTTGGCGTACTTAAAAAAAAAAAAAAAAACATAATCGGAAAAAAAAAGTGTACATGGTGATGTCAGAGTCCCAAGAAAATCAAGTACTGATATCAATCAATACAAAAGAACTGAATAACACTTATGCAATACAAATCGGTATGAAAGAGGCTGTAGACCCGGCAGGTTTCGAGATTATCCAACGCACTACCGCAAAATATGAATCTTTATCACAATAGTCATCACGACCTGTTCGTTAGGCCTATTCATGGTGTGAAAAAAGGATAAAAGAATTAACTGCAACGGTTATGCCAGTTTCTCCTCTTCAAGTTTCAATAGAGATTAATTTTTGTTTTGTGTACTAGGTATACCTCAACCATTTATACCTTCATTTTAAAGAATGATAAAAAAACATTCTGTATTAAAGACAACTTTATAATTCCATTCATTTTTTATTCTAGTCAAATCGGTCGACATGAATATCTCCTCTTTGGTCCACTACTGGTATACGATATTATAGTGGAAAATAACGAATACAAAATAAAATACCCTTGCTCCTGATCCTGATGCCTTGAGGGCGAGAAAGAAATCGTCCGCTATGCCGACTTCCTTTAGATCGAGAGTCTTAAGGTTTGTCATGGTACAGATACTCTTGGCGTAGGCTGCTGATGCAGCAGCCGAGATGCCAGTTCCTCCAGAGTGTGTGATCGATTCCAGCTGTGCAGTACAGAAGGAGGGTGAGAAATAACATGAAATAATAAGGGAAGACTATAATGTCAGTGGGAATTTAATACCTCCATGTTTTCATCCCTTCTCCCCTCCCACACACACAAACACGAACACACATACATACACAACACATACACACACACACACACACACACTCACACAGATTACATATTATGGAATAAGGAGCCCGACCGAGTGACATGGAGGCTTTTAACACTGTTCATTCTAAAGACATTATCAATGATTATGTAACATCATGGTCACATAACTCTAACTTCGAACAAAACAACAACCTAAACCACAAGTAAAAATCCATGAATTTAGATTCTTAATCTTTGGCATGTAACAGGCGCCTCTTTACACAAACTTGGCGGCTCCGGGAGGTAGATCATGAAAATAAAGACTTATGAATTGTAGCTGTGTAGCGAAGGGGGGGGGGGGTGATGTCAAACATGAAAACACCCATCACTTTAGTAAGTACATAAAATTACATCGCCTCAATACAGTCTTCCATTTAATTTTGCGTATAAAATCTTTGCTAGGTTTCTGAAAAAAAGAGAGAAAATATATAAATTAATCCTATGAAACAAACCATTACCATCCACATTGGTCAGAGCAGTACATCAACGAATGACGCCTAAAGGTATAAAAGAAAAGCTACTTTTTGTGTTTCATGGGATGTATGAGACTATGACATCATCGACTAATCGATTTTCATAGAGATTTACCACCATCATCATTGCTTTGTAGAATTGATGTGACATATACAATCGCAATATCACCTATGACACCTATAGCATTATCCAAGACGTTGGTTTATATGTGCTATGATTTGAACGGGATTATTTTGTGAGACTATGAAAGCATATAGTCTAGTGGGATTTGGGGAAAATATGAATGTTAGAGGCATTTTTTAGTAAAAGTTGGGAACCGGTCTATTTTGCATAATTCAAGTACGCTGAATCCAAAAATTCCGGTTCCCAAGCGGAATTTTTAGTCTGAGACCATCTAATGTGCATAAACAAAATGGCTGCCAACTCATTAATTTTTAAGGTGTTTCAATGATTTTATTCTCATATTCTCATCAGACATGCAGATAAAGCAATAATTTCAGTATTCAAAGGTGTCAGGATGATGGGTAGGTAATCACAGATCCATAACATTCACTTATATGCAAATTAAGACGTTAAATATGCAAATTAGGAGTTGCCATGGATACAGCAATGCATTATATACACGTGTAGTACTTGTTAACTTCCGTTTTTATTATTTTTACAAGTTATTGGGTAAAAAACAAAGTGTTCATGATGTCGTCAGAGTCCAATCAAAACCAAGTCCTGGAATCAATTCAGAAAAACTTATTGATACGTATGCAAATATGTATGCAAATTAGTATGCAAGAGGATATAGAACTGGCTAGTTTTCGAGATTCTACAACGCATTGCCGCAACATTATGAGTCTGAATCATAATAGTTATTATATCAACACCTGTTCACGATTCTTAATGGGATAAAGAGAAACAAGAACAAATTGCAGCTGTTAAAGACAAAATAATACTCACCTCTGTCATCTTATTTGCATGATAATTTGTGACCCGCTACAACAAAATGATCCTAAAGTCGGGCGAGGTCGATTATTTGAAAATTGCATGACACAATTCCCTAATCTTTCTGCTTTAAATTGATATATAACACATCTTATAGAAATAATCGGCTGCGGAGATATCGATGTTTAAAAGAGAGCATGTCAAGACGTCTGGGTAATCACTGTTTCGAGAAAAGCGCCCTAAAAGTTCTCCTTGCGACGCAATCACAATCAAGAGACACGCAAGTCAGTATTCACCTCCTGACAATAGAAGTTAAGCCCTAGCAACCCCCGAAATGCTCATTCAAACACAGCGTCGGCGGTCTCCTCACCGACCAATCAGTGACCAGAATGTCAGGAGAAGCGGCTAGGCGTAGCGCAACCCGCCCGCACGCACCAGTCGACTGGGCAGTGTGCGAGCTTCACGCTTCGGTTAGCGGCAAGCAGCAAACTGACCAATGAGAATACTCTGGTCGTTGTTAGGGGCGGAGCCTATGTGTGGCGCTCAATCCAAATGTTCAAACCAGTTTCTGCTTCGTTGAAACGCCAAAAAACATGGCCCAGAAAAACGCTATTTTTTTGTCTTTCCTTTCATCATTTTGCTTCAAAATTTCGACAGATGATAGAAGACATGTCAGACTCTAATAATATGTCAAATTCAGAAAATCGTAAGTTTTGACCAATTTTGATGCTCTAACTTCAAACTCGATTTTCACGGCTTCGACCGTGCGCGACTTTAGGACCATTTTGTTGTAGCGGGTCACATTTATGCAAATATTTGACCAATTTATGTGCATAACTTCCCCTTAATTGCTATCACAATGTACCTTTGCGTATTGCAAGTATCGGGAAAACAAAGTGTACATGGTGTCGTCAGAGACCAAGGAAAATAAAGTACTGAAGTCAATCAATTCTGTAAAAACAAAACTCTGAATAATATTTACTTAATTATATATGCAAATTGGTATGCAAGAGGCTACAGAAGCTGCAGCTTTCGAGATTTTACGAGTTGCGGCGATATGTAAAGCTGAATCATTAAAGATATCTTATCAAGACCTGTTCATGAGTCATGGTGTGATAAATATAAACAAGACCAAACTTGTTATATACAGCTACCAGTAAAAAAATTCACGCACCTTTAACCTCTCTTTTGCATAAAAGATTATGCAAATATTTGACACTTATCCATATGCATACATTCCCTACAACAAAGTCTTGCTATCAGCATGTACCTATATAGATGTCATTAAAAAACATATAAGTTATCGGGCAAACAAAGTGTACATGGTGTCGTCAGAGTCACTCTGAAATCAAGTACTGGAATCAATCAATACAGAAGAACTTAATAACACTCATGCAAATATGTATGCAAATTGGTATACAAGAGGCTATAGACCCGGCAAGTTTCGAGATTCTACGACACTCTTCTGCAATATATGAATCTGTCACAATATCACAATAGTTTCAAATCAAGATGTGTTCATTTTCCTGGTGTGATAAAGAGATACAAGAACAAGCCACAGCTATTAACAAAATCCCGCATATCTCATCTCTTTCGCATACATTATGCAAATATTCGACACTTTCCCATATGCATATATTCCCTACAACAAAGTGTTGCTATCAACATGTACCTATCTGTAATGAAAAACATTGAAGTAATCGGGTAAACAATGTGTACATGGTGTCGTCAGAGTCACTGGGAAATCAAGTACTGCAATCAATCAATACAGAAGAACTTAATAACATTTATGCAAATATGTATGCAAACTGATATGCAAGAGGCTATAGACCTGGCAAATTTCGAGATTCTACGACGCTCTTCTGCAATATATGAATCCGTCACAATATCACAATAGTTATCATATCAAAACCTGTTCATTTTCCTTGTGTGATAAAGAGATACATCCCGCATCTCTATCATCTCTTTTGCATAATAAATCATGCACTAAGTTTTTAGCAAGTTCCGATGCATTTCCCTAACACAAAGTCTTGCTATCTATATGTATCTTGGCGTACTTAAAAAAAAAAAAAAAACATAATCGGGAAAAAAAAAGTGTACATGGTGATGTCAGAGTCCCAAGAAAATCAAGTACTGATATCAATCAATACAAAAGAACTGAATAACACTTATGCAATACAAATCGGTATGAAAGAGGCTGTAGACCCGGCAGGTTTCGAGATTATCCAACGCACTACCGCAAAATATGAATCTTTATCACAATAGTCATCACGACCTGTTCGTTAGGCCTATTCATGGTGTGAAAAAAGGATAAAAGAATTAACTGCAACGGTTATGCCAGTTTCTCCTCTTCAAGTTTCAATAGAGATTAATTTTTGTTTTGTGTACTAGGTATACCTCAACCATTTATACCTTCATTTTAAAGAATGATAAAAAAACATTCTGTATTAAAGACAACTTTATAATTCCATTCATTTTTTATTCTAGTCAAATCGGTCGACATGAATATCTCCTCTTTGGTCCACTACTGGTATACGATATTATAGTGGAAAATAACGAATACAAAATAAAATACCCTTGCTCCTGATCCTGATGCCTTGAGGGCGAGAAAGAAATCGTCCGCTATGCCGACTTCCTTTAGATCGAGAGTCTTAAGGTTTGTCATGGTACAGATACTCTTGGCGTAGGCTGCTGATGCAGCAGCCGAGATGCCAGTTCCTCCAGAGTGTGTGATCGATTCCAGCTGTGCAGTACAGAAGGAGGGTGAGAAATAACATGAAATAATAAGGGAAGACTATAATGTCAGTGGGAATTTAATACCTCCATGTTTTCATCCCTTCTCCCCTCCCACACACACAAACACGAACACACATACATACACAACACATACACACACACACACACACACACTCACACAGATTACATATTATGGAATAAGGAGCCCGACCGAGTGACATGGAGGCTTTTAACACTGTTCATTCTAAAGACATTATCAATGATTATGTAACATCATGGTCACATAACTCTAACTTCGAACAAAACAACAACCTAAACCACAAGTAAAAATCCATGAATTTAGATTCTTAATCTTTGGCATGTAACAGGCGCCTCTTTACACAAACTTGGCGGCTCCGGGAGGTAGATCATGAAAATAAAGACTTATGAATTGTAGCTGTGTAGCGAAGGGGGGGGGGGGGTGATGTCAAACATGAAAACACCCATCACTTTAGTAAGTACATAAAATTACATCGCCTCAATACAGTCTTCCATTTAATTTTGCGTATAAAATCTTTGCTAGGTTTCTGAAAAAAAGAGAGAAAATATATAAATTAATCCTATGAAACAAACCATTACCATCCACATTGGTCAGAGCAGTACATCAACGAATGACGCCTAAAGGTATAAAAGAAAAGCTACTTTTTGTGTTTCATGGGATGTATGAGACTATGACATCATCGACTAATCGATTTTCATAGAGATTTACCACCATCATCATTGCTTTGTAGAATTGATGTGACATATACAATCGCAATATCACCTATGACACCTATAGCATTATCCAAGACGTTGGTTTATATGTGCTATGATTTGAACGGGATTATTTTGTGAGACTATGAAAGCATATAGTCTAGTGGGATTTGGGGAAAATATGAATGTTAGAGGCATTTTTTAGTAAAAGTTGGGAACCGGTCTATTTTGCATAATTCAAGTACGCTGAATCCAAAAATTCCGGTTCCCAAGCGGAATTTTTAGTCTGAGACCATCTAATGTGCATAAACAAAATGGCTGCCAACTCATTAATTTTTAAGGTGTTTCAATGATTTTATTCTCATATTCTCATCAGACATGCAGATAAAGCAATAATTTCAGTATTCAAAGGTGTCAGGATGATGGGTAGGTAATCACAGATCCATAACATTCACTTATATGCAAATTAAGACGTTAAATATGCAAATTAGGAGTTGCCATGGATACAGCAATGCATTATATACACGTGTAGTACTTGTTAACTTCCGTTTTTATTATTTTTACAAGTTATTGGGTAAAAAACAAAGTGTTCATGATGTCGTCAGAGTCCAATCAAAACCAAGTCCTGGAATCAATTCAGAAAAACTTATTGATACGTATGCAAATATGTATGCAAATTAGTATGCAAGAGGATATAGAACTGGCTAGTTTTCGAGATTCTACAACGCATTGCCGCAACATTATGAGTCTGAATCATAATAGTTATTATATCAACACCTGTTCACGATTCTTAATGGGATAAAGAGAAACAAGAACAAATTGCAGCTGTTAAAGACAAAATAATACTCACCTCTGTCATCTTATTTGCATGATAATTTGTGACCCGCTACAACAAAATGATCCTAAAGTCGGGCGAGGTCGATTATTTGAAAATTGCATGACACAATTCCCTAATCTTTCTGCTTTAAATTGATATATAACACATCTTATAGAAATAATCGGCTGCGGAGATATCGATGTTTAAAAGAGAGCATGTCAAGACGTCTGGGTAATCACTGTTTCGAGAAAAGCGCCCTAAAAGTTCTCCTTGCGACGCAATCACAATCAAGAGACACGCAAGTCAGTATTCACCTCCTGACAATAGAAGTTAAGCCCTAGCAACCCCCGAAATGCTCATTCAAACACAGCGTCGGCGGTCTCCTCACCGACCAATCAGTGACCAGAATGTCAGGAGAAGCGGCTAGGCGTAGCGCAACCCGCCCGCACGCACCAGTCGACTGGGCAGTGTGCGAGCTTCACGCTTCGGTTAGCGGCAAGCAGCAAACTGACCAATGAGAATACTCTGGTCGTTGTTAGGGGCGGAGCCTATGTGTGGCGCTCAATCCAAATGTTCAAACCAGTTTCTGCTTCGTTGAAACGCCAAAAAACATGGCCCAGAAAAACGCTATTTTTTTGTCTTTCCTTTCATCATTTTGCTTCAAAATTTCGACAGATGATAGAAGACATGTCAGACTCTAATAATATGTCAAATTCAGAAAATCGTAAGTTTTGACCAATTTTGATGCTCTAACTTCAAACTCGATTTTCACGGCTTCGACCGTGCGCGACTTTAGGACCATTTTGTTGTAGCGGGTCACATTTATGCAAATATTTGACCAATTTATGTGCATAACTTCCCCTTAATTGCTATCACAATGTACCTTTGCGTATTGCAAGTATCGGGAAAACAAAGTGTACATGGTGTCGTCAGAGACCAAGGAAAATAAAGTACTGAAGTCAATCAATTCTGTAAAAACAAAACTCTGAATAATATTTACTTAATTATATATGCAAATTGGTATGCAAGAGGCTACAGAAGCTGCAGCTTTCGAGATTTTACGAGTTGCGGCGATATGTAAAGCTGAATCATTAAAGATATCTTATCAAGACCTGTTCATGAGTCATGGTGTGATAAATATAAACAAGACCAAACTTGTTATATACAGCTACCAGTAAAAAAATTCACGCACCTTTAACCTCTCTTTTGCATAAAAGATTATGCAAATATTTGACACTTATCCATATGCATACATTCCCTACAACAAAGTCTTGCTATCAGCATGTACCTATATAGATGTCATTAAAAAACATATAAGTTATCGGGCAAACAAAGTGTACATGGTGTCGTCAGAGTCACTCTGAAATCAAGTACTGGAATCAATCAATACAGAAGAACTTAATAACACTCATGCAAATATGTATGCAAATTGGTATACAAGAGGCTATAGACCCGGCAAGTTTCGAGATTCTACGACACTCTTCTGCAATATATGAATCTGTCACAATATCACAATAGTTTCAAATCAAGATGTGTTCATTTTCCTGGTGTGATAAAGAGATACAAGAACAAGCCACAGCTATTAACAAAATCCCGCATATCTCATCTCTTTCGCATACATTATGCAAATATTCGACACTTTCCCATATGCATATATTCCCTACAACAAAGTGTTGCTATCAACATGTACCTATCTGTAATGAAAAACATTGAAGTAATCGGGTAAACAATGTGTACATGGTGTCGTCAGAGTCACTGGGAAATCAAGTACTGCAATCAATCAATACAGAAGAACTTAATAACATTTATGCAAATATGTATGCAAACTGATATGCAAGAGGCTATAGACCTGGCAAATTTCGAGATTCTACGACGCTCTTCTGCAATATATGAATCCGTCACAATATCACAATAGTTATCATATCAAAACCTGTTCATTTTCCTTGTGTGATAAAGAGATACATCCCGCATCTCTATCATCTCTTTTGCATAATAAATCATGCACTAAGTTTTTAGCAAGTTCCGATGCATTTCCCTAACACAAAGTCTTGCTATCTATATGTATCTTGGCGTACTTAAAAAAAAAAAAAAAACATAATCGGGAAAAAAAAAGTGTACATGGTGATGTCAGAGTCCCAAGAAAATCAAGTACTGATATCAATCAATACAAAAGAACTGAATAACACTTATGCAATACAAATCGGTATGAAAGAGGCTGTAGACCCGGCAGGTTTCGAGATTATCCAACGCACTACCGCAAAATATGAATCTTTATCACAATAGTCATCACGACCTGTTCGTTAGGCCTATTCATGGTGTGAAAAAAGGATAAAAGAATTAACTGCAACGGTTATGCCAGTTTCTCCTCTTCAAGTTTCAATAGAGATTAATTTTTGTTTTGTGTACTAGGTATACCTCAACCATTTATACCTTCATTTTAAAGAATGATAAAAAAACATTCTGTATTAAAGACAACTTTATAATTCCATTCATTTTTTATTCTAGTCAAATCGGTCGACATGAATATCTCCTCTTTGGTCCACTACTGGTATACGATATTATAGTGGAAAATAACGAATACAAAATAAAATACCCTTGCTCCTGATCCTGATGCCTTGAGGGCGAGAAAGAAATCGTCCGCTATGCCGACTTCCTTTAGATCGAGAGTCTTAAGGTTTGTCATGGTACAGATACTCTTGGCGTAGGCTGCTGATGCAGCAGCCGAGATGCCAGTTCCTCCAGAGTGTGTGATCGATTCCAGCTGTGCAGTACAGAAGGAGGGTGAGAAATAACATGAAATAATAAGGGAAGACTATAATGTCAGTGGGAATTTAATACCTCCATGTTTTCATCCCTTCTCCCCTCCCACACACACAAACACGAACACACATACATACACAACACATACACACACACACACACACACACTCACACAGATTACATATTATGGAATAAGGAGCCCGACCGAGTGACATGGAGGCTTTTAACACTGTTCATTCTAAAGACATTATCAATGATTATGTAACATCATGGTCACATAACTCTAACTTCGAACAAAACAACAACCTAAACCACAAGTAAAAATCCATGAATTTAGATTCTTAATCTTTGGCATGTAACAGGCGCCTCTTTACACAAACTTGGCGGCTCCGGGAGGTAGATCATGAAAATAAAGACTTATGAATTGTAGCTGTGTAGCGAAGGGGGGGGGGGGGTGATGTCAAACATGAAAACACCCATCACTTTAGTAAGTACATAAAATTACATCGCCTCAATACAGTCTTCCATTTAATTTTGCGTATAAAATCTTTGCTAGGTTTCTGAAAAAAAGAGAGAAAATATATAAATTAATCCTATGAAACAAACCATTACCATCCACATTGGTCAGAGCAGTACATCAACGAATGACGCCTAAAGGTATAAAAGAAAAGCTACTTTTTGTGTTTCATGGGATGTATGAGACTATGACATCATCGACTAATCGATTTTCATAGAGATTTACCACCATCATCATTGCTTTGTAGAATTGATGTGACATATACAATCGCAATATCACCTATGACACCTATAGCATTATCCAAGACGTTGGTTTATATGTGCTATGATTTGAACGGGATTATTTTGTGAGACTATGAAAGCATATAGTCTAGTGGGATTTGGGGAAAATATGAATGTTAGAGGCATTTTTTAGTAAAAGTTGGGAACCGGTCTATTTTGCATAATTCAAGTACGCTGAATCCAAAAATTCCGGTTCCCAAGCGGAATTTTTAGTCTGAGACCATCTAATGTGCATAAACAAAATGGCTGCCAACTCATTAATTTTTAAGGTGTTTCAATGATTTTATTCTCATATTCTCATCAGACATGCAGATAAAGCAATAATTTCAGTATTCAAAGGTGTCAGGATGATGGGTAGGTAATCACAGATCCATAACATTCACTTATATGCAAATTAAGACGTTAAATATGCAAATTAGGAGTTGCCATGGATACAGCAATGCATTATATACACGTGTAGTACTTGTTAACTTCCGTTTTTATTATTTTTACAAGTTATTGGGTAAAAAACAAAGTGTTCATGATGTCGTCAGAGTCCAATCAAAACCAAGTCCTGGAATCAATTCAGAAAAACTTATTGATACGTATGCAAATATGTATGCAAATTAGTATGCAAGAGGATATAGAACTGGCTAGTTTTCGAGATTCTACAACGCATTGCCGCAACATTATGAGTCTGAATCATAATAGTTATTATATCAACACCTGTTCACGATTCTTAATGGGATAAAGAGAAACAAGAACAAATTGCAGCTGTTAAAGACAAAATAATACTCACCTCTGTCATCTTATTTGCATGATAATTTATGCAAATATTTGACCAATTTATGTGCATAACTTCCCCTTAATTGCTATCACAATGTACCTTTGCGTATTGCAAGTATCGGGAAAACAAAGTGTACATGGTGTCGTCAGAGACCAAGGAAAATAAAGTACTGAAGTCAATCAATTCTGTAAAAACAAAACTCTGAATAATATTTACTTAATTATATATGCAAATTGGTATGCAAGAGGCTACAGAAGCTGCAGCTTTCGAGATTTTACGAGTTGCGGCGATATGTAAAGCTGAATCATTAAAGATATCTTATCAAGACCTGTTCATGAGTCATGGTGTGATAAATATAAACAAGACCAAACTTGTTATATACAGCTACCAGTAAAAAAATTCACGCACCTTTAACCTCTCTTTTGCATAAAAGATTATGCAAATATTTGACACTTATCCATATGCATACATTCCCTACAACAAAGTCTTGCTATCAGCATGTACCTATATAGATGTCATTAAAAAACATATAAGTTATCGGGCAAACAAAGTGTACATGGTGTCGTCAGAGTCACTCTGAAATCAAGTACTGGAATCAATCAATACAGAAGAACTTAATAACACTCATGCAAATATGTATGCAAATTGGTATACAAGAGGCTATAGACCCGGCAAGTTTCGAGATTCTACGACACTCTTCTGCAATATATGAATCTGTCACAATATCACAATAGTTTCAAATCAAGATGTGTTCATTTTCCTGGTGTGATAAAGAGATACAAGAACAAGCCACAGCTATTAACAAAATCCCGCATATCTCATCTCTTTCGCATACATTATGCAAATATTCGACACTTTCCCATATGCATATATTCCCTACAACAAAGTGTTGCTATCAACATGTACCTATCTGTAATGAAAAACATTGAAGTAATCGGGTAAACAATGTGTACATGGTGTCGTCAGAGTCACTGGGAAATCAAGTACTGCAATCAATCAATACAGAAGAACTTAATAACATTTATGCAAATATGTATGCAAACTGATATGCAAGAGGCTATAGACCTGGCAAATTTCGAGATTCTACGACGCTCTTCTGCAATATATGAATCCGTCACAATATCACAATAGTTATCATATCAAAACCTGTTCATTTTCCTTGTGTGATAAAGAGATACATCCCGCATCTCTATCATCTCTTTTGCATAATAAATCATGCACTAAGTTTTTAGCAAGTTCCGATGCATTTCCCTAACACAAAGTCTTGCTATCTATATGTATCTTGGCGTACTTAAAAAAAAAAAAAAAACATAATCGGGAAAAAAAAAGTGTACATGGTGATGTCAGAGTCCCAAGAAAATCAAGTACTGATATCAATCAATACAAAAGAACTGAATAACACTTATGCAATACAAATCGGTATGAAAGAGGCTGTAGACCCGGCAGGTTTCGAGATTATCCAACGCACTACCGCAAAATATGAATCTTTATCACAATAGTCATCACGACCTGTTCGTTAGGCCTATTCATGGTGTGAAAAAAGGATAAAAGAATTAACTGCAACGGTTATGCCAGTTTCTCCTCTTCAAGTTTCAATAGAGATTAATTTTTGTTTTGTGTACTAGGTATACCTCAACCATTTATACCTTCATTTTAAAGAATGATAAAAAAACATTCTGTATTAAAGACAACTTTATAATTCCATTCATTTTTTATTCTAGTCAAATCGGTCGACATGAATATCTCCTCTTTGGTCCACTACTGGTATACGATATTATAGTGGAAAATAACGAATACAAAATAAAATACCCTTGCTCCTGATCCTGATGCCTTGAGGGCGAGAAAGAAATCGTCCGCTATGCCGACTTCCTTTAGATCGAGAGTCTTAAGGTTTGTCATGGTACAGATACTCTTGGCGTAGGCTGCTGATGCAGCAGCCGAGATGCCAGTTCCTCCAGAGTGTGTGATCGATTCCAGCTGTGCAGTACAGAAGGAGGGTGAGAAATAACATGAAATAATAAGGGAAGACTATAATGTCAGTGGGAATTTAATACCTCCATGTTTTCATCCCTTCTCCCCTCCCACACACACAAACACGAACACACATACATACACAACACATACACACACACACACACACACACTCACACAGATTACATATTATGGAATAAGGAGCCCGACCGAGTGACATGGAGGCTTTTAACACTGTTCATTCTAAAGACATTATCAATGATTATGTAACATCATGGTCACATAACTCTAACTTCGAACAAAACAACAACCTAAACCACAAGTAAAAATCCATGAATTTAGATTCTTAATCTTTGGCATGTAACAGGCGCCTCTTTACACAAACTTGGCGGCTCCGGGAGGTAGATCATGAAAATAAAGACTTATGAATTGTAGCTGTGTAGCGAAGGGGGGGGGGGGGGGGTGATGTCAAACATGAAAACACCCATCACTTTAGTAAGTACATAAAATTACATCGCCTCAATACAGTCTTCCATTTAATTTTGCGTATAAAATCTTTGCTAGGTTTCTGAAAAAAAGAGAGAAAATATATAAATTAATCCTATGAAACAAACCATTACCATCCACATTGGTCAGAGCAGTACATCAACGAATGACGCCTAAAGGTATAAAAGAAAAGCTACTTTTTGTGTTTCATGGGATGTATGAGACTATGACATCATCGACTAATCGATTTTCATAGAGATTTACCACCATCATCATTGCTTTGTAGAATTGATGTGACATATACAATCGCAATATCACCTATGACACCTATAGCATTATCCAAGACGTTGGTTTATATGTGCTATGATTTGAACGGGATTATTTTGTGAGACTATGAAAGCATATAGTCTAGTGGGATTTGGGGAAAATATGAATGTTAGAGGCATTTTTTAGTAAAAGTTGGGAACCGGTCTATTTTGCATAATTCAAGTACGCTGAATCCAAAAATTCCGGTTCCCAAGCGGAATTTTTAGTCTGAGACCATCTAATGTGCATAAACAAAATGGCTGCCAACTCATTAATTTTTAAGGTGTTTCAATGATTTTATTCTCATATTCTCATCAGACATGCAGATAAAGCAATAATTTCAGTATTCAAAGGTGTCAGGATGATGGGTAGGTAATCACAGATCCATAACATTCACTTATATGCAAATTAAGACGTTAAATATGCAAATTAGGAGTTGCCATGGATACAGCAATGCATTATATACACGTGTAGTACTTGTTAACTTCCGTTTTTATTATTTTTACAAGTTATTGGGTAAAAAACAAAGTGTTCATGATGTCGTCAGAGTCCAATCAAAACCAAGTCCTGGAATCAATTCAGAAAAACTTATTGATACGTATGCAAATATGTATGCAAATTAGTATGCAAGAGGATATAGAACTGGCTAGTTTTCGAGATTCTACAACGCATTGCCGCAACATTATGAGTCTGAATCATAATAGTTATTATATCAACACCTGTTCACGATTCTTAATGGGATAAAGAGAAACAAGAACAAATTGCAGCTGTTAAAGACAAAATAATACTCACCTCTGTCATCTTATTTGCATGATAATTTATGCAAATATTTGACCAATTTATGTGCATAACTTCCCCTTAATTGCTATCACAATGTACCTTTGCGTATTGCAAGTATCGGGAAAACAAAGTGTACATGGTGTCGTCAGAGACCAAGGAAAATAAAGTACTGAAGTCAATCAATTCTGTAAAAACAAAACTCTGAATAATATTTACTTAATTATATATGCAAATTGGTATGCAAGAGGCTACAGAAGCTGCAGCTTTCGAGATTTTACGAGTTGCGGCGATATGTAAAGCTGAATCATTAAAGATATCTTATCAAGACCTGTTCATGAGTCATGGTGTGATAAATATAAACAAGACCAAACTTGTTATATACAGCTACCAGTAAAAAAATTCACGCACCTTTAACCTCTCTTTTGCATAAAAGATTATGCAAATATTTGACACTTATCCATATGCATACATTCCCTACAACAAAGTCTTGCTATCAGCATGTACCTATATAGATGTCATTAAAAAACATATAAGTTATCGGGCAAACAAAGTGTACATGGTGTCGTCAGAGTCACTCTGAAATCAAGTACTGGAATCAATCAATACAGAAGAACTTAATAACACTCATGCAAATATGTATGCAAATTGGTATACAAGAGGCTATAGACCCGGCAAGTTTCGAGATTCTACGACACTCTTCTGCAATATATGAATCTGTCACAATATCACAATAGTTTCAAATCAAGATGTGTTCATTTTCCTGGTGTGATAAAGAGATACAAGAACAAGCCACAGCTATTAACAAAATCCCGCATATCTCATCTCTTTCGCATACATTATGCAAATATTCGACACTTTCCCATATGCATATATTCCCTACAACAAAGTGTTGCTATCAACATGTACCTATCTGTAATGAAAAACATTGAAGTAATCGGGTAAACAATGTGTACATGGTGTCGTCAGAGTCACTGGGAAATCAAGTACTGCAATCAATCAATACAGAAGAACTTAATAACATTTATGCAAATATGTATGCAAACTGATATGCAAGAGGCTATAGACCTGGCAAATTTCGAGATTCTACGACGCTCTTCTGCAATATATGAATCCGTCACAATATCACAATAGTTATCATATCAAAACCTGTTCATTTTCCTTGTGTGATAAAGAGATACATCCCGCATCTCTATCATCTCTTTTGCATAATAAATCATGCACTAAGTTTTTAGCAAGTTCCGATGCATTTCCCTAACACAAAGTCTTGCTATCTATATGTATCTTGGCGTACTTAAAAAAAAAAAAAAAAACATAATCGGGAAAAAAAAAGTGTACATGGTGATGTCAGAGTCCCAAGAAAATCAAGTACTGATATCAATCAATACAAAAGAACTGAATAACACTTATGCAATACAAATCGGTATGAAAGAGGCTGTAGACCCGGCAGGTTTCGAGATTATCCAACGCACTACCGCAAAATATGAATCTTTATCACAATAGTCATCACGACCTGTTCGTTAGGCCTATTCATGGTGTGAAAAAAGGATAAAAGAATTAACTGCAACGGTTGAAAGAAAAAAACACCTATATCATCTTATTTGAATAATGAATTGCACAAATATATGCCATTTTCTGTGATCATTTTCCCTAAAACAAAGTCTTGCCATTCGAGTGTATTATGGCGTCATGAAAAAAAAAAAGGAAAGGTAAGTTATCGGGTAATCACATCACAACAATGCTCTAGATACGTGCAAGTTCACTGTGTCTTTCCCTGTATTTGTCAATTTCACTGGATATGTGCGTGTACATTTTAAATCTGCAGATGGATGTAAAATCAAGTGGCAACTTTCATAAAGTTCGTCTGCGAACATGAAGTGTCTTTTCTATCTCTTCACCCGCTATGTAGGCTCAAGCAAAAAGAACATTGTCAGAAAATCCTAGAATCTGGAAAACCAGAATAAAACAAATACAGAAACGAGGGATCACTTAGCCCTTTTGTATTACTTTACTCATTAATACCTAAATGTTTAGGCTGTCGAAGATTGATATCTGAGTCGAAGAGTCTATTTCTCAATCGGGCTGAATTCAATACTCTACATTCATGCAAGAAATTTCGTCAACAGACTGTTGTTGACATGCGCACACTGCAGTACATCGTAGGCCTGATTTGTGACATTTGCATCTCGACGTTCTGCATTGCGTTCGGCATGTACATGAAATCATCTCAAGGCAACTTTGTGGTATTGGAGCTAGAGACATCAGTACAGGCTGTAGGCCAGAGTCAGAACGCTTCCATCCATTGTCTACTGGTGAAGGAAGATCAGGTCTGCCACAGTGAGCATTTCTCCATACCATTGTTTGATAGTGTGCCCTCATCAGATGAAAACGGAGAGCATCGCTTGTTGGGGTCATTCCTTCGGGTTTTGCTGTTTTGGAAAACAACACATGCCTTGCTGCATCAACTGACTCTACACTATGCACCCCATATACTTTGCAGACAAATGCTTCTGAAGCGCGAATGGTCTCGTCTGTGAGTTCACCTGACCCTAGGTTTTCAAGAAGTTGAGGATGTTTCGTGAACACTTTCCAAGATGATTTCTTGCTGTGATTTGCAAAGAGAGATGTGGTGTCACACCCAGTTAACGCGTGGTACTGTACCAGATTTGTAGCTACAGTTCTTGTTAGGTTCCTGAAAACTGCAGCAATGGGTATGTATCGCGGATTCCTTGCAGTCCCTGACCACATCCAGATATGTTGACATTGTACTTTCGGGAAATGAAAAACCAAAAGAACAAGGACATCCGTGTCTCGAGATTGCACTACAACTGTATCAAACTGACTGTGTACAGCATGTAGCACCAGACGAGTGTCAGCTTCTTCATGCGTCGCCCTCAGCTCGCTCATGTCCGTGCTCTGCTTTGATGACCTACTGTCAAGTTCATCCCTGAATCCTCCACCGACTACAAGTTCCTTATCGGCAGGTGCCTGTGCACACAGTTCCTCAGAAAGGAAATTGGCAAGATCCGCTTTATTTTCTGGAAGAGATAGAAAGTTTTTCCATTTCTTTGGAAGAGGCACATCACGATTTTCCACAACCCTTCTGATTGGTCTGGCTTCCTTTGTTCGACGTACCCTTGTGGTTCCCTTGATACTCTCGTGTCTATATCTGTCGAATACAACATCTATGCGATGAAACTTTGACCCTGCCTTCAGAACTGCCCTGATGAATGCATCCGCAAGGTCCCCGAAAGTCACTGCATTGTTTGGTTTTCCCAGAGCAACTACTAGGGCTTGACCATCAATAATGAGACAAGAAGTCGAATCACCTAGTTCTACAGTTTCAGGACAGGTAATGTCTTTGGTGAGCTCATCAGCTAGAATAGATTTGTTGCCTCTACAAAGAGTGCCGTTCATATTGGCTAGTGATATGGGCACAGGAAGAAGTTCATGCTTCAGGACAGCAGGCAAGTCAACAGGTCGCCCTGCCTCATAGGCAGTCACAAGACGCTGGAGCACTTTTCTGTCTGCTTTAAGGATACTTCTATTGTCCTTGTCTTTGCTGTTTTTGGTCACTTCATACAGGGACGCAAACGTTTTGGCATTGCTCTTGTGCAGAACAGCATGGATTGTGACTTTTGGTTTGTCTCTTTCCTCACTCACAATCATTCTCTCTTCAACAAATGCAACCAATTTCTGTCGGCCAAGTTCTTCAGCACAGAGTAAGGAAGTTTGGATTGCATCACTTGCGACGTCTCTTGTTACAATATTCTGCAAGGCTCCTGTTGGAGCAGCGGCAAAAATGTTGAACCTCTGGAAAATTGACACAAGTGAGGCCTCATCATCATTGTCACGTTTTTGTCTTGATTTCGTAGCCTCATTGTGAAGATGCGAGGTGCCGGGATTGTTATGGTACATTGCATGAGTTTCAGAAGCTATGAAAGACCGCAGATTGTAGGAAAGATTCCATCTATAGAGAGCTGATGTTGTCTTGGTGATCCCGACGATACCGCCAGCTTTCTTCCCTGTGCCATTCAACCATTCCGTAGCCTGGTCAGGGTCCACCTGGTTGAAAATGTGAGCAGATCGTCTGACGACAAAGTTACCCTCTTGAAACTCTGAGAGAACGGGTTGCGGAAGTTGATGCATATCAGCCAGGTACACAGGACCCCATCTTGCATAGTTGAGGTGATCATATCTCATAAAGTAGGGTAACATGAGGCTGAAGGAGTGGAGGTGAAGTTCCCAGATTCCTCTGCGCTGGGCTCGCGTGAATTGTAGCAGTATTGCTACCATATCCATGTATCCCCACCAGAAGAGAAAGTTTGCGTCATCGGACCTACTTGCTATGAAGTTGCTGAGAAGGTTGCGGAAGCGATCCTGCTTAAGATACACTATCATGGCTGCGATTGCTTCAGGGCGGTCATCAACAAGTGCAAGGACTTCATCATGACATTCTCTGTCTGATTCTGCAGCGAATTCGAGGAAGACTGGCAACAAAATTCGCCAAAGAGCCTGGAGTGTCAACTTGTGAGCTCTCATCCCTTTATTGTATGCTCTTCCAGACAAGACCAGCTGAACCGAACCCTCTCCTAGTAGTCCACACTCAAGCCATATTTCAGCTAGGCCGGAACCTGCCATGTGATCGCCGATGGCTTTCAAAAAGTTCATCGCGATGTGAAGACCCCCTAGACGAGGGATCAGCCTTTCGTTGTACACCTGAACTGACCACTTCAGTTCCATCAATCTGCAATACAATGCTTGATCGACAGTGATAACTGTATATTTCTGGCCAAAGTGAGAGGATATTGCCATGCATCTCTTCACAACTGCGTTTAGAGTATCTAGCTCATGGGCAGGAGCAAGAATCAGAGGCAAGTACCCAACAGCTGTTTGCTCCGGTTCCTGTGTTGAGAGCGACTGATTGAAAACAGTCCATGAAGGTTTCTCGTCAGCCTCTTGTCGCTGCAGAATGAAGGCCATATCTGTTGCCTTCGCTTGTTTTACACTGTCACTTTCGTGATCAGTTTCCATGAACCAGGCTTTGCTGACAGGATCACTGTGAGTGAAGTTTGGCTCACTAGTGACAGGGTTTAAGCGTATTGGATGCAGCCACTGGAGACAATCTGGCACTGCTAATGTATGCGAAGTGGATGGTTCCAACGTCTTAAGTTCAGTTTGTGAGTTTGGTCCACGCTGCCAAGCTGCCATCTGTGTAGCATGAAAGGTATGTTTTCCGTCCAAAGTCTCATCGAGTATATCCAGATTATCCGCGGAGTAATGGACGAACTTGTTTGACACAAGATTTGAAGGTATGATGGTCCCTGTTGACCGGTCTACAGAGCCTAGTGTGCTCTCAGCTAGAGCCGTGTCTACTCGCAAAATCTGTTCGTAGCTCAAGCAGTGACCTGCTCTATGGAATAACTCCACGAGATCTTTAGACCGTGTTGCTTGATGCAATGTAGTAGCAAGTCCGATGTGTTTGGGAGTCCATTTTCTTCCACCGCTTGCACAGTACACAATGTCTTGTGCTAAGCTGAGAACCCTGCTCCGGATAAAGTCTGTGTTAGCGTCGCGACTTTCACCATCAAGTGCCTCTACGCCACCAAAGATTAGTCTCAGTAATATGTACAGACTATCTGGAATGCAGGGAATGGCTTCATCTTCACTTACAGAGAAACCTTTATGACCAGGAGTATCCGTCATGTCTCCACGGATTTTGAGTGCCACATGTACCAGTGACAAGAAGATGTCATCCTGAGGCACATACTGAGGCAATGTTCCCTGCAATTCATCAGTGTCCTCCCTTTGCATGATTGTTGCATGCTTGAATTTCTTTGGAATCAGCATGGTTTTTCTCTCCGATACGTTCCTGTCAAGGGGTTGGAAGAAGTCAAAAAGCTCTCCTACATGTGACTGCAGTTTTTCCTTGAATGTTGCCCTTCTACTTTTGTAGGATTGGGGAACAGGGGTTGAAGACTCTCTAGCAAGTTCTTCATAGCGTTCCCAGACGTCCTCTAACAGAACAACATGTCCCCTTTCTGCTGATGTCTGCAGGTCATGACACAACCAAACCATTGCAAGATCTTGTTTCCTAGATTCTTGCATTATCTTAGTGGTAGATCTCAGAAATGCACTACAGCAAGTCAAGTGGTACTTCGCTTCAGCTGCTATCAAATCAATCACACCGGCCAATCGGAGAGTCATATTGTAGTCAAGACGTGAAGCCCGGATTATCTTATCACTCATTTGCTTTGTCATTACTGAAATCAAACGTGCCTTTGAAACACATTTTTGACAGAAAATACAGAGAGTCCAGTTTACGGCTTTCACACTTGTCCTCAGGGAGCGCCTCTCTCCTCCGCTGCTGCAGGTTTTTTCTACAGGAGTATCGTCTTTCAACTGCTTCCGCAAACGTTCAAGTTTACTTTTGTCAGTAAAATGGGCATAACACATTTTGTGCCAGACAAGGTTGGGTGATGCATCACTTGAATCAAAGATATCATGCAGACGATTGATAACAAGTATGTTCTTAGAATCCTTTAGTTTTCTTCTCTTATTAGCAGCATCCTTGACGATTCTTAGTCCTTGATCGCTTGCTTTACTGAGAGTACTGTCAGTATCAGTCTGGCAAAAAACGCATAACTCAGTATCTACGGAAGAAGGTCTCTTTAAGGTAGCTATTGGATCCATGTCATCTGTCAAGAGAACAACAGTAACATGATGTCAGAAAGTAATGAAAAACCCAGGTCCTGCATAAAATTATCCATATCCTAATTTGTAGGCAGAAATTTTAGTGACAACAACGATATAGATACAACAAACTATGCTTAATAAAGCATAAAATGAGAGGCAAAAAGCAACATTTTACCTCTTTTACAAACTGGAAACATCTATATTTAACCCTATTCTAACTGGGGGGGGGGGGGTCAAATTGACCCCCCCCCCCTCGACGTTTCGCGCCATGATTCCGCAACGCGCAAAGATTTTGCCGCGTCGTTTCATGACTTTTTTCATTCGAGTCTCCCGCATATTTTGAGACCAAATTTGCGACGTTCGGGTACACCGTTCCGAAGTTATGCAATGTTTTGCATATGCATGTCAACCCGAAAAACGCTCAAATTCATGATTTCGTGTGCAAATCCAATGCAAACTGTGTTTTTTTGTTTAATTGATATAAATTAGATTATTTCAGCTTTTAACCATTGAAATAAATCAATTCTAATGTAGATAAGCTTGAAAAAGTGCCTCCAACAAATTTTGGCAAAAAAACAATAGAAAACAAAAGATCGAAAAAACAATAAAATACATAAGAAATTAACAAAACAATAAAAAACAAAAGAAAATGATTTTGATTGCGCTATTTTTTTACTCGAAAATTGTTTGATGTGTCTTGAGGAACTCTGACACAAAAATTTAATAATCCTTCAGTCTTTTTGATGGAGTTATAGGTGAAAATATGATTTTATGCGTTAATTTGCATAATTAATTTATTAAAAAATATGAAATCAAAATTTTTCTATTGTATGACCATGTAATCTTGTAGTTGACATCCGGCTCTATGTTCAGGCAAAATTTTGCGGCGATCGCGCGATCGGCGGCCGAGATCTGAAGGGGGGGGGGGGGGTCAAATTGACCCCCCCCCCCAGTAAAAACTTGGTCTCAAATAGCCCAGTTAGAATAGGGTTAAGGAAATGAGTATTCCGTATTCAGTATTCGTTAATTCTTACAAACCACTGGTCCTTAAATCTAGAGGCCCATTGATAAGAATGTCACTCCAATGATCTGAATCACACCTGGTGGGACCTATGATGTTTCTATCACACCAACATGAAGTATAGACTAAAGCTAGATATCTCAAATTATAATGAGCCACAGAAAATGACATTTAATTGAAGTAAGATTAAAAAGTAAAATATATCAGTTCTTGCTGGTATTCAAGATACATAACAGTATAATTTTTTCGAGGAATGGGACCAGATAACTTACCATTTAGCAAAATTCAGGCAGACAAGGGAGCGTCGTGTGACTGGTGGCATCCAGTTTAAAGAAATTGAAATGCATCAGTAACTGGTGGCATATCATTCGCGTATGTTGAAAAAACAACAACGAAAAGGTCCATGAAGAAGTGAACACCTTTCATTCGCAGATTGCACTGGAAGAGGCAATTTCAGAGTTCAAAATGTCGTGGAAGTTGAATCATGACTCATGATGTAAAAGGATCAAATCTAGAGAGATGTGTGCACTTGTCTTCTTTTCCGGTTCTTCTCCAACTTTGTTATTCGTAACGCCGTTATTTCAGTTTATCATAATTACTATCTTTTAAACTGACATTCAGTAAACTTTAGCTCCCAGCGGATCCTGCTTCGGTCTTTACAAAATATCAGCATTTCATTTAAAGTGACTTACAACATCATGTTGTATATATTAGGGCATCAGTAATGTTTGTTATGAAATTGAAGGTGTTTGCTTTCTGTGACTTTAAAAAAGGACTTAATAAAATCACATATTTCATATCAATCTGGACGAATGTTAGCGATATTCGTATGTATATTTTATATGTAATTAATAGAATAGAAAGCTTATTTACATGACGTGTAATACTCGCATATTATACAGTATGAACGGATTTCATATCTGCCCTTGTTATTTAACATAATACTGTGTGTCATGATAACCATGCTCTTAAAATTAAACGAATCAACTGGGAAATAGAATTTCAGTGCTGATGCTACTGATTTGCATATGTGAACAACATTTGGATTTTTCATAATGTAACTCCTTCCGTCCCCCCTAAAAAGAAGAGTTTCTATCCATTCTTTTTGCTCGTACGTTTATCAATCCACCAAAAAAAAAAACAAAAAAAAAAACAGTGTCATAACAACACGTTTTTGGTAATATTGCAGCTATTTTGTATATGCAAATTAGATGTTAACTCCAATCACTTGAATAAGAATCAGACTCTTGCGTCCTTGCGCACTCATTTGCGGTTAAGAGTCGGGTTCCTAACTTGGATAAAAAAAAAAAAAAACAAGAAATCGCCGTGACCTTTTATAGAGGATTAAAAAGAGATGAAAAAAATCCCACCAGGGTATGCAATACGTGAACACAATACCATATGAAACTCAATAACCGTACGTCTGATTTGCATACCAGTTAGAATATTCATATTTGATGTCTCTGAAAAGGAAAATGGTTTTCAGCTAATCCTCAAAACCTCAAAAAGTTTCCGCTTTTTTAAATTTATCTTTCTGAAAAAAAAAGAAAAAAGGTAGAAATTACTCTTCCAGTACTTGTTATATATTTGCATATTTTAGTGCTAATTTGCATATTTATGAATAAAATATATGCTTTAGAACCTGACAAAGGTTCACCTCTCAAATTGCAAATTCTATTATCTGTGTGAAGACTTGTAATCACTGTTTTTCAGCTCAATTGTAAAGATTTACTGGAAGATGTGTCTTAGATATTGACAATTTCCGTGAATCGGCAGCCATTTTGTTTATGCAAATTAGCTGGTCAAGATCAATGAATTTCGCTTGGGAACCGGTTTTTTCGGATTCAGCATACTCAAATTAGGTAAAAGAGACCGGTTCCAAACTTTTACTCAAAAATGCCTCTAACACCTTTTTATAGAGCACTTTTTCAGAAATCCCACTAGACTATTAGTCATAGTCTAGATTCTAAGGTTAGTTTAAATTTACCGAAATGGCGTCGTTGTTTTCAGAATCCATATCCAAGATCTTTGTGCAACGCAGTCCTCTCACACGGCAGCCCCGATGCAGCGGATGATCACAGCCCACTACTTTAGCTACTAGGCCTACTCCTCCATTTTATACACACGTACACTGTACATGCGCTAGCTAGCGGCATTCATGCATTGCAACGCGATACAGAAATGGTTCAAAAAATTGCTGCTAGCTAGCTAGTTCATAACTAGCTAGCTATTGCTAGTTCAGCTAGCTGTGTGTTCAGTGTGTAAAATAGGCGGGCGGGCAGGGGGTGCATTAATAAACGGGGACTTTCCAAATAAGGTCCGTCTGTCTCTGATTGGCTAATTCCCTTAGCTACCAAGTGGCTTACGTCCGTGATTCTAGAACGACGTTATTTTGGCCTACTACCGAAGTAGATTCGAGATGGACGCAGGACTTCAAGCTTGTAACTATGCCAACGGCTGAAATTTGCACACGACGCGCACAATTTACGTCGCAGATTTCATTGCGTCCTCAATCGAAAGCTCCCTCTTATCTTTTTAAAGACGGAATATGCAAAACTTTTGAGTCTAATGAATAGTATATAGATATCAATCAGATTGCTCTTGTTGTCTGTTAAAAGGACTGAATGCAATTTTTACGTACTTTTGTCTGTGTCTGGTGTGCATGGTCTGTATCATCACTGTGCCATACTGCATTAACTACTGTACCGGTAGGCCTACCACAGGTAGAAGTGTCTACTAACGCTAGAAAAATTCTAGTGAAGGTCTATAGGCCCTACTGTTGCCCTAGAGGATCTAGACGTTTCTAGATCTACAGTACCGGTACCGTACTAGTAGTATAAAATGGGAGATGCTTTATGGATTCTAACATTACAGACTCTAAAATGTTAGGATACTACAGTAGAATGTCCTATTTAATTCCAGTATCGGTAGCCTACTTCAAACGTACGTTAGGGCAGGCCTATCAATAACATTGGTTACGTCGTTAAATCACAAACTGGTTATTTTGTACAAAGTAGGCCTACCGGTACTTTATGTGAGTATATCGAGATATCAGACCGTCTGTGGCACGATAGGGTTTTCGACCTAAAACTGTGGTGTTACTGTTAGGTTTAATGTTCACTAGTTTAGGTGCCTTTTTACATGGCTAAGTTAAGTACTTGTTCGGCTTATCATAATAAATATACCAGTGATGTTAACCGTTGACGTTAGATGTAACTAGACGTTCTAGACACTATTGGAGTATTGTTAGAATCAACAGTATCACTAAGTTAGTAGTACACTAGTATTGTAGTAACACTAACATTCAAGTAACAAGCCTAACAGTTAACATTACTATAACGTTATGGTACCTAGGCCTAGACCTCTATATATAGAACACTTCTGTAGATCCCGTCTAACGTTATGGTACCTATATAGCACTAGAGCTCCTAGATCCCGTCTAACGTTAGTTCTAACAATAAATTGCAGTGTTCGAACTGTATAGGTGTTAGGGCCTACTGTTATATTGTTAGTAACGTTAGTAGGATGGGGAGCAGTTCAATTCCCAACCAGACGATGAGGGAACAAGCCAAAACTTTATAACAGCCGAGTTGTTATGTCCGATATTCAAAAGAAATTAGGCCTAGCAGTTAGGCCTAATGATACTAATACCAATAATCTAGAAACATAGAACTCAACATGTTGTTACGTATGGGACATGGCCAATAACAATACTATTAAAATAGGTTCTAACCGTTGTACTTGTAGAAATAGATTCTAGGTCTACGTGGTTGGAAAATACTAGATCCAACGTTTCTAGTAGGGCCTAGGGGCCTGCATTGTAGGCTAACTGATAGATCTGATTAGCTTCCAATTAGACCTAGCTGTTGTGTTAGACTAGATCTAGAAAACTATGTTCTAGATCTAGTGCCTGAAATATTAGATCTAACAAAACTAAGGGTCCTAAATTCTGACGTTACCTAGATCTATACTGGACTTCATAGATCTAGATTTCTACTAAGATTATCTAACTGTTACTAAGTGTTAGAGGCTCTATAGTAGAATCTACTAACAGAATCTAACCTTACAACTGTAGGCCTACTGTATTGTTAGAACTTAGATCTAACGTGAGACCTAAGACTCTAGGCCTACTAGCTGTTACATAGAAAATCAAGACCATTAACACTGTCACTAGATCTAAGTTAGAGTTTAGACTCTAGTTTAGATCCTAACCGTTAGACCTACACATTGTACCTAGCTCTATCCGCCGATAGGCGAATAGGCCTACCTAACTTCTAAAGTTCTAGTCTACAGTAGATTGCCTATGTACAATCTGTGTTTATATTAGACAGTCTAGTAGTACAGTAGACTTAGAGTTTGACGTGTTAGCTAGGAGTCTTCAAAGGTACTAGTAAATAGTCGAACTTACAGTTCTATTTAGTAGAAGATCTAACAAAATCTAGATCCCCAATATGCCTAGAAAAATAGTTCTAGACCCTGTCCCTAGATCTAGAAATCCTTGTCTAGATCTAATACTCTATGTCTAGATGTCTAGATCTAGTAGTAGCACTGCATAATTAAGACACTAGCTAATAGACCTCAGTTTAGACTTCAGTAGATCTTACATAGGCATAGGCCTACTTACGAATACAGGTCTATGTAGCTGGTAAGGTAACAAATAAGTATGAGTATACTCTCAAGTGCTAATACAAACAACATTCAAGCACTAACGTTAAGGTTAGGCCTAACAAAATAACGCTAGATTCCAAAGTTAAGACTCTAGACACATTCCAAGCCCTCGGTGTATGGATATGTGCCTAGACCTACCAAACACAAAGTTACTTGGCCTATTTTAAATAGTTTTATACAGTAGTTTATACTGTAGATCTACTCCTATGTTCAGTACTAGTTCTATAGTCCAGGGTAGCATTTTCCAGGGTGGTGTACATCAGAAGCGAGAAGAAAGTCCAGGATTTCCATACAACTTGCTTGAATTTGTTTCATGCACGTAGGCCTAGGTTAGATACAGTTGAAAGTATTACAGTTGTCCTTGATGTCATTTTTGTACAGGGATTTGTTCTGAACTGCAGGGCTGGGTTTCGAGGTCTTCTCATGTGCTTATAGTACTTTCAGTTCCATTTTAAGCAAAATATGAGTGGGCTTTTGTTGAATCTTTTTCATAAAAGTTTCTCAACGTTCTTCAAACCTGACAGTGAGTTGAATTTTTGGTTAGCAGATGACTTGCAGGAAGACGACTAGGACACGACTGCCAAATTGACCTGGTTAAGCTGCCATGATCATCCCAATAGTCAAGTGGTATCTTGAATGAAGGAAAGGTGCAAAAGCAGGGCAGTGCATCGTAGTGAGAAGTAAGTGCCAACTGCTGATCTTTTTTTTAGCATTTCCCTGATTGATCGACACAGACCGGAGGGCCAGTACTGTATAGGCCTACTATAAAGTTAGATCTCTTGTACTATATTGGAAGCAAAGTGATGATTGTTTATGGCAACTCATGTTTAGCATTGCCCGCTTCACGCTCTATTGTACATTTTGTCTTCTGCAGAACTAGTGGATAAAATTCAACCAAACTTGATGGTACCGTAATTGTGTCTTTATGTGTTTGGATCCCCCCCAAAAAAAAAAAAATAAATAAATAGCTGGAAACTTAAACACCATATTCTAAATGGGTATAGGCCTAAGATATCTCAGATTGTGTCTGTTGAAGGACACATCATCATCAGATCCAGAAGGGTTACGGTACAGTCAAAGCATGAAATGTTAGAATGTTGATATATATCTTTAATATAATAATAATATGGTCTTATTTACCCAGGGTAGCCTCTTCAGTGTTGCCACTGTTCTACCAGAGGGCCCTGCTATTATTATTACCCTAGCGTTGCCAGGTACCCATTTATCATTGATGAGAAACGTAATACCATATGTTGCCCTATGAAAGGTGAGAACTGAGTAGGTAGCTCATAAGGGTATTATTTTTACTGCATATTTTTAGTGATTATGATCATGTGAAAATGTATTACAAATTGATATATGAACATGGTTAGTAAGTAAATTGCAGATGAAGGTCTGCTGATAAAATGATAAGCTTCTTTCATTTCATTTACATATTTCAGTACATTATTTTAACTGTCAGTGAAGAAGTTAAAGCCTGCTTATGATAATACGTAGAGCTTTCCTGGTCTACAAATCTTAACTTAAACTTTATAAGTGGGACAGGATTTTGAAATCTTGGTTCCCCAGGCAGCCTAACACTAACAGCTCATCATGAAGAGGCCATGATATTCAGAGATATCCTGAAATACACCGAGAAGCAGGTGGACTGGAGGAACTACCTCAACTACCATTTGAAGTATTGGAAACAGGTCAGCATATCGTCATAATAAATTGAAACGTGGGATCAGTTTGAAATTGATATTTTTCTTTTGTTATTTGTGATAACGGTAGTTAAATGCTCCACAACACTTTCATGGAGCATTCTATCTCAGTCTAAAACAGGTCATTTCACATTATACTAAGGAATTTTGAAGGGAACACAAACTTTGAAATTCAGCAGTTCATTTTATAGACCAATTTAAGATATAGGCACACTCCTACTAGTTCTAGTCCAGGGTAGCATTTTCCAGGGTAGTGTACATCAGAAGTGAGAAGAAAGTCCAGGGTTTTCATACAACATTTCATACAACAAAACCATGAACATAGGCTACAGACAGTTGGAAGTTGTCCTTGATGCAATTTGATGGAGAATGATAGGATTTGTTCAGATTTTGCCAATGATTCCATTGTGAACTGCAGGGCTGGGTTTTTCTTGCGCATTTACTTGCAGTTTTGGTACATTATATTTTAACTTAAATATACGTGTAATTAGTGTGATTGGAGGTCTTCTCCTGTGCTTACTTTCAGTTCCATTATTAGCAAATATGTACTAGTGTGTGAGTGGGCTTTTGTTGAATCTTTTTCATCAAAAGTTTGTTAACGTTCTTCAAACCTGACAGTGAGTTGAATTTTTGGTAAACAGATGACTTGCAGGAAGACTGTTGCGACACGGATTGTCGCCCCTACACGGATTGTCGCCTCCTGCTCGGGGCGACAATCCGTGACGGGCGCTGGCGGCACGGATTGTCGCCCCCTACACGGATTGTCGCCTGGCGACAATCCGTGACGCCTGTGCAGTTCCCATTTTTTGACCTCGAAGGCGACAATCCGTGTTGGCAAAAAAAATTGTTGCGACACGGATTGTCGCCCCGTCACAGATTGTCGCCCCGGGCTCGGAGTGGTTCCTCCGGTGTTAAGCTTTGGTGGGATGGGTATGACTGGTAAGTTATGCGTATGTGTGTGTGTGTGTGTGTGTGTGTGTATTGTGAGCTGCATGATATGTGATGTGTATGATTTGGTGTGTGTGTGTGTGTGTGTGTGTGTGTAAATGTGTGTATGTGTGTGCGTTTGGAGTATAATAATACAATATGTAGAAACTGTGCATGTGTGGTGGTCATAGTGGTAGTGGTTTGTTTGTCTGTGTGTATACGTGTGCCTGTATGCTTACGTGTGTATGTGGAATGTAGTGGCGCTACTGTGGCAATACAAACGCCTTCAGAGTGTATGAGCACGTGTTTAAAAAATTCACATCAGCGTTGATCTAAAAATAGTATTGGTGTGTGAACCAATATCAGCGGTGAGGCGGGCTAGGCGAGAGAGAGACCGAGAGAAAATACATACGAGGGAGGTACCCTCCCCAAATGTTATTTGTCTTTGTTCATTTTTCACGGCAGTCATTTTCTTCCATAAGTCTTATAAACTAGAACGTCCTTACCACTATTCTTTGTCCCAGAATAGGTTTGGCATGCTTTATGCATGAGCGAATAATTTCCACACGCCGTAAAAAATTTGTCAATCGTTAGTTGATTTTAGCACAAACGAACTGCCATTGCACACCGCTAATACATACGTAATATAAACAAACACCAACAAACACTCAAATAAATCCTCATAATGCAAATAAACCAACTCAACACTTTTTTCCTTGATATTCATTGATTTCATTCAAATCATTCATAATCGACTCATTCTGGGTGTAACATGAAAAAAAAAAGTTACAAATGGCAATTCGAAACAGAAACAAATCCATTTGTCAATTTATACCACAAATAATCTCACTTCAACATAGATAACTCGATTATAGACCAACCCTACTAACAATTTCTTCACGAGAAAGTTTTGACATGTTGGGCCCTACCAAACCTATATTCCTTGAATACATTGGTTTGGATCATGTAACACCTTCTTACTTACAAGGGCATATACATAAAAAAAAAAACATAAATACATTACGCGAATGAAATCAGTCATAAAAAACTCGACCACCCCATTCCCTCCCCATCCGAAACAAATCTAGGGCCTACATCTATCCTAAATATTAAATCCTACCAACATCTGTCATACCATTTATAACTATCCTTCTTCAAATCCAATCTCCAACCCACCAACCCCTGATTAAACAAAACCTAAATCATCCCACACCCACATTCACCAACCCAAATACACACACACACACACACACACACGAAGGTTCCGTTATTCCGAAGTTTCGTTTTTTCCGAGGCTTCATTTATCCGAAACACACAATTCCCTATACCTAGAGGTTCGTTGATCCAAAAATGAAATTCGGAATAACGAACCTTCGGAATAATGAGCCTTCGGACGAATGAGTCTTCGGACGAATGAGCCTGATGAAACGATTTCCCAATGTTGATAAATAAGACATAATTGACCGTATGCAGAAAAGCAGCATCTGCCCGCACGCAATCTCCACTCCGAATTCATAATTATACAAATCTGCCAAACAAACTCATCAAATTCAAAGCTGCTGATAAAATCAATATCAACGTTTATGCCAGCAACAGCTTACTAGGTATCCCTCCCCACGAGCAGCTAAAAAACACATACGCAAAAAACTGACATAATAAACACATTCTTCCATCACACACACACACACACACACACGCACAAACGGACACTAAATTATCATGTGCACGCGCACATACACACTTCCTTGAAACCTCACCATGACTTTTTACATGGCATGTTTGCATGGATGTAGCCATGTAAGTTATGTGTTAGTATGTCAGTGATTATGTCCAGAACGATATTACCCAGCAAAATGTGCTTCGAGGGCGGGCGACAATCCGTGCCGCCAGCCCCCTACACGGATTGTCGCCAGGCGACAATCCGTGTAGGGGGCGACAATCCGTGCCGCCAACGCCCGTCACGGATTGTCGCCCCGAGCAGGAGGCGACAATCCGTGTAGGGGCGACAATCCGTGTCGCAACAAAGACGACTAGGACACGACGGCCAAATTGACCTGGTTAAGCTGCCATGATCATCCCAATAGTCAAGTGGTATCTTGGATGAAGGAAAGGTGCAAACGCAGAGCAGTACATCATAGTGAGAAGTAAGTGCCAACTGTTGATCTTTTTTAGCATTTTCCCTGATTGATTGACATAGACCAGATGGTATACAGTACTCTAAATCTCTTGTACTATTTTGCAAGCAAAGTGATGATTGTTTATGGCACTCATGTTTAGCATTGCCCCTTCATGCTCCATTGCACATTATGTGTTCTGCAAAACTAGATGATGGATTTCAACCAAACATGGTAGTAATTGTCTTCATGCGTTTGGGTCCCCCCCCCCAAAAAAAAAAAGAAAAGAAAAAAGATGTAAATACAGTAGATAGAAACTTAAACGCAATCTTCCAAAGGGGTTGGATATCCCAGATTGTGTCTGTGCATGTGTTGAATGTTGGGTTCCCATAGTCAGAATAGGGGGAGGCCCCATTCTCCCAAATGACAAGGCTTGAAACATCGTCATTAGATCCAGAAAGGTAACAGTTATGAAATGTTTTATGTTGATATCTTTAATCGTAGATGAGGAACCTAATACCATGCATGTTGCCCCATGAAAGGTGAGTAGGTAGCTCATAAGGCTCTTATATTTACTCGCATATTTTTAGTGATTATGATCATGTGAAAATGTATCACAAATTGATAGATGAACATGGTCAGTAAGTAAATTCCAGATGAAGGTCTGCTGTAAAATGGTATAGTTTCTTTCATTTCATTTACATATTTCAGTACATTTAACTGTAATGAAGAAGTTAAAACCAGCTCATTATAATACATAGTGCTTTCCTGGTCTACAAATTTTAACTAAAAATACAGGTTGGACAGGATTTTGAAATCTTGGTTCCCCAGGCAGCCCAACAGCTCATCACAAAGAGGCCATGATTTTCAGAGATATCCTGAGATACGCCGAGAAGCAGGTGGACTGGAGGAACTACCTCAACTACCATGGAGTATTGGAAACAGGTTAGCATATTGTTATCTGCAAATGGAACCGGCGGATCAGCCAAATTATTTGAATTTGTGTGTGTGTGTGTGTGTGTGATTTGTGATTATAGTACTTAAATGCTCCACAAGCATTCTATTTCAGTCTAAGACATGTTGTTGTTTCACATTATACTGAAGAATTTTGAGGGAAACTCAACATTTGTTCAAATTTTGGCTGATTCAGCTGTTCATTTTGTAGACCAAGACATATTGTGCTCCCTACCAGGCCTGTACATTGTCCCAACAGTTTAGATACTTTCATTCATTTCATTTCATTTTATTTCACTATTATTCCTTTTTTTTTCTTTTCAATATAAGGTCATGCAGTTGCAAAACAACAAATATTCAATGATCATTTATAATTTGACCTTCATATGTTAGTACACAGATGTCAGTCCAGTGAAACATACCTTTGAAAAAAAAAATAAGAATAAAAGAAATGGTAGATATTCTAATATTTGTTTCATATCTTCCATTTGTTTGTTTCATATGAAAATAACATAATGATTATAAAGTACCATAATTAGATATTAATTGTTTGAAGCATTTGATGGCTAAGTTTCTGTGATGTCCAAGTCAAATCCATATCTTACATTGAATTGGTCGAGGTAATAGTACTAGTATGATACTTTAGACTATTGAATCATAAGCTCTTTATTTGTCATTAGATATTCATTTTGTAATCCACAGAACAGTACAAACATCCCAGTGTTCCTGGAGACCTTTGTGCCATCACATGTACAGCCAGATACAAAATCTACATAGAAGAAACCAAACGGAGACTGGCCATTTGCACAACAAAGCATCTTCGATCCATCAGGCTAACAAACACCAGGACTTTCCGTAGCCCACAATTTCAATTTGCCAGGACACACCATGAACAACCTCAAGATCTGCGTTGTAAGGACCTGCTATGGTAGCATGGACAAAATCCGCAAAGTAGGCGTGGAACAGCTTGTCCACCACCTTAGCTGTCTACAGCCCACTAGACTTAATGTTTCTTTCAGTAGCTACAAATTATAAATTTCACGACACCTGTGATGTCTGCAGGATTTTGGAATCAAAATTCAAATAAAGTTCTTGCATAAGAAATAATCAATAGTACATGACATTTCCCATGTTGCTTTATTTTAGCTGTGTTTTGCCACTTTGTCACCATCAATTTGATGAAATTGCTCGTGCTGAGTGTGTAAAGAAAATGATATCCAGTGAAACTCTGCTTATCAAATTCAAATCTTTGTGGAATGAATCAAGAAAAAGCTTTTTCATACAGAAAATTTGGCTTATTTGGGGAATGAAAAACATAAGAAAAAAGAATGGAATATGTGGTATGGCATTTGTCTGTGGGGAATATTTAACTTGTGTTACTTAAACATATTGTAGGGACACTTAGATTTGCAAAGACAAAGATATCAGCAATTATTTCATTGCATAGATAGATATATTTCATCCCACTTAAAGCAATCTTTACAACACAAACACAATGTGACATATTTGCAATAGGGCACAATGAATATGAGTTGGGGTATAGCCATACACACATGAAAAACCACGCAAGGTTCATTACATTCGTATAACTCCACCGAATATTGTTTAAAAGACATGTGATATTGTGTTCTTGAATGTGTGTGTTTGTATTTGTGTGCGTGATGTGTGTGTGTGTGTGTGTGTGTGTGTTGGAATGTGTGCATGCTTTTCTGTCTGTGTGTCTTATTCCATTTAACAAGGCAATCTCTTCACGTTTGAGAAGTTGCCAGCTTAATTTTTAATAGAAGAACTTGTTAAATTGACAAGTTTCTTCTAATTCTGAGCAGGCACTCTTATCAAAAAATGAAAAGGTTCCTCCTCAAATTTTGAGAACTCCGACTCAATAAAAAATGAGAAGGTTCCACCTCAAATTTTGAGAAGAACTCCAGCTCAAAAATTTGACAAGTTAGTACTTATTATTTTGATAAGAAACTTGTAAGTGCCCCTCGGATGCGGAGAACTTGTCAAATTTGACAAGTTTCTACTCAAATTTGAGGAGTATTTTTTTAAAGTGTAAGCTTTAAAATGATGTATAACTCAATTCAAATGGATTCTTCTAACCTATATAAATATTGGAAAGAAAGCACATAATCAGGAAAAGTGTGAACCGAGAAAAGAGGCTCTGAAGTACAGTGTGTAGTCAAGCGCTTAATCTTTACTTAATCTTGTGCGATGAACGGGACAAAAAAACAGGAAGTAAACCACCGGAGTAACAATAATGAAGGGATTATCAAGTTGAGCTGAAATTGAACATGCTTTATTAACACACTCTGTCCATAATTGATATCAACTTTCAAAGTGGTATAGCGTCGTTCTTTTAAAAGTTATTAGAGTTGAAAGTGAAGCTAGTGTACAAGGTTTCTCATAAATGAAAACAGGACACTAAAGACACATCTTATCACAATATTCTACCGAAAATGTTCGAGATAAACTGCTAAAAACACACTTTCCTGACCGTTTTATGATCCCAAATTTTAACACAATGTAGCAGAAGACTTGCTCTTTCAGAAAATATGAAAAAGTCAAGATCAGCTGGGTTGACCCATTTCACCTATTTTCAATCCACACGCAAAATTAGTATGTGCGACTTTTTGTTCGTTTTGTGATGCACGTTCACATATAGCACAAGTTATAAAGGTACTTGGTTGCAGAGATATCGATGATTTTATTAGCAAATGTCAAGTGGTTGTGGAAATCAGAGTTTCGAGAAGAACCGTCTCAAAGTTTTCCTTCTGAAGCTATCATGATCAAGGGAAGGCGAAACAGTTTTTACCGCTTGACAATTATAGAAGGTATGCTCCTAGCGACCTCCGAGATGTTCATTCAAGCTTAGCGCCAGCAGTCTGCGCACGACCAATCAGTACTCAAGATGCCACCCACTGGCCAATAAGATCACTCCCTCGTTGATCAAAACTGGTCAAAACATTCGGATTTCTTATTTTGACATAATTTTGTAGTCTTATGTTTTGTCTATCATCTACCGAAATTTAGAAGCTAAATGATCAAAGGAAAGGCAAGAAGATTTTGTTGGCCATGATTTTCCGACTTTCAACGTAACAGAAACGTGTCTGATTAAGATTTGGATTTAGCGCCGCAGCTAGACTCCGCCCCCTAGCATATGACTTCAAACTCGATTTTCTCGGCTCAGCCGTCAGCGACTTTAGGATTCTTTTGTTGTAGCGGGTCACATATTATTTGACAGTATTACCGTGTATGAAATCGGTGTTTCTTAGCTGAAATTTGTTGAAGGAGCAAAATTTGAATTAATTATGGTCCTGGAAAGTTTTTCTTATTGTTTCCCTTGTTTTTATGTGACAAAGGCATGAAACAATAGATATAATAGAGACAAATGAAAACAATAATATTTTCTAAAGATTGCTCGTCTATTTTGTGTTACAAACTTTATTTTGATTCCTTCACTCAAGTTATACCTCTAATATCATTAGTTTATCGTAATTTAATCAATCTGCAATCTTAAAATTCCACTATTATGCAAATATGAAATGTAATAACTGTACACATATCTGTCCCAAACATTTCATCTCAGGTCTCATAATGTATTTGTTTATGTTGATATGAATAGCGCCCCCATGTGGTGACCTTGAGAAAATTCAACCATTAAAAAATAATAAGACCCCACTTGCTCATCATTTATGGCAAATATGAAAATGATTGGTCGTTAATAAGAGATATATAATGGGGATAAAGAAATTATACAGAAAATCATGTTTTTAGCATATTCCCTATGTATTTCTTCATATTTTGGTAAAAAGAGCCCTCTGTGTGTGACCTTGAGAAAATTCAAATGTACGGTCATGTAGAATATGAGGTAGTCTACCCATGTGCCAAATACGACGATGATACATCAAAAAGTTATATGGGCCTCCGAAGGGTCAAAATAGGTTGGGCTTAATAGGGTTAAATCCGTGTCGTTAGTTCTACGGTGCATATACATTCATCTTGTATTTCCATTCTGTGCACCTTAATTTATGTTTATAATCTTTATTTCTTTATCACTCCCTGAATGTGTTGCTACAAAAGAAAAAAATAAGAAGACAAACCTGACAAAAGATGAAAGCTTCTACTAATCCACCATCCTTTAAATCATAATATGCCACAACCTTTTATACAGACATCCTAATCTCTCTCTCTCTCTCTCTCTCTCTCTGTCTCTGTTAAAATATATATTATGGAGATCATAAAAAGGAAAAATGCATATAAATCCGACTTTTGCAATATCCATAACAGGTTTCTAGAATTTTATCCTTTTGAAAAAAATAATCTACGCATGGAAGTAGAACTAAAGGCGTAGGATCTTACATTATTACTGTTTTATTTAATGTTGGTAACATTTTGACACCTTTTTGGAGCAGTTGTAATCAACTTTATCATAGCTTTTCTTTTGTTTTAATCGTACAAATATTGGACATGTCTGGTGTTTCCCTGTAAACTAGCGCCAAGCAAACACACACTAACACACACACTCACATAATAATGGTATACCCAGCCTTGTCTATTTTCTCCACAAAAAGAGACACAGATATTGCCTGCAATGATGATATTCCGCAGCTCCAGATTCTGAAGCTTTGGCATGGTGGAGATACTCTGAGCGTAGGCCTGTAATGCAGCAGCCGAGATGGGAGGTCCTCTACAGTGTCTGATTGACTCCAGCTATTGTAGAATCGTAGGTACATGCAATATGAAACAGGAATTAACTAGAATTATCACTGAAGGTGATCAATACCCCCGCCCCTAGTGTTGCTTTAAAGTATGTGATGTCATGAGGGCAATGACGTTAATACCAAGTTTGTGTACTTGTCGAATTGAAAACAGAATAATTTTAGTTTACTGTACAATTAGAGAGTTGACACTGAGTTCCACAAGGTTTGGGTAAAAAGTGTGGTTACCATGGCAATGCATTGCCTGATACAAACACAAGGGACATTTTGCATAACTACACTTAAAGACCATAATGCACACCAAATGTGACTTTCATAGCTTAAATGATTTATTTTGATACAAAAATGAGTGTCTGATTGACTCCAGCTATTGGAGAATCGTAGGTACATGTAATATGAAACAGGTATTAATTATGAATACGATTTAGTTTGTTAGTCGGAAAGAAGCTGAAGTGGTGCGCACGAGATCCTCTTATATATATATATATATATATATATATATATATATATAAGTTATATATATATAATTGAATGTATAAATATATTTATAATTGAGACAATAATGAAGACAGTAGATGTCGCATGGTGCCGGCTCGCGGTAGTAGGCAAGAATAGGGTCTTTGATACCATCGGACCCTGCTCTTGCCTAAGATGCAACACCGTACACACACCTTCCCTCCCGTTATCACATGATCGCGGCCGCTCTCGTCCCACCACTTGCAGACAACAACAAGACAACCCAAGAAACAGACACACGTCTGCCTAGTATATTACTACATTAAATTCAGTTATGACATGTTTACTTCTTTTTATTATTTTTCATTGTATAATATGCCTGTATGTACATGCATTTTTATATATTTACTGACTGTAATATATTGTTGAATGTCTTCATGGTCTTTTGGTTTATTGCTTAATATGTTGCTAAGTATGCTCTGAAGCTGTTAACTCATGCTGAAACTGTACTCAGTGTACATGTTTTATGTTCATTACTCCATATGATCTGTTATGATTAAAACATCTATTCCATTTTGGTACAGTTTGTATCTAAAAAGAGACGATAAAGCTGACGAAGACCTGAGGTCGAAAGCTTCTACTACGAGCCAGCAACGTGCTGTCTTCTGTCTTCTGTCCTCTGTCTTCTGTTCTCATTTTGTCTCGATTATATTCTTCCAAAGATGACAGAGGCTCACGGTGAAAGTATCAGCATCATCATCCCACTACCATATATATATATATATATATATATATATATGAAGAGTTTTATCGCAAAACGAGCTTACTCCATTTTTGTTAAGCTGAGATATTTGTGATTAAAGCTGCTCAAAAAAAGTAATAAAAAATACAGGATATCTTTAATCATAAATTCTAGAATATTAATTGTAATGTGAAAAATCGAGGTATTACTGGAAATGTTTAATCTTGCTTTTGTTTGACGATGGACTTAGTTTGAAATGTGTAAAAATGACACATATATATATATATATATATATGTCACCGTGCACCTCAAAACGAACATAAAGTCCCACACACTGATTTTGCGCGAGGACTGAAAATAAGTGAAATGGGTCAACCTAGCCGAACTTGACTTTTTCACATTTTCTGAAAGAGCGGGTCTTCTTTTACATTATGCTAAATTTTGGTATCATAAAACGGGCAGGAAAGTGTGCTTTTTAGCAGTTTATCTCGAACATTTTGGTAGAATAGTGTGATTAGGTGTGTCTTTAGAATCCCTTTTTCATTTCTGAAAAATCTTGTCCACACTCTTCACTTTTAACTCTAATAACTTTTGAAAGGATAGTGCTACTGCTTTGAAAGTTGGCATTGATTATGGACAGAATGTGTTAATGAGGCATGCTTAATTTCCGTTTAATGTGATAATCCCTTCATTGTTGTTACTCTGGTGGTTTACTTCCTGTTTTTTGTCCCATTCATCGCACAGCCAGCACGGTTTGGCAAAGATTAAGCGCTTGAATAGACACTGTACTTCAGAGCCTCCTTTCTCAGTTCACACTTTTCCTGAGTGTGTGCTTTCTTTCCAATACTTAGATAGGTTAGGAGAGCCCATTTGATTTGAGTTATACATCATTTTTCTTAAAGTCTGTTCTTTCAGAATATGGTCTTAACTAAAAATTCATGTCTGGCGTCTGTTTGTTTGTTTTGAGGTGCAGGGTCACATATAGATATAAATTTCACTAATCAAATAACAATCCCTCCTGACACACATACAAACTTACCAATTACATAATTATGTATGAGGAATTGGACAGCTTGCAATACTCCTCATTATGAAACTAATTTGTACGGGATAATTGTGTGACTTTGCCTGTACCACATAATCGATTTTCCCATATCACAGAAATCATTACTTTGTTATTACAAATTAAACCTCAGCATGCCATGGCTTTAGTCATTGAAAGAGTTAGTTTCTTTTGGAATGATGGATTTCCTTTTTTCATTAGAGTCAACCACATCATGTATTGCGAAGTTCCCCTACCTTTGGAAAACAAATATTTGCCCTTTTTTTTTTATTCTCCGTTAATCCGACAGAGAGAGAGAGAAAGAAACCAAAACAATAAATGCATCATACGATACCTTTGCTCGTGATGCTGATTCGGCGAGAGCGAAGTAGAAATCGTCTGCGATAGTGGCATACTTTAGCTCCAGAGTCTCGAGGTTTGGCATGGTGCAGATGATTTCTGCAAAGGCTCTTGGTGCAGCAACCGAAATTGGAGATGATATTTTTAGCTATACAGCATCACAGGAGGACGTAAAAGTATACGTAAAATTAGAGTATTAGTATTCAAATTGGTGAAAAACACTGTGCATCTTTTTTTTTAATCCATTCCCATCCATCAATATCCATCTTTTTCAATAAAGGATATCATGTAGCATTTCAAACTGAACAAGAAAATCATAGATTTCTCCTTTCTAAAATAGCTGGATCTCTTTGATAAAGATTATTTTCCTCGAAAAATATTGTTACGTTATTTCTTTGGTTGACTGTCCACACAATAATGCAATGCCGCAATATGATGTCACATGTTGCACTTTCAAATCAAACTGAGTTGAATGATTTCTGGGACATTCATCCCAATCTACTGAAAGACAAAATTATGTTAAGTTGTAGAAACATAGAGAACTAAAGGACAAGTTCACCTTCATAGACATGTGGGTTGAGTGAATGCAGCAATGATAGTACATCAGTGAGAGTTTGAGGAAAATCGGACAATCCTTTCAAAAGTTCTGAAATTTTGAAGTTTCTGCCCAGTCACGGCTGCATGAAAAGACTAATATAGCTTGTGATGTCACATGAGTACAACGACATAAAGAAAGAATAAAGAAAAATCAACATAATATTTCCATTTTTCTCGCATAACAAAAGAACACTCGACTTCTCATTTTCAGAAGGCAGGGGGAATAATATTACTCTTAACATACATCAGTAATAAGTGAAAGAAACGCGTACTTTATTAAAAAAGTAAAGTTTTGTGAAATTCTCTTTATTGTTCGTTATATCGTTGTACGCATGTGACATCATACACTGTAGTAGTCTTCTCATCCAGCAGTGTCTGCACAGACACTTAAAAAATTCATAACTTTTGAAGGGATTGTCCGATTTTCCTCAAACTTTCAGTGATGTGTTCTACTAATATTGCTGCATTCTCTCAATCCTTATGTATAATTATGAAGGTGGATTTGTCCTTAAAGAAACAATGTTGTGATACCCGTATTTGTTCCGCATCCCCGTCTGATGAAAGAGACTCAGCAAGAAACTTGTCGCGATAGATATATACCCGTTCACATGTCTGGAAATGTGGTATTGCGCAGATGAATTGGACGAAGGCCTGCCATGTCGCAGCAGGGTTGTCAGATCCTCTAAGTTCATTTTCGCCCTGTGCAAAATAGTACAACGAGGAGTATCCATATTATCCTCGTAATGCACAAAGCAGTGTTTTAAGTGCACCTTCTTTTCCATAACAAATGGCATAATTTCCCCTTTTCCGAGCACGATAATAAACTGAAGTCAAAAAATTATAAGGCACACTCTGCCCTCGGGCACTAACTATGTCACTGCAGATCGAGATAAAATGAAACTGCATTTTTGGCTAATATTGCAGTTGACGGTATCTTTAATCTACTATGTTGCATTAAACAACATGCATTAGTTATAAACATGATGCTTTTTAATAGGATACCCTTTACATATACATGATGCGAACTTAAGTTCTGCAAACGCATATCAAAACGAGATTCCACTCAGGAAAACAACCAAAAGAATACATACAGTACATGAAGTTCCATCTGTCATTCCATGGCCGCGTAGCAACAAACTAGAAGTCATGGATCTATAAGGACAAACTTTAAAATACTGTTTTTTATGTTGATACCATTTCGACACCTTTTTTTATCATTTTTTTTTTAATCGTACAAATATCTGACATGTCTGGTGTTTCCCTGTAAACTAACACCAAGCAAACACACACACACACACACACACACACACACACTCACACATACAAAATGGTTTACCCAGGGTTCAACATATTCTGTGCACAGGGAGACACAGATATCGCCTGCTATGATGACATTCTCGAGCTCCAGATCCCGAAGGTTTGGCATGGTTGAGATACTCCGAGTGTAGGCCTGTAATGCAGCAGCCGAGATGGGAGGTCCTCTACAGTGTCTGATTGACTCCAGCTATTGTAGAATCGTAGGTACATGCAATATGAAACAGGAATTAACTAGAATTATCACTGAAGGTGATCAATACCCCCGCCCCTAGTGTTGCTTTAAAGTATGTGATGTCATGAGGGCAATGACGTTAATACCAAGTTTGTGCACTTGTCGAATTGAAAACAGAATAATTTTTGTTTACTGTACAATTAGAGAGTTGACACTGAGTTCCACAAGGTTTGGGTAAAAAGTGTGGTTACCATGGCAATGCATTGTCTGATACAAACACAAGGGACATTTTGCATAACTACACTTAAAGACCATAATGCACACCAAATGTGACTTTCATAGCTTAAATGATTTATTTTGATACAAAAATGAGTGGTTACCATGGCAACACATTTTCCTTAAACTTACACATTGGTGTCTTGCAAAACTACACTTCTAGATCATGATACATACTAAATTTGACTTTCAATGCTTGAATAATAGAAAAGTTATTCGATCTGCAAGGTTTTGGTAAAATTGTGGTTACCATGGCAACGGTTTGTGTGACAAACACAAAAATTATGTGTTCCACATTTATACCTCAGTGCCATAATGCCTACCAAATTTCGTTTCAATTGCTTGAAAACTGAGGAAGAAGGTCACTCCACAGGGTTTTAAAAAAATGCGGTTACCATAGCAACGCGTTGTCTGATGCTAAAACAAAGGATATTTTGCAAAACTATACGAAAAGAGCATCATACACACCAAATTTCACCTCCATAGCTTAAATGTTTCAATTTGATACATAATGAGTGATTACCATGGCAACACATTTTTCTTATAGTAACACATTGGTGTGTTGCATAATTACACCTCCAGATCATTATTCATACTAAATTTGACCTTAATTGCTTGAATGATGTGGAAGTTATTCAATCTACAAGGTTTTGGTAAAATTATGGTTACCATGACAACGCTTTGTCCGAGAAACACGAACATTTTGTGTGTCACATCTATGCCTCAAGGCCATAATGCCTACCAAATTTGATTTCAATTGCTTCAAAACTGTGGAAGTTGTTCACTCCACAAGATTTCGAAGAAAACATGCGGTTATCATGGCAACGGTTTGTCAAGTACAAACACAAAGAGTGTCTTGCATAACTACACCTATAGATCATCATAGATACCAATTTTGAAATTGATTGCTTAAATACTATGGAAGTTATTCAATCCACAAGGTTTTGGTAAAATAATGGTTACCATGGCAACGCATTGTCCGACAAACACACACACACACAAAAAAAAAACATGTCTTGCACATCTTTACCTCAATATCCTCATTTACACTAAGTTTCATTTAAATTGCTTCAAAACTGTAGGAGTTCGCGACGCAAGATTTTGCAACAGACCGACCGACCGACCATCCGCCCGACCGCCCGCCCGCCCGACCAACATCACGTTGATTCCTATATACCCCCTCCACACTATACGTGTGGCGGGGATATAATTATGAATTCGATTTCGTTTGTTAGTCGGAAAGAAGCTAACGTGGTGAGCACGCGCTCTCTCTCTCTCTTTCTCTCTCTATCTCTCTCTATATATATATGTATGAAAAGTTTGTTCGCAAAACCGATAAGTCCATTTTTGAAGATTTTGAAGTACGGTCACTGTCATAAAGTACAAAATAATACCTTTTAAATGATATATTGGTCACACAAAAAAAAAAGGTAAATTTTTGACGTTATGGTCAAAAGAAGCAAATATTTTCTTATTATTCTTTTTATTTTTTCTTGACCTTTAATCGCAAATATCTCCATTTGGCAAATATGGACTTATCGTTCTTTCCGAACAAAGTCTTCATATATACATACATATATATAGACTCAACCAAAAAAGTAAGTTCCCCCTAGCATTCTTCGATATATCTCAAAAAATATTTTACCGATTTTTCATAATTCAAACGGGAATGGATAGGGAACTTTATCACTCATAACATGAATGAGATATCATTGCCACCAGATATCATTATTGGTGTGAAAAAAGCATTTCATGTCAAAATAAATGGGGAAAAAGTGGCACATTAGTGATTTGCACTGACTTTTACACAAAATATTAATAATCAAACATGATCCTTGACCTCTCCAGTCAGCTGAAACTTTGCTCTAGTTTTCCTTATGGCATTTGGGCGAAACCCCTAGTCTCCTGGCCACCTCCTTAACCAGAACCCCAGCTTCAAGGTAACCTGTAGCTCTCCCTCCTTCAAAATTTTGCAGACGCGACACGATCTAAAATTGCCATAACACATTAATGTGATCACCCAAATTTGAATTAAATAGCACATGGACCAACATTTTCATATTGAAAAGGCCTATTGTTTAAAAAAGTTTGCATAACATCTGTTTAATAGGGAAATACATTGTACCTGAACAATTTCCTGAGAATTACATTACAATTTTAAAAGGTCATTTGCTATCTTGCGTAGGAAATGTGTGCAATATGCTTCACATAATCTTAAGTGCAACTTTTCCCCCATGGATTTCGACATAAAATGCCTTTTTTTTTTCACACCTGTAATAATATCGGCAGGTGGCAATGATATGCTATCAATGTTATGAGTAATACAATTCCAAATCCATTCCCATTTGAAATATGAAAATCGGTAGTATACTTTTTTAGATATATGCAAATATGCTATATTAACATATTTATAATTGAGACAATAATGAAGACAGTAGATGTCGCATGATGCCGGCTCGTGGTAGTAGGCAAGAATAGGGTCTTTGATACCATCGGACCCTGCTCTTGCCTGACATGCACCCCCGCACACACACCTTCCCTCCCGTTATAACATGATAACTCTCACCCCATCACTTGCAGACAACCACAAGACAACCCAAGAAACACACACACGTCTGCCTAGTAGATAACTACATTATTAAGTTCAGTTACGACATGTTTATTCTTTGTATTAATTTCATTGTATAATACGCCTGTATGTAAACGCATTATTATATGTGACCCTACACCACAAAACAAACAAAAAGTCGCCAGACATGGATTTTTAGTGAAGACCATACTCTGAAAGAGCAGACTTTAAGCTTTAAAATATGTATAACTCAAATTAAAATGGACTCCCCTAACCTATCTAAATATTTGAAAGAAAGCTCAAACTCAGGAAAAGTGTGAACTGAGAAAAGAGGCTCTGAAGTACAGTGTCTATTCAAGCGTTTAATCTTTACCAAGCCGTGCTGACTGCGCAATGAATGGGACAAAAAACAGGAAGTAAACCACCGGAGTAACAACAATGAGGGGATTATCAGATTAAACTGAAATTGAGCTTGCCTCATTAACATGTATATTTTGTTCATAATTAATGCCAATTTTCAAATCAGTAGCATTACTCTGTCGAAAGTTATTAGAGTTGAAAGTCAAGAGTGTGTATAAAGTTTCTCAGAAATGAAAAGGGGACTGTTAAGACACACCTAATCGCACTATTCTACAAAACAAAAAAATGTTCGAGATAAACTGCTGAAAAAACACACTTTCCTGCCTGTTTTATGATCCCAAAGCATAATGTAAAAGAAGACTTGCTCTTTTAAGAAATGTGAAAAAGTCAAGATCGGCTAGGTTGACCCATTGCACTATATTTTCAGTCCTCACGCAAAATCAGTGTGTGGGACTTTTTGTTCGTTTTGTGATGCACGGTCACATATGTTTACTGACAGTGATCACTGGTGATATATTGTTGAATGTCTTGTAATTGCTTAATATGTTGCTAAATATGCTCTCAAGCTGTTACTCATGCTGAAACTGTACTCAATGTACATATTTTATGTTCATTACTCCATTATGATCTGTTATGCTCATATCATCTATTCAATTTTGGTACAGTTTATATCTATAAAGAGACAATAAAGCTGAAGAAGACCTGAGGTCGAAAGCTTCTACCATCAGCCGGCATCGTGCGTCATCTTCTGTCCTGATTATTGACTCGATTATACTCTTCCACAGATGACAGAGGCTTACGGGAAAAGTATCAACATCATCCCACTACCATGTTTATGACGAGTTTTATCGCAAAACGAGCTTACTCCATTCTCATTAAGTTGACACATTTGTGATTAAAGCTGCCCCAAAACAAGAATGTAATAAGAAAATACAGGATATCTTTAATCATAACTTCTAGAATATTCCTAGTAATGTTACAAGCGAGGTATTACTGGAAATGATTAATCTTGCTTTGTCTGACGATGGCCTTACTTTGAAATGATTAAAAATGGCGCTTAGCTGATTTTGCAATACAACTCTCCATAAATATGTATATATACGTATATATATATATATATCTTTATATATATATATATATATATATATATATATATATATATATATAGTTGAGACAACGTAGATAACAGAAGATGTCGCATGAAACCGGCAGAGTTGTGAAGCTTTCGACCGTGGTCTTCCTCAGCTTTAATATCTGCTAAGCAGACGTTTGAGTTGCCTGGATGTCTTGTGGCTGTCTTGTGCTATATATATATATATATATATATATATATATATATATATATTCATCCCTCTGACACACCACACACAGCAAGCATATCCAAATGCCTTAAAAGGTCTCACCAAGCCCTTGAAAAAGGCTGGTTACACATTCGAAAGCTTGGGAAATAAAGGCCATAGTGAACACTACTGCAACGTCTGCGCGTCATTCCTCCGTCACACATAATTATACCCAAAGATAATGCAGCATCCACAACGTACGAGGCCAACCCCGCTTCAATTTATATATATATATATATATATATATATATATATTTCACTAATCACATAATAATCCCTCCTGACACCCATACAAACTTACCAATTACATAATTATGCATGATAAATTGGACAGCTTGCAATACTCCTCATTATGAAACTCATTTATATGGGATAATTGTGTGGCTTTGCCCGCACCACCCAATCGATTTTCGCATATCACGGAATCATTGCTTTGTTATTACATGCCATAGCTTTAGTCATTGAAACACTTAGTTTCTCCTGGAATGACGGATTTCCTTTTTTCATTAGAGTCAACCATATCATGTATTGGGAAGTTTCCTTACTTATGGAAAACGAATATCTGCTCTTTGGTCCATTCTCCAAAATTATCCGAGAAAAATACAACAACAACGACAACAATAAATGCATCATACGATACCTTTGCTCGTGGTGCTGATTCGACGAGAGCGAGGTAGAAATCGTCTGTGATCCCGGCATCCACTAGCTTCAGAGTCTCAAGGTTTGGCATGATGCAGATGATTTCTGCCAAGGCTTTTGATGCAGCAGCCGAAATTGTATATGATATTTCTTGCTATACAGCATCACAGGAGGACGTAAAAGTATACGTAAAATTAGAGTATTAGTATTCAAATTGGTGAAAAACACTGTGCATCTTTTTTTTTTATCCATTCCCATCCACCAATGTCCATCGTTTGTAATAATGGATATCATCATAGCATTACAAAATGAACAAGAAAATCATAGATTTCTCCTAAAATAGCTGGATCTCTTTGATAAAGATTATTTTCCTCAAAAGGTATTGTTACGTTTTTTTTTTTTTTGGTAGACTGTCTTCACAATAATGCAATGCCCCAATATGATGTCACATGTTGCACTGTCAATCAAACTGAGTTGAATGATTTCTGTGACATTTATCTCAATCTACTGAAAGACAAAGTGACGTTAAATTGTAGGAACATAGTGAAATAAAGAAAACATGTTGTGATACCCATATAACTTTCGCATCCCCGTCTGATGAAGTAGAATCAGCTTGAAGCCCGTCGGGTTCGATACATACCCGCTTTAAAGTCTGAAAATGTGGTATTGCACAGATGAATTGGACGAAGGCCTGCCATGTCGCAGCAGGGTTGTCAGATCCTGTCAGTTCATTTTCGCCCTGTGCAAAATAGTACAACGAGGAGTATCCATATTATCCTCGTAATGCACAAAGCAGTGTTTTAAGCGCACCTTCTTTACCATAGTAAATGGCATAATTTTCCCTTTTCCGAGCACTATAATAAATTGAAGTCAAAAAATTATAAGGCACACTCTGCCCTCGGGCACTAACTATGTCACTGCAGATCGAGATAAAATGAAACTGCATTTTTGGCTAATATTGCAGTTGACGGTATCTTTAATCTACTATGTTGCATTAAACAACATGCATTAGTTATAAACATCATGCTTTTTAATAGATTCCCTTTACATATACATGATGCGAACTTAAGTTCTGCAAACGCATATCAAAACGAGATTCCACTCAGGAAAACAACCAAAAGAATACATACAGTACATGAAGTTCCATCTGTCATTCCATGGCCGCGTAGCAACAAACTAGAAGTCATGGATCTATAAGGACAAACTTTAAAATACTGTTTTTTATGTTGATACCATTTCGACACCTTTTTTTTATCATTTTTTTTTTAATCGTACAAATATCTGACATGTCTGGTGTTTCCCTGTAAACTAACACCAAGCAAACACACACACACACACACACACACACTCACACATACAAAATGGTTTACCCAGGGTTCATCATATACTGTATACAGGGAGACACAGATATCGCCTGCTATGATGACATTCTCCAGCTCCAGATCCCGAAGGTTTGGCATGGTTGAGATACTCCGAGTGTAGGCCTGTAATGCAGCAGCCGAGATGGGAGGTCCTCTACAGTGTCTGATTGACTCTAGCTATTGTAGAATCGTAGGTACATGCAATATGAAACAGGAATTAACTAGAATTATCACTGAAGGTGATCAATACCCCCACCCCTAGTGTTGCTTTAAAGTATGTGATGTCATGAGGGCAATGACGTTAATACCAAGTTTGTGCACTTGTCGAATTGAAAACAGAATAATTTTAGTTTACTGTACAATTAGAGAGTTGACACTGAGTTCCACAAGGTTTGGGTAAAAAGTGTGGTTACCATGGCAATGCACTGTCTGATACAAACACAAGGGACATTTTGCATAACTACACTTAAAGACCATAATGCACACCAAATGTGACTTTCATAGCTTAAATGATTTATTTTGATACAAAAATGAGTGGTTACCATGGCAACACATTTTCCTTAAACTTACACATTGGTGTTTTGCAAAACTACACTTCTAGATCATGATACATACTAAATTTGACTTTCAATGCTTGAATAATAGAAAAGTTATTCGATCTGCAAGGTTTTGGTAAAATTGTGGTTACCATGGCAACGGTTTGTGTGACAAACATACAAATTATGTGTTCCACATTTATACCTCAGTGCCATGCCTACCAAATTTCGTTTCAATTGCTTGAAAACTGAGGAAGAAGTTCACTCCACAGGGTTTTAAAAAAATGCGGTTAGTATTACAACGCGTTGTCTGATGCAAATACAAAGGATATTTTGCAAAACTACACGTAAAGAGCATCATACACACCAAATTTCACCTCCATAGCTTAAATGTTTCAATTTAATACATAATGAGCGATTACCATGGCAACACATTTTTCTGATAGTAACACATTGGTGTGTTGCATAACTACACCTCCCGATCATCATTCATACTAAATTTGACATTAATTGCTTGAATGATGTGGAAGTTATTCAATCCACAAGGTTTTGATAAAATTATGGTTACCATGACAACGCTTTGTCCGACAAACACAAAAATCATGTGTTCCACATCTATGCCTCAAGGCCATAATGCCTACCAAATTTGATTTCAATTGCTTCAAAACTGTAGAAGTTGTTCACTCCACAAGATTTCGAAGAAAACATGCGGTTATCATGGCAACGCTTTGTCAAGTACAAACACAAAGAGTGTCTTGCATAACTACACCTATAGATCGTCATAGATACCAATTTTGAAATTGATTGCTTAAATACTATGGAAGTTATTCGATCCACAAGGTTTTGGTAAAATAATGGTTACCATGGCAACGCATTGTCCGACAAACACACACACAAAAAAACATGTCTTGCACATCTATACCTCAATATCCTCATTTACACTAAGTTTCATTTAAATTGCTTCTAAACTGTAGGAGTTCGCGACGCAAGATTTTGCAACAGACCGACCGACCGACCATCCGCCCGACCGCCCGCCCGCCCGACCAACATCACGTTGATTCCTATATACCCCCTCCACACTATACGTGTGGCGGGGATATAATTATGAATTCGATTTCGTTTGTTAGTCGGAAAGAAGCTAACGTGGTGAGCACGCTCTCTCTCCCTCTCTCTCTTTTTCTCTCTATCTCTCTCTCTCTATATATATATGTATGAAAAGTTTGTTCGCAAAACCGATAAGTCCATTTTTGAAGATTTTGAAGTACGTTACTGTCATAAAGTACAGAATATTACCTTTTAAATGATATATTGGTCACACAAAAAAAGGTAAATTTTTGACGTTATGGTCAAAAGAAGCAAAAATGTTCTTATTATTCTTTGTATTTTTTCTTGACCTTTCATCGCAAATATCTCCATTTGGCAAATATGGACTTATCGTTCTTTGCGAGCAAAGTCTTCATATATACATACATATATTATGTGACCTTGCATCTCAAAACAAACAAAAAGTCGCCGACATGAATTTTTAGTTAAGACCATATTCTGAAAGAACAGACTTTAAGCTTTAAAATGATGTATAACTCAGATCAAATGGACTCTCCTAACCTATCTAAATATTGGAAAGAAAGCACAAACTCAGGAAAGTGTGAACAGAGAAAAGAGGCTCTGAAGTACAGTGTATATTCAAGCGCTTAATCTTTACCAAACTGTGCTGGCTGTGCGATGAATGGGACCAAAAAAAAAAAAAAAAAAAAAAAAACAGGAAGCAAACCACCAGAGTAACAACAATGAAGGGATTATAAGATTAAACTGAAATTAAGCATGCCTCATTAACACATTCTGTCCATAATTAATGCCAACTTTCAAAGCAGTAGCACTATCCTTTCAAAAGTTATTAGAGTTGAAAGTGAAGAGTGTGGACAAGGTTTTTCAGAAATGAAAAAGGGATTCTAAAGACACACATAATCACACTATTCTACCCAAAATGTTCGAGATAAACTGCTAAAAAAAAACCCCACTTTCCTGCCCGTTTTATGATACCAAATTTTAGCATAATGTAAAAGAAGACCCGCTCTTTCAGAAAATATGAAAAAGTCAAGTTCGGCTAGATTGACCCATTTCACTTATTTTCAGTCCTCACGCAAAATCAGTGTGTGCGACTTTATGTTCGTTTTGAGGTGCACGGCCACATAATAGACTCAACCAAAAAAGTAAGTTCCCCCTAGCATTTTTCGATATATCTCAAAAAATATTTTACCGATTTTCATAATTCAAACGGGAATGGATAGGGAACTTTTTCACTCATAACATGAATGACATATCATTGCCACCAGATATCATTATTGGTGTGAAAAATGCATTTCATGTCAAAATAAATTGGGAAAAAAGTTGCACATTAGTGATTTGCACTGACTTTTACACAAAATATTAATAATCAAACATGATCCTTGACCTCTCCAGTCAGCTGAAACTTTGCTCTAGTTTTCCTTATGGCATTTGGGCGAAACCCCTAGTCTCCTGGCCACCTCCTTAACCAGAACCCCAGCTTCAAGGTAACCTGTAGCTCTCCCTCCTTCAAAATTTTGCAGACGCGACACGATCTAAAATTGCCATAAGCACATTAATGTGATTACCCAAATTTGAATTAAATAGCACATGGACCAACATTTTCATATTGAAAAGGCCTATTGTTTAAAAAAAGTATGCATAACATCTGTTTAATAGGGAAATATATTGTACCTGAACAATTTCCTGAGAATTACATTACAATTTTAAAAGGTCATTTGCTAACTTGCATAGGAAATGTAAGCAATATGCTTCACATAATCTTAAGTGCAACCTTTTCCCCATGGATTTTGACATAAATGCCTTTTTTTTTCTTCACACCTGTAATAATATCTGCAGGTGACAATGATATGCTATCAATGTTATGAGTAATACAATTCCAAATCCATTCCCATTTGAATTATGAAAATCGGTAGAATACTTTTTGAGATATATGCAAATATGCTATATTAACATATTTATAATTGAGACAATAATGAAGACAGTAGATGTCGCATGATGCCGGCTCGTGGTAGTAGGCAAGAATAGGGTCTTTGACACCATCGGACCGTGCTCTTGCCTGACATGCACCCCCGCACACACACCTTCCCTCCCGTTATAACATGATAACTCTCACCGCATCACTTGCAGACAACCACAAGACAACCCAAGAAACACACACACGTCTGCCTGGTAGATAGCTACATTATTAAGTTCAGTTACGACATGTTTATTCTTTGTATTAATTTCAAAGTATAATATGCTTGTATGTAAACGCATTATTATACGTGACCCTGCACCACAAAACAAACAAAAAGTCGCCAGACATGGATTTTTTGTGAAAACCATACTCTGAAAGAGCAGACTTTAAGCTTTAAAATATGTATAACTCAAATTAAATGGACTCTCCTAACCTATCTAAATATTTGAAAGAAAGCTCAAACTCAAGAAAAGTGTGAACTGAGAAAAGAGGCTCTCAAATACAGTGTCTATTCAAGCGTTTAATCTTTACCAAGCCGTGCTGACTGCGCAATGAATGGGACAAAAAACAGGAAGTAAACCACCGGAGTAACAACAATGAAGGGATTATCAGATTAAACTGAAATTGAGCATGCCTCATTAACATACTATTTTGTTCATAATTAATGCCAATTTTCAAATCAGTAGCATTACTCTGTCAAAAGTTATTAGAGTTGAAAGTCGAGAGTGTGTATAAAGTTTCTCAGAAATGAAAAGGGGACTCTAAAGACACACCTAATCACACTATTCTACAAAACAAAAAAGTGTTCGAGATAAACTGCTGAAAAAACACACTTTCCTGCCCGTTTTATGATCCCAAAGCATAATGTAAAAGAAGACTTGCTCTTTTAAAAAATGTGAAAAAGTCAAGATCGGCTAGGTTGACCCATTGTACTATATTTTCAGTCCTCACGCAAAATCAGTGTGTGGGACTTTTTGTTCGTTTTGTGATGCACGGTCACATATGTTTACTGACAGTGATATATTGTTGAATGTCTTGTAATTGCTTAATATGTTGCTAAGTATGCTCTCAAGCTGTTATTCATGCTGAAACTGTACTCAATGTACATATTTTATGTTCATTACTCCATTATGATCTGTTATGCTCATAACATCTATTCAATTTTGGTACAGTTTACATCGATAAAGAGACAATAAAGCTGAAGAACACCTGAGGTCAAAAGCTTCTACCATCAGCCGGCATCGTGCGTCATCTTCTGTCCTGATTATTGACTCGATTATACTCTTTCAAAGATGACAGAGGCTTACGGGAAAAGTATCAACATCATCCCACTACCATATATATATATATATATATATATATATATATATATGAAGGCTTTGTTTGCAAAAACCGATAAGTCCATTTTTGAAGATTTTGAAGTACGATCTCTGTCATAAGGTACAAAATAATACCTTTTGAATGATATATTGGTCACTACATATAAAGGTATATTTTTGAAGTTATGGTCAAAAGAAGCAAAACTTTTATTATTCTCTATATTTTTCTTGACCTTTAATCGCAAATATCTCCATTTGGCAAATATGGACTTATCGGTTTTTGCAAACAAACTCTTCATATATATATAATATATATATATATATATATATATATAATATATATATATATATATATATATATACATTATATATATATATATATATGACGAGTTTTAACGCAAAACGAGCTTACTCCATTCTCATTAAGTTGAGACATTTGTGATTAAAGCTGCCCAAAAACAAGACAGTAATAAGAAAATACAGGATATCTTTAATTATAACTTCTAGAATATTCCTAGCAATGTCACAAGCGAGGTATTATTGGAAATGATTAATCTTGCTTTGTCTGACGATGGACTTACTTTGAAATGATTAAAAATGGCGCTTAGCTGATTTTGCAATACAACTCTCCATAAATATATATATATATATATATATATCTATATATATTCATCCCTCTGACACACCACACACAGCAAGCATATTCCAATGCCTTAAAAGGTCTCATCAAGCCCTTGAAAAAGGCTGGTTACACATTCGAAAGCTTGGGAAATAAAGGCCATAGTGAACACTACTGCAACGTCTGCGCGTCATTCCTCCGTCACACATATACCCAAAGATAATGCAGCATCCACAACGTACGAGGCCAAGCCCGCTTCAATTTATATATATATATATATTTCACTAATCACATAATAATCCCTCCTGACACCCATACAAACTTACCAATTACATAATTATGCATGATAAATTGGACAGCTTGCAATACTCCTCATTATGAAACTCATTTATATGGGATAATTGTGTGGCTTTGCCCGCACCACCCAATCGATTTTCGCATATCACGGAATCATTGCTTTGTTATTACAAATTAAACCTCAGCATGCCATAGCTTTAGTCATTGAAACACTTAGTTTCTCCTGGAATGACGGATTTCCTTTTTTCATTAGAGTCAACCATATCATGTATTGGGAAGTTTCCTTACTTATGGAAAACAAATATCTGCTCTTTGGTCCATTCTCCAAAATTATCCGAGAAAAATACAACAACAACGACAACAATAAATGCATCATACGATACCTTTGCTCGTGGTGCTGATTCGACGAGAGCGAGGTAGAAATCGTCTGTGATCCCGGCATCCACTAGCTTCAGAGTCTCAAGGTTTGGCATGGTGCAGATGATTTCTGCCAAGGCTTTTGATGCAGCAGCCGAAATTGTAGATGATATTTCTTGCTATACAGCATCACAGGAGGACGTAAAAGTATACGTAAAATTAGAGTATTAGTATTCAAATTAATGAAAAACACTGTGTATCTGTTTTTTTTAATCCATTCCCATCCACCAATTTCCATCATTTTTAATAACGGATATCATCATAGCATTACAAAATGAACAAGAAAATCAAAGATTTCTCCTAAAATAGCTGGATCTCTTTGATAAAGATTATTTTCCTCAAAAGTATTGTTATGTTATTTTTGGGGGGAGACTGTCTACACAATAATGCAATGCCGCAATATGATGTTACATGTTGCACTGTCAATCAAACTGAGTTGAATGATTTCTGTGACATTTATCTCAATCTACTGAAAGACAAAGTGACGTTAAATTGTAGGAACATAGTGAAATAAAGAAAACATGTTGTGATACCCATATAACTTTCGCATCCCCGCCTGATAAAAGAGAATCAGCAAGAAACTTGTCGCGACAGATATATACCCATTTACATGTCTTAAAATGTGGTATTGCGCAGATGAATTGGACGAAGGCCTGCCATGTCGCAGCAGGGTTGTCAGATCCTCTAAGTTCATTTTCGCCGTGTGCAAAATAGTACAACGAGGAGTATCCATATGTGACTCTGCACCTCAAAACAAACAAAAAGTCGCCAGACATGAATTTTTAGTAAAGACCATATTCTGAAAGAGCAGACTTTAAGCTTTAAAATGATGTATAACTCGAATCAAATGGACTCGCCTAACCTATCTAAATATTTGAAAGAAAGCACAAACTGAGGAAAAGTGTGAACTGAGAAAAGAGGCTCTGAAGTACAGTGTCTATTCAAGCTCTTAATCTTTACCAAACCGTGCTGGCTGTGCGATGAATGGGACAAAAAACAGGAAGTAAACCACCAGAGTAACAACAATGAAGGGATTATCAGATTAAACTGAAATTAAGCATGCCTCATTAACACATTCTGTCCATAATTAATGCCTACTTTCAAAGCAGTAGCGCTATCCTTTCAAAAGTTATTAGAGTTGAAAGTGAAGAGTGTGGACAAGGTTTTTCAGAAATGAAAAAGGAATTTTAAAGACACACCTAATCACACTATTCTACCAAAAATGTTCGAGATGAACTGCTAAAAAAACACACTTTCCTGCCCGTGTTATGATACCAAATTTTAGCATAATGTAAAAGAAGACCCGCTCTTTCAGAAAATATGAAAAAGTCAAGTTCGGCTAGGTTGACCCATTTCACTTATTTTCAGTCCTCACGCAAAATCAGTGTGTGCGACTTTATGTTCGTTTTGAGGTGCACGGTCACATATTATCCTCGTAATGCACAAAGCAGTGTTTTAAGTGCAACTTCTTTGCCATAACAAATTGCATAATTTCCCCTTTTCCGAGCACTATAATAAATTGAAGTCAAAAAATTATAAGGCACACTCTGCCCTCGGGCACTAACTATGTCACTGCAGATCGAGATAAAATGAAACTGCATTTTTGGCTAATATTGCAGTTGACGGTATCTTTAATCTACTATGTTGCATTAAACAACATGCATTAGTTATAAACATGATGCTTTTTAATAGATACCCTTTACATATACATGATGCGAACTTAAGTTCTGCAAACGCATATCAAAACGAGATTCCACTCAGGAAATTGATACAGTACATGAAGTTCCATCTGTCATTCCATGGCCGCGTAGCAACAAATTAGAAGTCATGGATCTATAAGGACAAACTTTAATACTGTTTTTTTTTTATGTTGATACCATTTCGACACCTTTTTTTATCATAGTTTTTATTAATCGTACAAATATCTGACATGTCTGGTGTTTCCCTGTAAACTAACACCAAGCAAACACACACACACACACACACACACACACTCACACATACAAAATGGTTTACCCAGGGTTCATCATATCCTGTATACAGGGAGACACAGATATCGCCTGCTATGATGACATTCTCCAGCTCCAGATCCCGAAGGCTTGGCATGGTTGAGATACTCCGAGTGTAGGCCTGTAATGCAGCAGCCGAGATGGGAGGTCCTCTACTGTGACAGTGTCTGATTGACTCCAGCTATTGTAGAATCGTAGGTACATGCAATATGAAACAGGAATTAACTAGAATTATCACTGAAGGTGATCAATACCTCCGCCCCTAGTGTTGCTTTAAAGTATGTGATGTCATGAGGGCAATGACGTTAATACCAAGTTTGTGCACTTGTCGAATTGAAAACAGAATAATTTTAGTGTACTGTACAATTAGAGAGTTGACACTGAGTTCCACAAGGTTTGGGTAAAAAGTGTGGTTACCATGGCAATGCATTGTCTGATACAAACACAAGGGACATTTTGCATAACTACACTTAAAGACCATAATGCACACCAAATGTGACTTTCATAGCTTAAATGATTTATTTTGATACAAAAATGAGTGGTTACCATGGCAACACATTTTCCTTAAACTTACACATTGGTGTCTTGCAAAACTACACTTCTAGATCATGATACATACTAAATTTGACTTTCAATGCTTGAATAATAGAAAAGTTATTCGATCTGCAAGGTTTTGGTAAAATTGTGGTTACCATGGCAACGGTTTGTGTGACAAACACAAAAATTATGTGTTCCACATTAATACCTCAGTGCCATAATGTCTACCAAATTTCGTTTCAATTGCTTGAAAACTGAGGAAGTTCATTCCACAGGGTTAAAAAAAAATGCGGTTACCATTGCAACGCGTTGTCTGATGCAAATACAAAGAATATTTTGCAAAACTACACGTAAAGAGCATCATACACACCAAATTTCACCTCCATAGCTTAAATGTTTCAATTTGATACATAATGAGTGATTACCATGGCAACACATTTTTCTTATAGTAACACATTGGTGTGTTGCATAACTACACCTCCCGATCATCATTCATACTAAATTTGACCTTAATTGCTTGAATGATGTGGAAGTTATTCAATCCACAAGGTTTTGGTAAAATTATGGTTAGCATGACAACGCTTTGTCCGTGTTATGTAAATAGGATAGCTCAGTGCCCTAATGAATAGGAGCCCTGCCTGGCAGTGCAGCATAACTGAATAATAGATGTCCAGGCCTGAATAAACATTGGAATGCCAGTGATATACCCACAGTCCTGCAGTTTAAGACAGCATGCTTTATACTTCACTTCACAACCAGCAGCCAGACTACAGAGACACACCTAAAGGTAACTCCAGTCCAGCATAGTATATAACAGTGGCGACGAGGGGAAACTGAATACTACCACCCTAGAATTTCGGCCGCATTGGGGAATATAATCCTGGAACTGAGGATTTTTCCACCTACATTGAAAGATTTGAGCAGTTTATGGTGGCAAATGATGTGCAAGAAGGGAAGAAAGTTGCAGTGTTTTTGAGTGTCATTGGTGCAAAAACTTATGCACTTCTGAAGAGCTTAGTGAGCCCAGATCTACCCGCCCAGAAGAAATATTCTGAATTGATTTCAGCTTTGACCACCCACTTGTCTCCTCAACCATTGGTTATTGCGGAAAGATTCAAATTTTATCAGCGTAATCAGCATTCACATGAATCAGTGTCAGAGTATGCTGCAGAGTTGAGGCGTTTGTCCGACACATGCAAGTTTGGTGCATTTTTGAAGGAAGCCCTGAGAGATAAATTTGTTTGTGGTCTTCAAAGCACAGTCATTCAGAGGGAAGGACAAATGGGACCATGGAGTAATTTTGCAGGCTTTGGGACCAGTTGGATATGTTGTTCAAGTGGGTGATAAACAACGTCATGTACATATTGATCAATGATTAGGGGAGCATCGAACATGCAATCTACAGTGACAGATGATGAGGAGGATATCCCCTTTTCACACAACGGTGCAAAGGAAAGACAATACACCATGTAATCAACCTGAGGAACCTCCTGCACCTCAGACTGAACCTGAATCGGCACCAAGCCTTCGCAGATTCCCAGTCCGGAATCGACGGCCTCCGGACAGATTGGATTACAAAAAATCGCAAAGGAAAAGGAGAGCATGCATTGTTTTATATGTTTTCCCAGGAGGATCTTTGAGTTATGCATGCAATCACTTACTTTTAGTTGGGAAATGTTTGTTTATTTCGGATGATCAACAAACAATCTGATGAAGGAGGAGTGTTATGTAAATAGGATAGCTCAGTGCCCTAATGAATAGGAGCCCTGCCTGGCAGTGCAGCATAACTGAATAATAGATGCCCAGGCCTGAATGAACATTGGAATGCCAGTGATATACCCACAGTCCTGCAGTTTAAGACAGCATGCTTTATACTTCACTTCACAATCAGCAGCCAGACTACAGAGACACACCTTAAGGTAACTCCAGTCCAGCATAGTATATTCCAGTCCGAGAAACACAAAAATTTTGTGTGTCACATTTATGCCTCAAGGCCATAATGCCTACCAAATTTGATTTGAATTGATTCAAAACTGTGGAAGTTGTTCACTCCACAAGATTTCGAAGAAAACATGCGGTTATCATGGCAACGCTTTGTCAAGTAAAAACACAAAGAGTGTCTTGCATAACTACACCTATAGATCATCATAGATACCAATTTTGAAATTGATTGCTTAAATACTATGGAAGTTACTCAATCCACAAGGTTTTGGTAAAATAATGGTTACCATGGCAACGCATTGTACGACAAACACACACACAAAAAAAAACATGTCTTGCACATCTATACCTCAATATCCTCATTTACTTAAATTGCTTCAAAACTGTGGGAGTCCGCGACGCAAGATTTTGCAACAGACCGACCGACCGACCATCCGCCCGACCGCCCGACCAACATCACGTTGATTCCTATATACCCCCTCCACACTATACGTGTGGCGGGGATATAATTATGAATTCGATTTCGTTTGTTAGTCGGAAAGAAGCTAACGTGGTGAGCACGCTCTCTCTCTCTGTCTCTATCTATCTCTCTTTCTCTCTCTCTTTCTCTCTCTCTCTCTCTGTCTGTCTGTCTCTCTCTCTCTCTCTATATATATATATGAAAAGTTTGTTCGCAAAACCGATAAGTCCATTTTTGAAGATTTTGAAGTACGTCACTGTCATAAAGTACAAAATAATACCTTTTAAATGATTTTAAATTTTTGACGTTATGGTCAAAAGAAGCAAACATTTTCTTATTATTCTTTTTGTTTTTTCTTGACCTTCAATCGCAAATATCTCCATTTGGCAAATGTGGACTTATCGTTCTTTGCGAACAAAGTCTTCATATATACATACTTATATAGACTCAACCAAAAAAGAATGTCCCCCCTAGCATTTTTCGATATATCTCAAAAAATATTTTACCGATTTTCATAATTAAAACGGGAATGGATAGGGAACTTTATCACTCATAACATGAATGACATATCATTGCCACCAGATATCATTATTGGTGTGAAAAATGAATTTCATGTCAAAATAAATGGGGAAAAAAGTTGCACATTAGTGATTTGCACTGACTTTTACACAAAATATTAATAATCAAACATGATCCTTGACCTCTCCAGTCAGCTGAAACTTTGCTCTAGTTTTCCTTATGGCATTTGGGCGAAACCCCTAGTCTCCTGGCCACCTCCTTAACCAGAACCCCAGCTTCAAGGTAACCTGTAGCTCTCCCTCCTTCAAAATTTTGCAGACGCGACACGATCTAAAATTGCCATAAGCACATTAATGTGATCACCCAAATTTGAATTAAATAGCACATGGACCAACATTTTCATATTGAAAAGGCCTATTGTTCAAAAAGTATGCATAACATCTGTTTAATAGGGAAGTACATTGTACCTGAACAATTTCCTGAGAATTGCATTACAATTTTAAAAGGTCATTTGATAACTTGCATAGGAAATGTACGCAATATGCTTCACATAATCTTAAGTGCAACATTTTCCCCATGGATTTTGACATAAAATGCCTTTTTTTTCACACCTGCAATGATATCTGCAGGTGGCAATGATACGCTATCAATGTTATGAGTAATAAAATTTCATATCCATTCCCGTTTGAATTATGAAAATCGGTAGAATACTTTTTGAGATATATGCAAATATGCTATATTAACATATTTATAATTGAGACAATAATGAAGACAGTAGATGTCGCATGATGCCGGCTCGTGGTAGTAGGCAAGAATAGGGTCTTTGATACCATCGGACCCTGCTCTTGCCTGACATGCACCCCCGCACACACACCTTCCCTCCCGTTATGACATGATAACTCTCACCCCATCACTTGCAGACAACCACAAGACAACCCAAGAAACACACACACGTCTGCCTAGTAGATATCTACATTATTAACTTCAGTTACGACATGTTTATTCTTTGTATTAATTTCAAAGTATAATATGCTTGTATGTAAACGCATTATTATATGTGACCCTGCACCACAAAACAAACAAAAAAGTCGCCAGACATGGATTTTTAGTGAAGACCATACTGTGAAAGAGCAGACTTTAAGCTTTGAAATATGTATAACTCAAATTAAATGGACTCTCCTAACCTATCTAAATATTTGAAAGAAAGCTCAAACTCAGGAAAGTGTGAACTGAGAAAAGAGGCTCTCAAATACAGTGTTTATTCAAGCGTTTAATCTTTACCAAGCCGTGCTGACTGCGCAATGAATGGGACAAAAAACAGGAAGTAAACCACCGGAGTAACAACAATGAAGGGATTATCAGATTAAACTGAAATTGAGCATGCCTCATTAACATACTATTTTGTTCATAATTAATGCCAATTTTCAAATCAGTAGCATTACTCTGTCAAAAGTTATTTGAGTTGAAAGTCAAGAGTGTGTATAAAGTTTCTCAGAAATGAAAAGGGGACTCTAGAGACACACCCAATCACACTATTCTACAAAACAAAACAAAAAAATTTCGAGATAAACTGCTGAAAAAACACACTTTCCTGCCCGTTTTATGATCCCAAAGCATAATGTAAAAGAAGACTTGCTCCTTTAAAAAATGTGAAAAAGTCAAGATCGGCTAGGTTGACCCATTGCACTATATTTTCAGTCCTCACGCAAAATTAGTGTGTGCGACTTTTTGTTCGTTTTGTGATGCACGGTCACATATGTTTACTGACAGTGATATATTGTTGAATGTCTTGTAATTGCTTAACAGTCAGTCCGCAGCACCCGATAATTCGCTCGTATTTATTCAACTCGTATGCAAGCCCGCTCTAGGCTTGCATACGTAATGAGCTGCGTAAGGGGATTTTGTCCTTGGGCTTTCGGCAACAAAAATACACCTTATGTTCACAAATTTGGTATCAAATTCAAGGAAAATATGTAAACTATCGTCACTAGTTACTCGAATTATTGTAAATGAAAAATATCATAGCGTAATTTCAGTTTGAAAAATGATGAAAAAAGTAATTTGTGCAGTACACGTTCAAGACGTCAAAAAAATACCAAATTCACCTTGCGTCTCAATGAAAATGCTTTATTTGGTAGTCCATCTCCTAATCTTTGTATCCATGTAAGTATCTTGACCATTAGTTGCTTAATCCGGTCAGGAACCAGTGAAATATACATCGATGTCAGTGCTGATTAGCTTGAAACCGTGCAAGCTCAAGAGTAAGCAGTTCTCTCTCATTGGACAGCGCTTGCATTCGGCGCTTGCATTACGTCATTACGCAGCTACATAACGGTTTCATGCCACTTGCGGTTTCTTGGCACGCGTGTAGTTCAAGCGCTGAATGCAAGCACTGTCCAATGAGAGAGCTCTTTCGCGCCACTGTACACTTCGTGTGGAGCATACTGCCGGCTTAGGAGTGAATTTTACAGACATTTCAAAACGGAAAAACTAGCATAAATCATGCTTGCGTCTCCTTGACTCCAATATATGATGAGCATCTAAGTTTCCTCTCTACGAAAAAGCCAAAATCAGAAACAACAGTTTCTTAATCCGGTCAGGAACCAAAAAAGAACTTTAGACGACAAAATCTTCCGTGAAAAGCAGGTAAAATTTACGCAAATTCAACTGATTATATAGTCATGATAAGATCCGATGTTATACGCAAATTTAGTATCAAAATGAAGATAAAAGTCTGGAGAACAATTTACCGTGACTTGTAGCCATGACGAATGTATTTACAAGTCGCTACACTGTGAAAACTATAGCCCTATCAAAGTCTCGCAAAATCTCGCACGACGAGACACCTTTCGAACGCAAAGATTGTCAACGAGAGTGCTGAATAAATCTGGCCGGATCGGCTCATTAGCATACATGCTGCGGACTGACTGTTAATATGTTGCTAAGTATGCTCTCAAACTGTTACTCATGCTGAAACTGTACTCAATGTACATATTTTATGTTCATTACTCCATTATGATCTGTTATGCTCATAACATCTATTCAATTTTGGTACAGTTTATATATATAAAGAGACAATAAAGCTGAAGAAGACCTGAGGCCGAAAGCTTCTACCATCAGCCGGCATCGTGCGTCATCTTCTGTCCTGATTATTGACTCGATTATACTCTTCCACAGATGACAGAGGCTTACGGGAAAAGTATCAACATCATCCCACTACCATGTTTATGACGAGTTTTATCGCAAGACGAGCTTACTCCATTCTCATTAAGTTGAGACATTTGAGATTAAAGCTGCCAAAAAACAAGAAAGTAATAAGAAAATACAGGATATCTTTAATTATAACTTCTAGAATATTCCTAGTAATGTCACAAGCGAGGTATTACTGGAAATGATTAATCTTGCTTTGTCTGACGATGGACTTACTTTGAAATGATTAAAAATGGCGCTTAGCTGATTTTGCAATACAACTCTCCATAAATATACCTATATATATAAATATATATATATATATATATATATATATATATATATATATATATATATATATATATATTCATCCCTCTCACATACCACACACAGCAAGCATTATATCCCAATGCCTTAAAAGGTCTCCTCAAGCCCTTGAAAAAGGCTGGTTACACATTCGAAAGCTTGGGAAATAAAGGCCATAGTGAACACTACTGCAACGTCTGCGCGTCATTCCTCCGTCACACATATACCCAAAGATAATGCAGCATCCACAACGTACGAGGCCAGGCCCGCTTCAATTTATATATATATATATATATATATATTTCACTAATCACATCCCTCCTGGCACACATACAAACTTACCAATTACATAATTATGCATGAGAAATTGGACAGCTTGCAATACTCCTCATTATGAAACTCATTTATATGGGATAATTGTGTGGCTTTGCCCGCACCATCCGATCGATTTTCGCATATCACGGAAATCATCGCTTTGTTATTACAAATTAAACCTCAGCATGCCATAGCTTTAGTCATTGAAACACTTAGTTTCTCCTGGAATGACGGATTTCCTTTTTTCATTAGAGTCAACCATATCATGTATTGGGAAGTTTCCTTACTTATGGAAAACAAATATCTGCTCTTTGGTCCATTCTCCAAAATTATCCGAGAAAAATACAACAACAACGACAACAATAAATGCATCATACGAAACCTTTGCTCCTGGTGCTGATTCGACGGGAGCGAGGTAGAAATCGTCTGTGATCCCGGCATACACTAGCTTCAGAGTCTCAAGGTTTGGCATGGTGCATATGATTTTGGCAAAGGCTCTTGATGCAGCAACCGAAATTGGAGATGATATTTTTAGCTATACAGCATCACAGGAGGACGTAAAAGTATACGTAAAATTAGAGTATTAGTATTCAAATTGATGAAAAACACTGTGCATCTCTTTTTTTAAATCCATTCCCATCCATCAATGTCCATCTTTTTTAATAATGGATATCATGTAGCATTACAAAATGAACAAGAAAATCATAGATTTCTCGTAAAATAGCTGGATCTCTTTGATACAGATTATTTTCCTCAAAAGGTATTGTTACGTTATTTTTTTTTTTGGTAGACTGTCTACACAATAATGCAATGCCCCAATATGATGTCACATGTTGCACTGTCAATCAAACTGAGTTGAATGATTTCTGTGACATTTATCTCAATCTACTGAAAGACAAAGTGACGTTAAATTGTAGGAACATAGTGAAATAAAGAAAACATGTTGTGATACCCATATAACTTTCGCATCCCCGTCTGATGAAGTAGAATCAGCTTGAAGCCCGTCGGGTTCGATACATACCCGCTTTAAAGTCTGAAAATGTGGTATTGCGCAGATGAATTGGACGAAGGCCTGCCATGTCGCAGCAGGGTTGTCAGATCCTCTCAGTTCATTTTCGCCCTGTGCAAAATAGTACAACGAGGAGTATCCATATTATCCTCGTAATGCACAAAGCAGTGTTTTAAGTGCACCTTCTTTGCCATAACAAAAGGCATAATTTCCCCTTTTCCGAGCACTATAATAAATTGAAGTTAAAAAATTATAAGGCACACTCTGCCCTCGGGCACTAACTATGTCACTGCAGATCGAGATAAAATGAAACTGCATTTTTGGCTAATATTGCAGTTGACGGTATCTTTAATCTACTGTGTTGCATTAAACAACATGCATTAGTTATAAACATGATGCTTTTTAATAGATACCCTTTACATATACATGATGCGAACTTAAGTTCTGCAAACGCATATCAAAACGAGATTCCACTCAGGAAATTGATACAGTACATGAAGTTCCATATGTCATTCCATGGCCGCGTAGCAACAAACTAGAAGTCATGGATCTATAAGGACAAACTTTAATACGTTTTTTTTTTTTTAATGTTTATACCATTTCGACACCATTTTTTATCATAGTTTTTTTTTAATCGTACAAATATCTGACATGTCTGGTGTTTCCCTGTAAACTAACACCAAGCAAACACACACACACACACACACACACACTCACACATACAAAATGGTTTTCCCAGGGTTCATCATATTCTGTGCACAGGGAGACACAGATATCGCCTGCTATGATGACATTCTCCAGCTCCAGATCCCGAAGGTTTGGCATGGTTGAGATACTCCGAGTGTAGGCCTGTAATGCAGCAGCCGAGATGGGAGGTCCTCTACAGTGTCTGATTGACTCCAGCTATTGTAGAATCATAGGTACATGCAATATGAAACAGGAATTAACTAGAATTATCACTGAAGGTGATCGATACCCCCGCCCCTAGTGTTGCTTTAAAGTATGTGATGTCATGAGGGCAATGACGTTAATACCAAGTTTGTGCACTTGTCGAATTGAAAACAGAATAATTTTAGTTTACTGTACAATTAGAGAGTTGACACTGAATTCTACAAGGTTTGGGAAAAAAGTGTGGTTACCATGGCAATGCATTGTCTGATACAAACACAAGGGACATTTTGCATAACTACACTTAAAGACCATAATGCACACCAAATGTGACCCTGCACCTCAAAACAAACAAAAAGTCGCCAGACATGAATTTTTAGTAAAGACCATATTCTGAAAGAGCAGACTTTAAGCTTTAAAATGATGTATAACTCAAATCAAATGGACTCTCCTAACATATCTAAATATTGGAAAGAAAGCACAAACTCAGGAAAAGTGTGAACTGAGAAAAGAGTCTCTGAAGCACGGTGTCTATTCAAGCGCTTAATCTTTACCAAACCGTGCTGGCTGTGCGATGAATGGGACAAAAAACAGGAAGTAAACCACCAGAGTAACAACAATGAAGGGATTATCAGATTAAAGTGAACTTAAGCATGCCTCATCAACACATTCTGTCCATAATTAATGCCAACTTTCAAAGCAGTAACACTATCCTTTCAAAAGTTATTAGAGTTGAAAGTGAAGAGTGTGGACAAGGTTTTTCAGAAATGAAAAAGGGATTCTAAAGACACACCTAACCACACTATTCTACCAAAAATGTTCGAGATAAACTGCTTAAAAAGCACACTTTCCTGCCCGTTTTATGATACCAAATTTCAGCATAATGTAAAAGAAGACCCGCTCTTTCAGAAAATATGAAAAGGTCAACTTTGGCTAGGTTGACCCATTTCACTTATTTTCAGTCCTCACGCAAAATCAGTGTGTGCGACTTTATGTTCGTTTTGAGGTGCACGGTCACAAATGTGACTTTAATAGCTTAAATGATTTATTTTGATACAAAAATGAGTGGTTACCATGGCAACACATTTTCCTTAAACTTACACATTGGTGTCTTGCAAAACTACACTTCTAGATCATGATACATACTAAATTTGACTTTCAATGCTTGAATAATAGAAAAGTTATTCGATCTGCAAGGTTTTGGTAAAATTGTGGTTACCATGGCAACGGTTTGTGTGACAAACACAAAAATTATGTGTTCCACATTTATACCTCAGTGCCATTATGCCTACCAAATTTCGTTTCAATTGCTTGAAAACTGAGGAAGAAGTTCACTCCACAGGGTTAAAAAAAAAAATGCGGTTACCATTGCAACGCGTTGTCTGATGCAAATACAAAGGATATTTTGCAAAACTACACGTAAAAAGCATCTTACACGCCAAATTTCACCTCCATAGCTTAAATGTTTCAATTTGATACATAATGAGTGATTACCATGGCAACACATTTTTCTTATAGTAACACATTGGTGTGTTGCATAACTACACCTCCCGATCATCATTCATACTAAATTTGACCTTAATTGCTTGAATGATGTGGAAGTTATTCAATGCACAAGGTTTTGGTAAAATAATGGTTACCATGACAACGCTTTGTCTGAGAAAAACAAAAAATTTGTGTGTCACATCTATGCCTCAAGGCCATAATGCCTACCAAATTTGATTTCAATTGCTTCAAAACTGTGGAAGTTGTTCACCCCACAAGATTTTGAAGAAAACATGCGGTTATCATGGCAACGCTTTGTCAAGTACAAACACAAAGAGTGTCTTGCATAACTACACCTATAGATCATCATAGATACCAATTTTGAAATTGATTGCTTAAATATTATGGAAGTTAATCAATCCACAAGGTTTTGGTAAAATAATGGTTACCATGGCAACGCATTGTCCGACAAACACACACACAAAAAAAAAACACATGTCTTGCACATCTATACCTCAATATCATCATTTACACTAAGTTTCATTTAAATTGCTTCAAAACTGTAGGAGTTCGCGACGCAAGATTTTGCAACAGACCGACCGACCGACCATCCGCCCGACCGCCCGCCCGCCCGACCAACATCACGTTGATTCCTATATACCCCCTCCACACTATACGTGTGGCGGGGATATAATTATGAACTCGATTTCGTTTGTTAGTCGGAAAGAAGCTAACGTGGTGAGCACGCTCTCTCTCTCTTTCTCATTCTCTCTCACTCTCTCTCTCTCTCTCTCTATATATATATATATATATGAAAAGTTTGTTCGCAAAACCGATAAGTCCATTTTTGAAGATTTTGAAGTACGGTCACTGTCATAAAGTACAAAATAATACTTTTAAAATGATATATTGGTCACACACAAAAAAAGGTAAATTTTTGAAGTTATGGTCAAAAGAAGCAGACATTTTCTTATTATTCTTTTTATTTTTCTTGACCTTTAATCGCAAATATCTCCATTTGGCAAATATGGACTTATCGTTCTTTGCGAACAAAGTCTTCATATATAGACTCAACCAAAAAAGTAAGTTCCCCCTAGCATTTTTCGATATATCTCAAAAAATATTTCACCGATTTTCATAATTCAAACGGGAATGGATAGGGAACTTTTTCACTCATAACATGAATGACATATCATTGCCACCAGATATCATTATTGATGTGAAAAATGCATTTCATGTCAAAATAAATGGGGAAAAAAGTTGCACATTAGTGATTTGCACTGACTTTTACACAAAATATTAATAATCAAACATGATCCTTGACCTCTCCAGTCAGCTGAAACTTTGCTCTAGGTTTCCTTATGGCATTTGGGCGAAACCCCTAGTCTCCTGGCCACCTCCTTAACCAGAACCCCAGCTTCAAGGTAACCTGTAGCTCTCCCTCCTTCAAAATTTTGCAGACGCGACACCATCTAAAATTGCCATAAGCACATTAATGTGATCACCCAAATTTGAATTAAATAGCACATGGACCAACATTTTCATATTGAAAAGGCCTATTGTTTAAAAAAGTATGCATAACATCTGTTTAATAGGGAAGTGCATTGTACCTGAACAATTTCCTGAGAATTACATTACAATTTTAAAAGGTCATTTGCTAACTTGCATAGGAAATGTACGCAATATGCTTCACATAATCTTAAGTGCAACTTTTTCCCCACGGATTTTGACATAAAATACCTTTTTTTTTTTCACACCTGTCATAATATCTGCTGGTGGCAATGATATGCTGTCAATGTTAAGAGTAATAAAATTTCATATCCATTCCCGTTTGAATTATGAAAATCGGTAGAATACTTTTTGAGATATATGCAAATATGCTAGGGGGAACTTACTGTTTATTGGTTGAGTGTATATAATTATATAAATACAGTGTACGTATATGTGATTATATGGGTCAGAATTTTGAACGATGTACAATTGAGCCAAAACAAGGCAAAATTTAAAAAGTAGGAAATTCTCCAAATCATTCATCTTACCTGAAAGAGTATAACTCAAGCTTTAATATGAACCCAATTATACTAGGATTTTCCCAGAGGAACAAGTTTTTATTCACCGCTGAAGTTTACCATGGCCAGAGCAGCGAACGTCCGTGAGGAATAGTACTACACATACACATATGAATACCATTTAACATAGTTTCCAAAGATCTGATTCAGTTCAAAATCCTAACGAAATATTTTAAGGGACATGTGTACGTGATTGCAGAATATTAAGCTTGTACTCTTAACCTGTTCGTAATGGTAGACAACTGATGATTTAACTAAATTCGTCATTTCTGTGGAAATATTGCTCTTCCGCTAAACACTTTCTTAACTTTACGCGCATTTTACAGAAACTCAATATTTTCACCTCTTATTTCACTATCCCATACTTTAATCCTCACTCCCAAATAATAATATACCTTTTTAAGATGTATCTCATCTGGGCAGTCTCTATAACCCAACAAACATAGCATAGTTTTCATCACGGAGGTTCGCATGTAGCTCACGGACGTTCGGAACAAACAAGATATTGAACAATGCAGCTCTCTTGAATTGGAAACGCATTCTACTCTCAACAAACAGCAATTTCATGTCGAGAACAAACTCCTCTGCAAAATCCTGAATAGATATTACCAATTCTCAATTATATAAGCTTGTTTATCTTCTCATACTGGGGAATCAAAGAAAACAATTTTTCCATCTCTCGTAAATGAACGTACAAACGTACGTGTAATCTCAGTGACGTAGTCCATCCTTGAGAACGAATATATTTATCAAAATTTCGTTTTCATGAAGTAAATATTCAGGTCCTAAAGTTGTTATAATTATAAAGTCTACAATGCAAAATTTGCTTTTTATATAACGAACATGGTCACAGCTAAAATTATGACAAAGAATTAATATAGAAAAACAACAGAAATGTGCTCCGTTATAGAAATACGAAGTTTAGCTGGGGAGGGCAAACGAATACGTTAGGAAGAAATCCCTCTGTGTTTACTCCTTGTGCTACACACTGTTACCGAGGAGAATTTGTGTTATTATATTAGTCAGAAGTGATAATTGGTTCGATACTGCGAAGTTTCGTCATAACTAGTCCATAATAAGTCCATATAACTTGGATGGATGTTTGTGACTTCGATATTATACAATATGGTTTGTTATAACAAACCTTTTGTAGCGCGTCATTTCGGAGGCTCGTTATTCATACAGTTTGTCAATACAAAAATTGATAGAGTTCGTATAATTATGAAGCTTTTTTATTCGGTAAATGATTGGAATCTCCGAAGGTTAACCGAAAGGCTTATTAATTGGAACATGAAAAATTATGTTCGCTTATCCAAATGTGGAGAAACAAGTTAACAACTAAAATCCTCCAATTTCAAAACCTCATAATAACCGTTTTCACCTAAACGAATATTAGGCCCATTCCACTTTTAGAAGAACGGACCTAAAAACAATGATCCTTAATATCTATTTTTCGAAGAACATTTCTGATGACAAACCTCCTGAATTAACTACAATTTTGTTTTTCATTTTGGAATAACAAACCTTTGGACATCGGAGTAACGAATCTTTGGAAGAGCGAACGTATCAAAGTGCAACCTTAAACCTATTCTTAATCATTACTTTTTTTTAAATGTGTTTTCAAAGTAAGCACAAATGCACAAACAAATTGACGATCTCTCTGTCTCTTAAATGTAAAATGAAAAAAAAAATCTTGGAAAAAATTACAAACGAATATTGCTTTTCATTGATGAGTATAAAACAACATCATGTGATTATAAGCGGAGGATTTGTGTGTTTTCATTAATCAATAATTGTATACTGCATGATTTTTGTTCGCTTGTGACGGCATTTCGATGAATCAAAAATATAAACAAACAAACAAAAACTTCTCCAGAAGAATTTGGTATAACGGGAGTGCACTGGCAATTCTTTTCTCTGTGTGTTGGAGCTCGATTCCCTTCTCTGTTTCTCAGTCATTTTCATTCAACTGCTTCCACGTCCTTTTGAAACTTTTCCGTTTCTTATTCAACACATGCTCATTACAGACTTCTTCCGTCATTATCCTGAATGTGATTGCGTAGCACTTTTCGGATTTGTTTTGGTTTGTTTTGTTTTGTTTTTTTGTTTTCTATTTGGTCGCAGCATGTTCAGGCTATTGATGGAATGAGAGAAAAATCGTCATGAAGAGAAAAATAAGAATGAATTAAGGCATTTAATATCATGACAATTACAGCGAACGTCCGTTATGGAGACCAAAACTGGATGTGTTCTGTTTGAGACGGCAGCTACCATACTCAAAAGATAAACACTTAGAGCACCTGTCACTAAAAAGTGGCACTGATCCTCTTTCTCCTACTATGTAATCACTGACTTATTCAACCAACGAACATCCGTGAAAACAACGTTTTCCGTTTGTTATTACAAGTAAATTGAGTGCTGAACGCTATTCACTTTCGGGTATGAGCGGCTCGGTGATTTGGTAATATTTTCAACTAACATTAATCTTATGTGCAGTGATATATTTGTAATTGTCAGAAATTTCCTTTCTCGGACAGAACGTCCGTGAGCGAAACTTTAAGAACCTGTAACAGTACAAATCGTCGGTTGGGAATGATAAGGGCGTTAAGTTGCCTCTAAACCCATAGTGTTCGGGACAACTTAAGGCCCTTCTCATTCTCAACAGACGAAATTGTCGCCAGAACCTCATTGGAAAGAAATTTAAACGCACAGAAATTTTAGATTACGCAAAATTCCATTTTCCTATCACTTTGTTTTAAGTGTTTAGCTGTTTTTTGTATAATTAGAGGGAAAACAAGCGTAAAATTGTGAGTAAATTTTCAATTGTTTGTTCATCATGATCACATAATGCCTTAAAAATTCTGAAACTACTGCTCTAAACTCATTTTCTACTTTGTAAAACTTTATTTGTCGCTATTCGAGCCAAAAGTTTTAAAGAATACAGGACACTTTCGGGACAAGTTATCCCTATCGGAGGGATTGCATACGTCACGGACGTTCTCTGGAATTATCACGGACGTTCGTTCTACTACTAGGGTCATGTTCCAGGACGGATAACTAATCGGCAGAGAGTACCTAGCCTTCCTAACTCTTTCAAAAATTTGAAAAGGTATTGTCAATGCAAATTATAAGAAATTTGACATCTTTACAACATATGTATTGCTCAGAGGGGGTTCAGGAGGTGAATTTTCAGAGAAAATATTAATTATATGCTTGGTTTTTGGTGAATTGCATGGTCCAAAATCTGCGGACGAACCTCAGTCCGCTCTAAAAATGGCACGCAGCTCCTCGGCTAGAAAGCCAAAGGCAAAATGCACCTTCGCCATCGAAGCAAGATGGTGTCCCACTCGAAAACGTTTTAATCATCACGGACGTTCTTTTTTTCTTGGAGGTTCGTCTAAAAATATAATTTCGGTTCCTATTTGACAAAGGATGGACAGAAACTCAAAACAAACATATTATCGTGTTGCTAGATCTTAGTTGATTACGACTCAGAACAATATCGTCAATAACGTTTCATCTTTATAAGAAAATAGCGGAAGCACGTCCGTGACGAAAACTGAGTATAATTTTGCATAAAAGAATATTACGTCCCATGTACAGCCAGCAGACGTACAATTTTTGCAGGATATGTTCATTAGGTGGAACACCAAATTTTCGTATACGTTACAGTTGGGACAACAAAGTAGAATTTGCAGCAGCAATAGAAATAAAAGCACCACGGACGTTCGTCTGTTTAGGACTTTGATATTTAAATTGTTCTCTGTAATTTTATACGTGCTCATAAAGTTCTTATAATTTTGTGGTACATACCCATGATATGTCACATCCAGAACATGGTCAGATATTAGATGCCACGTACCATTAAAAATGCACATCATTAGTTTGAAAAACAAAAATTATTGTGAAAATAGCGTTTTTAAGTCCTTGTTAAATGAAAAATGTCAGGCAAAAGTCAACCAAACCATATATTTCCTGAAAGGAAATTTACCAATCTTTGAGATGACATGAAAAAATCTGGTTTCTTAGATCATCCTGGCGTGTTCTAAGGGAAAGAATGTCATAAGGTACGAAAATTGGCAATTGTACATCGTTCAAAATTCTCACCCATATACATATGTGACCAGCTGGGGTTAGGGTTAGGGTTAAGGTTAGGATTAGGGTTAGGTTAGGGTTAGGGTTAGGGTTAGGGTTAGGGTTAGGATTAGGGTTAGGTTAGGGTTAGGGTTAACCCCCGCGGGAGGAAAATTTTCACAAAATTGCATGACATCATTCCCTTATTTTTCTACTTTACTGTCATATATAGCACAATTCATAAAAGTACTCAGTTGCGGAGATATCAATGATTTAATTAGCGCATGCCAAGTGGTTCCGGCACTGTCATGATCAACGGGGGGGGGGGGGGGGGGGTAAGACAGTTTTCACCGCTTGACAGTAGAAGGTATGCTCTTAGCAACCTCCGCGATGTTCATTCAAGCTTAGTGTCAACGGTCTACGCACGACCAATCAGTAATCAGCATGCCACGCACTGACCAATAAGATCACATCCTCGTTGCTAGGGGCGGAGTCTAGCTGCGGCGCTAAATCCAAATCTTTGAACACGTTTCTGTAACGCTGAAAGTCAGAAAATCGTGGCCCAGAAAAACGCTGATTTCATGCCTTTCCTTTGAACACTTAGCTTCGAAATTTCGGCAGATGATAGACAAAACAGTAAAGTACAGAATTATGCCAAAAACAAAAATCCGATTGTTTTAACCAGTTTTGATGATGTAACTTCAAACTCGATTTTATCTGCTCCGCCATCAGCTACGTTAGGATCCTTTTGTTATAGCAGGTCACAATACACAATTCTAATTATTTTCTTCCAGTGCAACTTGATAATTCTTTGAAACATTTAGATATGCAAAACCACTCCTCAATCTGTTATTTTAACTGCAGAAGTATAAAAAAGAATTTTGATAATAAAGACACTTTTTTTACAAAATTTTAGGTACCAATTTTCATTCGTTGCGGTAAACAGAAACCTGGCTAAAGACACACACATAAAAAAGTTCACTGTGCATTTTACCCAGTCACACATTTGTAAATAATTAGACGCCATGATAAACGTGATGGAGGAGTTTTTCATATATACGTGGATAATACATTACGTTGAGATTGGAAATGTAAGAGAAAGTAAGATTTTGAATTATTCGATGATAACGTTGAAACAATATCTATCGAGATACATTGTCAAAGTGAAACATTATAGTTACAGTGATATGGGCCACCTGCTGCTTCTATTTCCCAGTTTCTACATGCCATAGTTCTATGAACTGCTTTTTCAAAAGATAATTAGGGAAAAGAAGAGCCGCTATATGATCACAGATTTTAAGATACATTTATTGTCATCTGTGTCGACTGTTGATGCTTTCATCGACATGTTTTCATCATATTTACTTTCTCCGGTAATTTCAAAACCCACTAGAGTAACAACACAGTCATAATAATAATAATAATAATACATACAATTTCTATAGCGCCGTTCTCCACTTTGATTAAATGCTCAAGGCGCTTTACAATAGGTACATCAAAGCAAACAGATTGAAAATACAAGTACATCACAGTAATAGAAGAAGATGAAGAAGCAGAAAAAAAAAAGACATGAAAGTCTGTCTTCAAAAGACACTGGTCTTCAAAATGCACTGCTAAACAGATAGGATTTTAAATTACTCCTGAAAGATGTTATAGAGCTTGAGTCTTTCAGCTCACGAGGAAGTGAATTCCACAGTGTTGGTCCAGCGTGAGCGAAAGCACGTTCCCCCCAAGATTTCCTAGAAAACGGAATATGTAAGAGACCTGAAGTTGAGGATCGAAGAGTTCGTGAAGGTTGGTATTGACGAAACAAACAAACATTGTAATCAGGAGCTGGTCCCTCAATAACATGATAAACCAAAAGAAGTATCTTAAACCGAATACGCTCCTGTACAGGCAACCAATGAAGACTCTTCAGGATAGGTGTGATATGACTGCGTTTACTTGACAAAGAAACAATACGTGCAGCGGCATTTTGTAGCTTTTGTAATTGGGCAATTTGCGAGTTTGGTAGATTGAAAAACAAACCATTACCAAAATCAAGGCGTGAAGAAATAAGTGCATGAACAAGTTTTACCGTGGCAGAGCGAGTCAAATACTTGCGAATAAAACCAATATTGCGCAATTGATAACGGACTGATTTAGAAATGTCAACACATCAACACTTCCAGACAATATTTTTATTAACAATTAATCTCGAGAGTATTGTCATATCCGGGATATTTACATGTGATGTTAGTCATCATTTACCCATATTTACTATTATAAGATGCAACTATAACAGCAACATTGAAGGCAACAGATCTAGACGTGTTTGTGATGACTCCTCTACAGTATATCGGTAATATGCTTTATACCTGTGACTTGGAGTACGTTGTCAATATGCATAATGTAGATGATTAATTTGAAGTCTTTCTTGCCAAATATTTCCTGTTCTATGATAAGTGTTTTTTACTACAGACGTGATGTGTGCACAGAGTAAAAAGAAATGAGAAACCATGGACGTTTAATACCATGCTCAGAGAAATGTGTAAAACAGGTATTTATTTTATTGTATGTCAGAAATCGTACTGAAATTTAAACAATATAGGAATTTAGTTAATAAGGAAATACGTAAAATGAAATGTGAATATGATAAAAGGAAATTCAGTTGTGGGCTTAGGAATTCCAACAAAACATGGCCTGTTATTAATGATGTAATGAATAAACGAAGGCAGAACAATCACATTGAATCATTGCAAGTCAATGATCATTATTTTCATCGACTCTGCAGAGTCTGTAGCAACACATTTTTACGACTATTTTTGTGCAATAGGTAGTAATATTGTACCAGAATGTCTAATTCATCTGCTTCTGTTTATACTAATACCTGCGCAATACATATAGCCAATCTATGTTTTTTAAGCCTCTGTTCGATTGATATCTTTAATTGACAGCAATGATATTTTGTATCATCAGCAGTTTGGGCTTAGACATGGTTATGCTACATATGGCGCTACTTAAATTGATAGAAAGAATATCAAATGCATTTGAAAATCATGAATATTTGGGCCGAATATTTCTAGATTTAACAAAAGCCTTTGATTGCATAGACCATATAGTACACATATTATGGTTATAACTTAGGTATTTTTATGTATAAATTTTCCTCAAAAGATCTTCCTGACTTTTTTTACAGATGTTCATAAGAAACAATTCTGTCCACCACTACCCTACTCGCCAGAGTGACGCTTATCACCTTCCACGCACTCGAACAATTTTCGCTAAAAACACAATTATGTATACAGGTCCTGAATATTGGAATGATCTCCCAAAAGAGGTTAAAAGCTGTTTGTCATTATCATCCTTTAAGTGTAAACTCAGACAACATGTATTGAATAGCTATAACACACAAGTGCACTAACATTCCTTTTTTATTATGCTCATGGCTGCTCGATCTGTTATACTACTTTAATGTTGCCAAAGAGTGAAGCGCACGCAGTGCGCTAACAGGGAACACTCTCCCGATTTTGCGTAGTACGCTCATGGGCAGAAGCGGACCTGGGCCCCGTTGCAAGAAAGTTGCAATCAATTGCAAATAATTGCTAATTTTGAAACAACCATTCTGATTGGCTCAGGGTCTGCCCTATTAAGAAGACATGCATGCAACAATGATTTTGATTGGCCAGTGACAATCAGTTGCAAGTTGCGTTTAAACGCAAAGTTTCTAGCAACGGGGCCCTGGTCGCCATTTTGGGATGCAAACCGCCGCGTGATCGATAGAGGGCGTATTTTTGCCTCCGTTTCATTTCAAGGGGCATACAGGATAAAAGATGAATTCAGAACCTCATAATGGCAAATAGAAGTAGAATTCCAGCCTAATCAAGAAATATGATTGAAGAATAATGTTTTTTTTTTTTTAAATTTCCAATCTATAGTCCATCAATGTTCACAGGCTAATTTATGACCGTATGCAAGCCTACTTGTGTCCTAAGCCAAGTAGTACTTGTGTGCACAGAATGACGTGGGTGCTCATGATTATCAGGGGCACTTTGTCTCCCTCCCCCTCTCTCCCTCTCTCTCTCTGGCCTCCCTTCTCTCGCTTTCTTCTTTTTAATCTTCTTCTTCTTCTTCTTCAATTTCTTTTTCCTCTTCTTCTCCTTCTCCTCCTTCTTCTCTTTCTTCCACCTTCAGTTTGGCCCGTAAAGAGAATTTCAGTTCCATCCTATGCTTTCAAGTCACCCGTGTTTTTTTTTTTTTTCACGCATAGACTAATATCCACAATCATAATGAAAATCATTCCGTGGAAAAAATGAAACAGATCCGTAATAAAATTTTTATGAATGGTTAAAAACTGGTAACGGCAGATTTTTTTTTTTCACTTTTGTATTTTTACCAAGTTGACGTATGAATTAGCCATCAGCACATGTAAGTATTGTCTTTTATTCCTTGTGCCTATAATGCGACTGACTTGTTCTGACCTATATTTACCAAGTTCAGCATCATCCTACTTGGATTTATGTTGCGGAATATGGCAGTTATGTCTTTGAGGATGTACTCTTGGTGAAATGATATAAATCTTGAAATGAAAAAAAAAGTGTATGAACTTTTTTTTTTTTCATGTCGGTTGTCTATATAAATGTAAGTATTTTGAAGAATAAGAGCCAAAGGCATGCAGCAATAAACTGGAGTCTGTAATTTTTCGGTGATTTTTCTCATCAACAGATCAAAATTTGTTTGAAACTCTTGATAATGCACACAATGAGTCGAGATAGTCAGAAGGTGTGGGATGGGGATACCCCTCCAACACAAGAAAGATTTTGCATTATTTTGATATTTAAATTCAAATCTTGTTTTTTATGGAATATTTTCGAAACGCATACTCGAATATTTTCAATCAAAAATGAGAAAAATTATTCTATTTAAGTGAAAACTAAGTTTCGGTAAGTGCTTGAGAACCCGTCTAGCACCATTTCATTTTTGCTTGCAATATATCGAAAGAGTCCACTAAGAAACTTACCTGGCTGACGCGGTTTGCTGGAATGATGAGTCGTTTTGGAGTATTTTGAGAAAAATAATAATAGTAGGAAAACCGACTTTTATTCCAGAAGGCTCCAGACTAACTCGGTCTCGGGAAAAAATCGACCGTACTTCAGACAATTCACACGCAGTAAGTGATCGCCACATTCTACTGGCCACTGCATAATACCAAATGAGGCCTAACTGAATGGACAGGAAAGTGCGTGCTAACGTAATCCTGTACAAAACAAAACAAAAATGACAGCGCGCGGTCCTCAGTTGCTGAGACGCGCGGTCTTTTGAGTTTTTGTTGTTGTTTATCAAGCGCCTTTGGTTGTTTTAGAGGTGCTTGATAGGCGCACACTAATTTTGCATGCGCGCAAAAGAGGTTTTTGATGCGCGCGTCGTAACAACTCGCACCATTACTGCGAGTAGCCAGAACACGAAGCCCTAGTTTATACAGACCGCTCCCATAGGACAACACTGTACAATCAGAGGGACAACCATTACAACTCATCCCGCCGTCAAAGCGAAGCCGAGTTATCCCCGAGTCCGAGTTTAGCCTGACCCCGTTCGGGTAAGTTCTGAGGCTGAACCTTTTTGGTTAATATTTCGCATTTTCGTCGTTACCCATCGAATATCTTGTAAGTCATCGTTATCCTGCACATTTCCTAAGCATACGTTCACGTTTGGGAGCGAAATTTGACAACTTTTGCAGGCATACCAGAACTTTGTTTGGGCTTTAATAATGAAGAGGTAAATTATTGTACGTCTGTCACCTCTTGTCCGCTTTAGATGCGTCTTCACCATACTCAGTCTATGGGGATGGATGTTAGCGCTCACCGGTAATTTAAAAACCAGTAGTTTGAATTGAGTATGGTGATATTGATATCACGATCTCAGAGGTATAATGTTCTCACAATAGTTTCACGAGAAATGCAACCAGCAAAGAGAAGGGTATACATGTTACCCGGGTCTCGGGTAACTGGGTTGAATTCACACTCCAATATCACTCTTGATCTGTATGCAGAGAAAGATAACACACGTCCAGTCAAGATGGATGCAGGGATGAAAGTGTTTCTATTTATTCTGGTATAAATCATACCGAGTTTCAATGATCATATTAATTGCAATCAAAATAATTATCAAACACCTCTTCTCATCAACACAATGTGAATGTCACATGCAATTTGCCGATATGAATACCTGATTCTTCTTCAGTGTAATTGATAATTTACCTTGCTCAATATGATGCTTGATTTATACCTCAAAGAGTCTTTAAAATCAAAGGTTAATTACAACACTTACTCGTAACAATCAATCTTAATATTCCTTTGTAGTAAGCATAATTAACTGTAAAATTCTCCTTTAACAAAAGCAATCTTATAGCTTAACATTTACCAGTCATTTAAAATACAATTGATTTAATCAAATAAACGCAACTACATATCACTTGATTAATCTCTGTCTGTATCCATAAACCGAAACACAAATGATTAAATAAACCTTAACCTGGATTGCATTCACTTCTTTGGCAAGAGTTGTTTTAAAAGCAAGCGGGGAAAAATAGTCATCTTAGTACACTGCAAAACAAATCTACTTCTTTTGTTTTCCTTTATTTCTCTAAAAGCCAGTTTTTCTCTCTCTTTCCTGCTCGTTTCTGTGTTTTATTCCTCTCATATAAAACAAAACGCTTCTGTAAAATCTTTTACAACAAAACTTTAACATCATCTGAGATGATCCCTGCCGTCAGGCAAAAGCGAAAGTATTTCGGGAATTTTACGACAGTCGCTCTGAAGACCAAACTTGGGGGACGATCCCTGAATAATTCCTTTTTAATTTCTTTATACCAAGTGAGGGACTGGCCAAAAAGTGAGGAACTGAGGGGCTGGGAAAGTGAGAGAGACACTGACCACAACTACAAACACACTGTCCAGAGAGCTGGTGGTCAGAGCTCTGGCCGATAAGGTGCGGAGGTTGGCGTGAGTCATCCAAACTGTGTTCACACCGGCCCTCCGTCTCTATCTCTATTCTACCTGTATCTACAAATCGTCGCTGGTCACACGAACCGACGAATCACTCGATTTTGGGTCAAATTTTCGATTTTGAGATTTTCAATTATTTCGATAGTAGACATTCCATACTACATATTCTGAAATTCTCAGTGTGTAATTCGGTGTAATTTTTACGTAGTTATCACTTTTGTAGAAGTATGTAATTCCATTTGTGAAAATTATTTGTTTTCCCCATAGACGCGTGTGTTAAACAATCGGGCGATTCGACGGTTCGGTGACCGCGCGTACTACATTTGTAGTACGCGCGGTCACCGAACCGACGAATCAGTGGGCATTGACTTGCGTGTTGTTTTTAAGATTCAACAGTTCATTGACCGCGCGCACAGTGCGCGTACTAATACATGTGTTGACAATGACAATGCTCAATGTACATGTACATATAGACACACATGGAAAATGACAACGTTCTTTGCAGACTGAAAATACATGCATGCAGCTCTTTGACGATTTCCCGCTTATTTGTTAACAATACAATTCGATAAAAACTTCACAAGTTAGGGCAAGAATTGAAGTCTGATGTACTACAAAAATTATTGGAAATTATAGACATGAAAGTGTAGCAACCATAAGTCAAAAATCGGTTAACTTCAAACGCGATTTTCTCGAATTGTCATTCTTACGCAAACCTGAGGGATTCGTCGGTTCGTGTGACCGGCGACGAAATGTACACTATTATCATCATCCGTCACTGTTTCCATTCTGCACAATGCTACACTACTATTCCATAAGCATCATGCCAAATATCCATGTATTTACAATTAGCACACTCGTTAAGGCATTTGGGCTTTCAGTCAGAATAATATATATCAGTTACTTCACAGTCATTCCCAAGATAGCCTAAAGGTCAACGGACTCTTACACGGCGCACCGCCTATGAGAGTGTTTACACTGACCGTTCTACTCTTTCCCGTACACAGGACAGTACAGCCTATGGCTTGTTCACACTCGCACAAGCAGCACTTAATCCGGAATTAAATCAGCTTAAGTTGTAATTTCAACTCTTACATCATGAAAACTACTAAATCACTGCACAAATATAACAGCAACACCATTTCTATTATTCACCAACACTAGCATACCAGTCATATCTAGCTGTAAGTGACAATGCATATACTTATAATGACTTCACTGAGAACACCATTGGTGTTCTGAATTCCTCTTTTCTGAAGGAATAACCATTCAATTCAACTACAAAACACTAAACATCATAGAATCACCAAATTTACCAATCGGAAGGAATGATTTTGAATAATTGAAAAGGGGTAAAAGCAAGATTTCTTACCTGTATGCAGAGAAAGATAACACACGTCCAGTCAAGATGGATGCAGGGATGAAAGTGTGCTCAAAACCACATCCATCTGAGTGATGTCATTTTTCTCTGAATTTCAAGCAGTTTGGTTAACTCCACTCCGGGTTTTAGGGGTGGATGGATCAAGTTTGTGAGGGTATGTTCTTTCTTGTAAATCAGTGCATTGTCCAAACTTCTAAAAAAATGGGGGGGGGGGGTGTCTATTTTCTTGGGGTATCACATCCACTATAATTGTTTCACGTTGTTTACTGATCAAAATCATTTGAAAATCCATCATCCGATTCTTGAAAAAAAAAGGGTAGTGAAAACCGTTCCAGACCAGTCTTCCCGCCAGTAAATGAGACGTCCATGGTGCCTAATATACTGACTCGCTCTCATGAAACTATCTTTCTATCTCTCTCAGCTGTTTCTTGGAGTCAATATTTTCAGCTATAACGCCATGCATCGGGAAACGGGGGGCCCGGGAGATACCCGGGGAATCAATTTGTTACAGTTGTAGAGACTGGATTTTGTTTGTGTGTGTGTTGTTTACATAGTTTTTAAACATTAACTCTTCTGTTGTATTAAATTTGGGAAGATTTTTTTACTTTTATATTCCTTTCTTGTTCAAGCTGCTGCTGCAGCTGACCCTGCTCGCCAGCGGGGGGGGGGGGGGGGGGTTACCCACTTAACCCTCATCCCTAATAATCAATAATACAGGTCAGATCTTTTAATTACAGCCTTTGAACATGCAAAAATTCTGCCAAAACATTTTTTTTTTTGGGGGGGGGGGGGGAGCGCCGGGAGAGAGGCATCACCCAAACAATCAACACCTCTTTAATATGTATGCAAATTGACCATGAAACAAAAAATATGAAAATAACTGTGTCTTGGGAGAATTACCATGTTTACCAATTGTATATACCATAATCATCAAAAGAATAGAAACACCTAAAATATAAATAATGGAATAGATATTCATATCATTCGAATGATATTACATACTAGCTGCCTCGGCTTCCCTTGTCAAGTATAGTGAAGGGCACCTCGTCAGGGGCCTGAATACCGTCACCCCGCTTAAAATTGTTTTAAGCACACTAAACAAAAATTTATGACCGGGAATGTGTTCAGTACGCTTGAAACTTGGCAGGGCCACCACAACCAAGCAAATTGTGGTAAAAACCGAACAGTTTTTAGCGAAAATCTAACATTTTAATCGGAATACGTGTTAAGGGGGTTTCACACCAAGCTTTGCGTAGAGTTACGTAGTGTTGCGTAGGGTTGCGTAGTGACTACGCAACACTACGCAACTATGCGCTGTGAGCACGCAACTCTGCGTAACAGTACGCCGAGGGACGCAAAACTTGTACGCGAGATGTACGCAGAAAATTAAACATATTTAATTTTTTCGCGTACCGTCCGCGTACCGCACTGGTACGCAAACTGTACGCAAATATACGCAACACTACGCAACTCTGCGCCATTTAAACGCAACAGTACGCCACCAAACCGTGTTCACACGAAAGGACTTTTGGGGCTCGCGTATGACATGGCGTAGTGTTGCGTACTGTTACGTAGACATTTGTGTACACTTGCGTAGACCTGGCGTACATTTGCGTAGTGTTGCTTACAGTTGCGTAGCCTTTATTACTGTACATCCAAATTTGGCATTCCCATGCATGATCCGTGTTGGAAAACTGCTTGGTTTCATTCATTCCACTTGACTCTGCACATCGCTGGTGAATGATTCTACCTGTGCCCTTCGAGACTATTCTTCTTGTGTAGGCCTAAATAACTACACAATGCCGAAAAGGAAGAGCAAAGGGTGTAATACGGGCAAGAGTTCTTCTCCTACTCATCAAGATGCAGACAATTCGCCAGCACTATCTGAACCTAGTGATGAATCTGGCAATGAAGATGCCCGGGAAGTTTCAAAACCACTGAAGAAGAGGAGACAAACCAAGCTTCCACCCTTTTCAGTTTCAAGTGACCAAGAGAGGGTGGCTATTATGGAGTGGGTGCAACAACACCCGATGCTCTATGATAAGGCTTGTGAAGACTATAGTAACAAGGAGGAAAAGAAGCAGCTGTATCAGAAAAGGCCTTGGAGATTGGGGTGGAAGGTACAGGTGACCAGCCAGGACAGCGCTTGCAGACATGGGTGAAAACTCAACGAGATAAAGTTGGTAGGCTTATGAAGATCTCTAGAGGAGCATCAGGGAGTGGATCTATCAACATGACAGCAGAAAACAGTCGCTTCCTGAAACGATTTGGTTGGATCCATCAGTACCGAAACGTGAAGAACACTGGAACCCCAAGTGTTGCTGGATTGGTAAGTATAGGTTCCCTACACGACAACCTCCCACTTTTATCAGGGTATCGCTGGTTCTACTCCCTGTTTCATTTAATGTAGAAATAAATGTTTCTTGAATGGAATGAATGCATTTGTCCCTACTGCGCACTATATTCAATTGTATTTCCTGACAAGGCTTATTTATATTCCAAGGTCCTGTGAGACATTTGTTGAAGGAGTCGCACTTCTCTTTAATGCATGTCCATAATTATTCATCAGAAATGAATATATTAACTTCAAGGGACACAAAAATCAACAGTGAACAAGTCAATATTAATGAAAATGTCACGTTTTGCTTTTTTAACCTGGTGTAGAAAGGAACAGTAGGCCTATGTGCATCATCAGAAGGGAAAAGAGAATCCGAGGACGACGATGAGGGGGCTGATGAAGAAGAGAACGATGAAGACGAAACCATAGACCTCAGTGTCAACAGCTCGATAGACAGTAGGCCTCCAAGCCGGGCATCTTCCAGCAAGGCTTCACGAAGCAAAGGAGGGCCATGCAAGAAGAGAGATATCTCCCCTGCATCAGATTTTGCTCAGGTAAAGTGTTTCTAGATTTTATCATGTTTATGGAACGAATGCAGTAAACACAAAATTGTCACAGCGGCAATTACAGAGAATTTTTAGAAAGAAAGAGAAAAGAGAAGATTAAAAGGGGAATAAACCGAAACAGTAAGATGAAAGGAAGAAAAAAAGAAAGTATATAAGTATAAATAATGCAATTGATAATGAAAAAAAAAAGAGGAAACGAGAAAGTGAGAGAAGGATGAAGCAGCTGAGAAAGGCCATACATGTTACAGCAAGGCCAATAGAAGGAGGAAGACAGAAATAATGATCAGAAAAATACACAGAAATGGGAAATGCGTGAGCAAAAGAGAAAAAATTAAGAGAGGACAGATTTTTTTCTGTATTTCACTCATTATTTCTATTTGTATGTCTTTTTAGCTGTCAAAACAGGTCAGTTCCACCAGGGCTGCCATTATTGAAGCTATGAATGCGGAAAAGGGTTTCGAGAGTCAAAGGATGTTTGCAGAACTTGTGTTTCATGAAACAAGCAAGATGGATGAGGAGACATGGAATGAATATTATATCGATGCGACAAAACAGCTTCATCAATACAGAAGACAGCAAATCCAGAAGAACCGAGAATCACAACAAGCCCAGCAGCCGTTTCAGCCTCTTGCACAGCCCTCCAAGGCTCCTCCACAATTCCGACCTCCAATACAAACTTTACAGTCCCATCCACAACCTTTCCTGTCTCCTGCACAACCCTTTCGGAATCAACAATTTTTTGAGCCTTCGATTTACCATGGTCAGTCACTGGGCCACCAAGACATCTCGCCACAGGGCCACCCGTTCCGAGGTCATCAATACAGTTCGTCACAGAGTCATCAGCCGCATGGCCAGCAGACATCGCAAGACTTTCAGGCCCATCATAATCTCCCTGTATGGTCTCCGCCTCAAGAGCGAAGCTCATCATCTGCTGGACCTGCCAAGAAGCCCTTGTCCTACTCTGACCCGGGTGCTAGTACCAGCAGCTATGATACTGCCTCACAGATGTTTACCTTCCAGTGTCCAGATCCCCTGATGAACGCGTCCAGTGAGAACAACACTCAGGAAGAGACCGATAGCGAATAACTGTTGTGTTCACAAGCTGCCAGGATTAAACTGTGTCTGGCAAGTGTTACAGACGGTTGATCTTGACTTTTTATTTTTTTTTCATTTCTTAGATTTTTTGTTTTCATTTTTGATCTCTTTGATTTTAAAGTATAGATATTTAGAACTACACAGCGTTTTAGACTTCATCAGGATTTACATGAGTTTGGGACTGTTGTCTCCATGGTAATCATTATTTCGTGTTCAAGTTTGTATTTGAAGTTGCTCTCCTCCTGTAAGTTTACAGTTCACATTTTAAAGTGTTAGCAGGGTTTTCATTCTTGTTTTCTGCTGTTTGTTGGTACCATGGTAATCAGTAGGCCTACTTGATGATCAAGAGACAGTCATGTCAGTTGTACTTGTCATGTAACTTTACAAATTACATTTCAGAGTGTATAAACAAGGATTTATGCTTGCTTTATGCTGCTGTTCGTATAAGATTATAGTGATCATAAGGCTAATTATCAAGTTAAAGTTGTGTAGAACTACTGTTGTTTCAGGTCACATAAATTCTGATTGACGTTAATGTTACTCTTCTCGGACGCCATAAAGTTGATTGGTATGGTTATTTGTTGAAGGGAATCTCGTTTGTTGACATTTTCAAAGTAAACAGTAATCAAACACCAATTTTTTTGTCTTAAGACCAAATATACAAGTCTCAAAGTCGAAATGGTCTGGAATTAGAATCAAACACATTTTTGCAAAACACTGTGCAGTCTGCAAGACAGGCTTTTATGTCAGCCTTTTATTGAATCAACCGTGGCACCACATCAGACATGTCAAATATGTAATAGTTTGAGCAACGCACGAATACAGAAATGTCTACTCTAGTTTGTAGTTTTGAGATGAATTTCAAATTTCTCTCCTCCCGCCACCCCCAACAAAAAAAAAAAAAATAAAATATTCAACGCGTTGACTTTTAAGATACACTATATATAGGATTTCGAAGAGTCAGCATCTGCACGGCCGCAAAAATAAAATCATGACACATTTATCAATGACAATTTCTTCCTGCATGACTATCATGAGAAAATTCTTGTTTCCGTAAGAATGAAACTGACCACAATCAAACGGAACCCCTTTGCATGCTGTTGTAGTTATCATATCTTCTTCAAGAAAAACTGAAATACTTGTATAACTTGTAAGGTTCTCTGTAACCTGCACAGTTTGTTTGCTTCATAATAAATTTTGTCTCTTAAACAAACTGAATTCGATCCACATGTATTAATTCACAGTGATACAAATCTACATACTTTAACAGAACTGCAGTGACTACTTTGTAAAATTTTCAATGAAGTATCGAATCAAACAAGGTCGGTGAAGACGTATTGTCTCCCAAATGTCATTGTGGCGTCGATGTCCAAGAAAGAGGAATGTCATTCAGTCACAATGATATAATTCTTGATGATCAGTATCTCATCTAGCCATTGCACACTGTCTACACGCGATGGAGTTGAAATACTCCACGAGGTTGTTTCTTCGCTCCTTTGCTGCTCTTCTATAGAAAAATTATTGCTTCAGTAATAACGAAACTGACTACAATCAAACGAAACCCCTTTGCATGCTGCTATTGTTATCAGTATGTATTTCAAGCAAAGCGAAATATTCATATAACTTGTAAGATTCTCTGTAAGTAGCACAGCTTGTTTGTACAAATTAAAATATATTGTCTTTGAACAACTGAATTCGATCCGTTTGCATTTATTTACAATGATTGTGCTTTATAAATGTGGAGTGAGCTTTGACTGAAATGCAACAACTTCTCTGTAAATTTTCAAATAAAATGGCGCATCAAACAAGGTTGGTAAAATACATATTGTTTCCAAAATGTTATGGTGGCTTCGATGCCCAAGGTAGAGGAATGTTCAGTCATCATAACGTAATTATTCATAATCAGCACATATCATCGTGTAATGCCACACTGCCTACGAGCGAGTTGAAAGACTCGACGAGGTAGTTCATTACCTCCTTTTCTGTTCCATTATATATCTTGCTTCAGTTATTATGAAACTGTTTACAATCAAACGGACCCCTTTGTATGCTGTTACTTTTTCACATGTATACTTCAAGAAAAAGGGAAAGATTCTCTGTAAGTAACAGAGTTTGCTACAAAGTAAAGTCTAAACAAACTAAATTCAGTCCTTTTGCATTTATTCACAATGAAGGAAGTGTGCTTTAACGGAAATGCAACAACTACTTTCAGATGAAATAGCACGTACACATCAAACAAGGTCGGTAAAGTCATATTGTCTCCAAATTGTGGCTTCGATGTCAAAGGTACAGGAAGCTACTGCAATGTCATTTAGTCACACTGATCTAATTATTGATTATCAGGATCTCATCTTGCCATGGTACACTGCCTACTGGCGAGTTGAAATACTCCACGAGGTAGTTCCTTTGCTCCTTTGTTGCTCTGCTTGTGTTGCCACGATACAGTTGTTCCATGTCTGGCAGATGGGCATCCTGTCTCCATGAACCAGGAATTATTTCATGGTTGTGCTGCTGGTCCTCTTGATCAAGTGTAGCTACATCAGCTGTAGGGTTTCTGAACAGAAGAAAGTTGTGCAGGACACAGCATGCATGGGTAATCTTCATGACTCTCTCTGGAGTTAGAGGCAAAGTGACCAGAAGGCAGCGGAACCTTGCTGCCAGCAGACCAAACGCATTTTCTACAACCCGTCTGGCTCGTGAAAGCCTGTAGTTGTAGACTCGCTGCTGGTGAGTCATGTTGCGAAGTGGCAGAGGCTTCATCAGCCAAGTCCTCAGCGCAAAAGCGTCGTCTCCAACAAGGAAGTATTCAAGTGGCTGGTCATCATGGGGCAGAGGGTCTGCTGCAGGCAGGTTCAGCTTCCCGCTCTCAATGGCTGTCTTGAAAGGGCTCTGATTGAACACCCCAGCATCAGAGCCAGAACCTGTCTGTCCAATGTCCACATACATGAACCTGTAGTTAGCGTCTACAATTGCCAGCAGAACAATGGAGAAAAAACCTTTGTAGTTGTAGAACAAACTTCCGGTCTTTGCAGGTTTCTTAATGGCAACATGTTTGTCATCTATTGCTCCAACGCAGTGAGGAAAGTTCCAATGGTTGTAGAAATCTTCAGCCACTTGTTTCCATCCCTCTGGGGTATCTGGGCACATGAGAACTTCATCAGATAATTCTTCAATTATTGCCTTGCACACTTGGGGGATAAACTCACAAATAGTATTATGAGCAACTCGAAATCCATATTGTAGGGTCTTGTAGCTATTGCCAGTGGCTAGAAACCTCAAAGTTATAGCAAGTTTCAAACCAGGTTCCAAAGAATGTCTGAAGTTGGTATCCTGTTTTGTGATTATCGGTGCAATTCGTGTCAGGAGTTCATTGAATACCTGTGGCTCCATCCGCATGAAATTGGTAAATGAAGAAACATCTTCGGCATGCAGTTCTTTCATCAGTTGTTCATACTGCCCGTGGAGGGGTCGACGCTGGATCCAAGGCTTGACCCACACCCTTCTTCTTATTCTTGCAACAGCCCGTTTTCTTTCCTTTTCTCGTTGAAAACGTTCGCATTCTGTGAATACTGTCTCTAGGGCATCCAAATGCTGAAGAATTGTAGACACTAGCAATGGATTCGACCTCCCCATGACGTGTAGCTACCTGTTCGAACAGCAGACAAGAGTGAACTGAGAAGCACAAAGCTCTGGTGAAGTAGCTCTGCAGTCTCATTATTTTATGAATACGCCCGCGGAACGCAACTTTACGCAACTGTAAGCAACTCTACGCGGTCTCTACGCTCAACCTACGTATGTGTAAGCAACTCTACGCCCGCAATACGCGAAACACGCTGCATATCTACGCGCTACTTACGCAGCCGATTTCGGCGTAGTCGCTACGCAACTCTACGCAACTCTACGCTACTCTACGCAAAGCTTGGTGTGAAACCCCCTTTAGAATGCTGTCACCACTGTCCCCGCACGCATCTTTTACGTGTATGTCTATGGGAACATCACGGTCACCCGCAGACGTCTTTTATGCGCTAAGTCTATGAGAACGCCGGTGACGAGTTGAGGGGCCCCTCCCTTAGTGCACAACTATTCCGCATCGTTCGCGTTTGGCGACGATAGCTGCAAATTTTCGATATCGATCAGTGAATGTGTGGTTCCATTGGAATTTTCAGCATTTTTCCTGTATCTGAAGGGGATTTCATAGAATTTCAGTGACGAAATGTGATTCAAATATGAACAAAAATTAACTATGACAAGGTGCGGGTCACCCAGGCATACTGCAGATTTTTTTTTTATAGTTTACGCAATTGTGGGATATGTATTTTGATGACAGTGTCGTTTAACCGTGTATAGTTTACATTTGTGTAATTGTTATGAGCAAGTAGAATTATTGTTTGGGTAGTATTGAGTAGTAAGCTGTTTAGAACTGTAAATATTATGGTAGAAATTTGTTTTTTTCATTTCTGCTTAAAACTTTTTTGTTTTGTTTTGTATAAGTAGTTATTATATAGTTTTTTTGTGTTTATTTTCTATGGCAGAATTTTTCTCTTTTTTGGCATACAGTACAATTGTATTTTTTATCTTGTGTAGTATTGAGTAATCTTTATTTAGTCTGTTTTCAATTGATTTTAAAAGATATTTATCTTTTTTTTGCATATTATTTTGTGTAGTTGAGAATTATCATTGGTAGTTTTATGTTGTTATGTTTGTAACTGTAATTTTTGGCGTTTTTTGGGCATAGAATTATTTAGGGTAATTCTTAGAAGTCCTTATGTAGTTGTTCATCTGTTAATTTTTCTGCAGATTTTTTTTTTTCATTTTTTAATTTTTTTTCTACAATAAAGGGCAGTTCTTTGATTCACGTGAAATATTACATGCACTTCAAATATTTTCTTGATTCATGTGAAATTTTCCACACACTTCAGTTATTTTTAATTCTTATCATACACTCAATCATTTTCATTCATCTATGCATTACACATTTTTTTTTTCATTTCAATCATCTCCATTCTTTATGTTGGACTAATTGCAAGATAAGCTTTTACTATGACAGACACATTCAGTTCACAAATCTTTTTATATCATTCATAAACAATAGTAAAAATGCAAAGGTCAAGAAGTTACTTTTGTGTGTTTATACCAATTGCCCCTCCAGATCTACATTAAAAGTGTTTTCAGATGATTATTTCATACCTTTGTATCTCATACTATATCTACTTTCCATGAGAATAACAAATCACACATTTTCATTCTTAGATATAGATTTTGGAGTCTTTAACCCATCCCAGTCCCCAAAAACCAGCGTGGGTTGCATTATTTATAACCAAAAGAGGGCGTCCTACGACCTCAGACTTGGCCAAGAGCTGTAAAATGATTTTAACCAATCAGAGATCCTTACTGGGACTCTGAAAAATAATCTATGCAAAGAAATCTATTTTTGAATGTCTCTTATTGGCTGAAACACCTATCAGAGGTTCGAGCCTGCTGAGAAACTAATCACTATTCATGTTTACAGCGCGCATGTATCTTTGTTGCTCCAGCAACTGCAGTGATTTCTTACGCGTGGTATCGTGATATCGATCTCCTCATAGGGTGCGTGAAGATATCTGATTTGTGTGGTAAAAAACAAATCGGACGTAACTTGCTTCATTATCGAAGCTGTTATAGTGTTGGACATTTGAAAGAACTGCTTCATGAGAAATCACCTTTCATTTATTATTTATTTTCACAAACAAGAATTTTGATCACTTACATGCTTTTTTAGAATTATTTCAATGTCATAATATATCATGATGGTGTGTGTTGTGTCTTTACATGGCAAGATGGGATTTTTTTTTTCCATCCAGGGTCAAGGAAGAAAGTGACAGCTAGGAAGGAAACCAAAAGGATAGGGAGGAAATGAAAAGAATAGAATGAAACACCTGCTCAGCAGGCTCTTTTTTTTATTGATTTCACACAATGGTGAATGCAGTATATCAGAATTTTAAGTACAGTTCTAAATAATTTATTAGTTGAAAAATGAGCGAAGAAAGTGGGATTTTATCGAGTTCTAAATGAAAACTAAATTAGCATCGCAATTTAGATCTAATATTTACTACAGAATAGACATGCTGCAAACTTTATTGCCAAGCTTTTGGTTGAGTTTCTTCAGAGACACAAATTTTGGTAGCACTAAACCCAAGTGAACAAGCAAAAGGGGGAAAATGATAAAATGCAGGTCTCTAGATCTAGACCACTCCTGTGCACGAGCGAGCATCAGCCCCCGTTTCATTGTCACTCTCGTCATGGGACATTGGCCCAGGCTAGGCCACTTGTGTCGTACACGCCATCATCAACGTCATGTCATGGACACATGAAATAAATTCCATCATCATAACGGTTCGTACATCAACATCACCAGAATCATTATCATCATCATCATCATCATCACTATCATCTCAACCACAGCAAGACCCTGAATATCACTCCCATCATAGTCACTCTCAGCTCACAAAACACATCAGCAAACGATACAGACATCGCAGACCTAATGTTAGCCAGCTACGTTAATAGATATTAGTCGTAAACAAAAATGAAACGGAGGTGGAAAACTAGTCATGAATACACGAAGATCATCAACGATGGCATTCTACCGTAGAAAAAATACACAGAACATGGCATGCATGGGAAGCATGCCTGTCAAGACATTGTGAACATGGAGGACGTGTGATTTCTTGAGCTCCGCCACCACCATTTCTCTGGCTTTTGAAGCAAGCATACTCGACTTTCTTCTCATGCTTCGTCCTCACCTTACTGCTCTCGTCCATGTCCTAACTCCAGAATCATATTATTACTGACATGTGCTCATGGAAAAATCGTATAATCTGAGGCGAAAACCTACAGCTCAAGAAGCAATGGCTACGCAGAGTCAACGCCCCAAGACACCAGCGCAGCCTGCGCCTGATACTTGTATGCCAGTAAGCAGTGAGAAGGATGCGTTCACACTTGCAGACATCATGAAGTCACTTCAGGACTCAGAAAACAGAGTCTGTGCAAAGTTGGATCAAATGCACTCTGAGTTGACTGCCCTCAACAAGAAAGTTCAAGATCTTGAGAGTGCAGTTCAAAATAATTCTGATCGTGTTCTGAACATCGAAAAGCAGCACATCCCTGAAGTGGAAGAACGACTTAGACGCAAGATTCTGGAGCTAGAAAACAAAATGGTCGCCGCTGAAATCTACCAACGGTAATCAAATCTTCTCTTCTACGGAGTAAAGTTTACGCCAAACGAGAATGTCGACAAAGTGGTGAGAGATATCTTCGTATACCTGGGCCTGAGCACAGAGGAGGCTAAGGCTGTCTGCCTCGTCAATGTACATCGCTTAGAACAGCGTGCCGATGATGACAGACCCCCGCCAATTATCGCAAAGTTTGTCGATATGGCTGAACGCAACCGTATTCTAGCAGCATTCGACTCCAATACCCCTCGCAATCAGAACGCCAACACTACAAACGACATGGCTCGAATGACGGTGAGAACCGACCTTCCACCTGCCCTGAAAGTCAAGCGCAGTCAGCTAGCGAAAGTGGCCTACAAGATGAGGAGGGAGAAGAATCTGTCGACAAAAATATCTGTCACAGGTACGGAAGTAGTGCTCTTTTTCAAAGAGAAAGGTTCAAAGAAGTGGGAATTATACAAAGATTAAAGGAGACCTCCAGATGATTTTCAGACTTTTACACATGAACAACTATAAATTAGTGAAGCCGAGTACAGAGTTTCTGAATTCATAGTGATTGGGATGAGAAATGAGAATGTTTCCAAAATTTATAACAAATTGCAGTGAACAAGGATGATGACATGGCAGCCTCACCATAAGAATGCATGAGTTGGGGCGCAAGGAAGCAGAACAAAAGAAGAAAGTATGCATAGATTCTTCACAGGTGTACTTGTTAAGCAGGGGGTATTGTAATGGAATTACATTGCTACATTTCTGAAATATGTGAGGCTCTGATGTCATCAACACTGTTCACTGTAATTTGTTTAAGATTTTCATTTTATTGGTTTCTCTGTTCAAGGGCAACAATAATTTACACGAATCTATATATGGAGCTGTTGATTTATGTACTACATGATGTTGAATTATGAAAATCGTCCGGAATGCCCCTTTAATTCATCAAAATTGGTACTACATGTATGTATGTCTCGCACAGCTACTCGAAGCGTAAGTCTGAATTCATCAGAAATTGTCATTATTCTGCAGCGTGAAATTGTATGAAATTTGCAGATCTTTGCGTTTTAGGCGTATGTATTACCGATTACAAAAACTGTCACATTTTGCTACCTTTAAATATTACACCGCACATTTTTGAGTAAATCATATACGCGTTTAATGTAGTCATATCATAGATTATGTGGAGTGTAAACGAGGCATGAGCATTACATTTACAGAACCTATCTGAAAAGTCATGTATACCGTATGTTGTAAACTCTGGATTTTTTTTTTTAAATTATACCGTATGGACGTACAAATAGGTCGATAATGGTTACGTTTCGTACGGCATTTGTTTCTTTCGTCGAAGGTTACTCATATAGCATTTCTCTACACATCGTGTCTTTTGGTACGACTCCTCAACTAAAATTGGACTGTATGCCCTGTAAGGTTTAAGCTTCGTCAAGTCGACATTTTTTTAGAGGAATGCCTGCTTGTATTTTGCTTGTTTACGATGACACAAAAACCAAAGGTGCAGGTGGTGGCAGTGTTGGTCTGGCGCAACCTCCGGTTCACTCAGTAATGTTCCTGAATATATGTTTTGCAATGTACGATGCATACATATATGTATGCACTAACTGTTGTTTTTTGTAGCCGTTTTTGTAACGCTGTTCAAGTTCACATTCCTATCAATGTTTCAGTTCCTGTCAAAACATGTCCGTGAATCCAGCTATGTCATATACCCTTTTGACACATTTTGTAATGCATCTAGTGCTATGCATATACAAGGTCAATCATCCCTAGCGGTATGCGTGAGTCACCCGAGCGAGTTATTCCATATACGCCATTTTTTATGTAATTACACACACACGTTTTCCTGTCAGCTGGCGAGGTACTTTATCCAGCTCTGTTTCCCTGATTCACCTATCTTGAATGTCTTTCATATCCGAAGGTTTACTCCTCCGATATGGTAACTAATGGAGAGAGCAGTGATTTGATGACCAGTCGTATGGATATGCATTATTATGGTGACGATAATGAGATCTCTGATTTAGATGTTATAAAAAGGTTAAACAAACAAACTCCAGAATTTGACTTGTCTTATGATGAGAATGATACATTAATGCGATGTAGAGGTTCCGATTATATTTACCCTCAGGACATATGTACACGTGATTTTTTCAAGATGGACAGCAATTTTTGCTATTCTTCATTTCAATGTACGAAGTTTATACAAGAAACTTGACCAACTGAAGACATTTTTGAATTTACACAATGCGGATTTTTCTGTTATAGGTTTGTGCGAAACGTGGTTGTCTGACGTGTCACTTCCCCTAGTCCATTCGGATGGTTTTTCTCTTGTGTTTAATAATAGAGTTAATAAACATGGAGAGGGAGTGGCTCTTTATGTCCAGAAAGGATTCAATTTTGATTTGATTCAGAATTATGTCATATGACTGAAGATTTTGAAAGCATTTTTATTGAAATCGACATACCAGCTGGAAAGAATATTTTGATTGGTGAGATTTATAGACCACGAAATTGTAATCATACTGATTTTTTTGTTGTACTGAATTCCGTATTGAATTCCGAGTCTTTGCATAATAAACATTGTTTTTTTGATGGGGATTTCAATCTTGATTTACTAAAGTATCACGAAAAGCCCTGTTGCCAGGATTTTGTGGACACTATGTTTTCATATGCTTCTACGCCGTGTATAACTAAACCTACCAGAATATTTGATTCAGCGTATACAATTATAGATAATATATTTACTAATATTCATTATCCCACCGAGCAAGGTATAATAGTTTCGGATTAATTATGTCTGATCATTTCCCAGTGTTTGTTTCCAGTCCATTTATACCAAATAGTTTTAAGTCTGTAACTTGGGAAATGAATTCTACAGCTCGTGTTTTGTCTGAACATAATATAATAAGATTTAAGGAAAGTCTGTTAAATATTGATTGGTCAGTGGTTCTCAATGCGAATGAGCCTAATGACGCATATAATAAGTTTGTTGACCTGATCGCTCCTCTTTTCTCTTTTCATTTTCCAATAAGATCACAATCTAGATCAAATTATAAAAAGATACCGCGATCTCCCTGGATATCGAAATCTTTGTTGATGTCTATCAATAGGAAAAATAAGCTCTTTTATATATTTAAGTCTAAAAAAACTGATGCTGCTAAAAACAAATATACTAGTTATCGTAATGTTCTTACTTCTGTGTTGCGTGAGGCAAAAAAGTAATATTTTTTCTTCACTGTTTCTTCTCCATGAGGAGGACATTAAATCCACGTGGAAAGTTATTAATGATGTTCTTCAGAAGAAACGAAATAAATCGGATATCCATAAAATTCGTTTAAATGACATTGAGTTAAGAGATGATAATGAAATCTCTGAAGCGTTTAACTCATACTTTGTGAATGTTGGATTCAACTTAGCTGATGCTATCCCGGAAACGGATACACATTTTTCTATGTATTTAAGTCATCGCAATAATCAGTCTTTGTTTTTTATGCCTATATTAGAATCGGAAATTGTTGACATTGTAAATAATCTTAAAGCCAAAAAAGTACTGGTTATGATGGAATTTCTAATTATCTTCTGAAACATGTTGTACATGAGATTGCTGTACCACTCACCTATATATTCAATTTGTCATTACTGAACGGTGTAGTGCCTACTATAGGATGAAAATCACTAAAATTATCCCGATATATAAAAAAGGCCGAGAGGACGAACTGGGAAATCATCGATCAATATCGTTATTAACTTCCTTTTCTAAATTACTTGAAAAGATTGTGTACACACGTGTATTCCGATTCCTAAACGACTGCAATGTAATAGATGATAATCAATTTAGATTTCGTAAAAAGCGTTCCACAATTCATGCTATTTTACTAATGATAGAGAAAATTATTAAAGCGATCGATGCCAAGGGGTAGTGTCACACAGTGGGTATCTTTCTTGACTACTCCAAGGTCTTTGACACAATCAACCATGAAATATTATTATACAAATTACAACACTATGGGCTTCGTGGAAGGGCCTTGGAGTGGTTTAGAAGTTACCTCACTGGACGAACTCAATTTGTTAGTTTGAATGGCCATGTGTCCAGATCACAGCCTATAATTTGTGGGGTACCGCAAGGATCCCTTTTAGGTCCATTATTGGTTATCCTTTATATGAATGACTTTCGCAATTCGTCCTCTCTGTTCTATTTTCTACTTTTCGCCGATGATACCAGCATCTTTTTGTTCCAATCATAACCCTCATGTTTTACTGAATACCATTATTACTGAATTAAAATCAGTATCTAAGTGGATTCAGGCTAATAAATTGTCACTGAATCTGACCAAGACAAAATTCATGGTCTTTAGCAATATAATCAACATTTTACCGGGCAAGTTGGTCGTAAACGACGTAGAATTGAACCAGGTGGAATATATAAAATTCCTTGGTCTTTATATTGATTGCAAGTTGACATGGAAAGCTCATGTTGATTTTTTGCGTAAATTGCTATCAAAAAATGTAGGTGTTATGTATAAGTTAAAGCAGTATTTTCCTAAACATGTTCTGCATTTATTGTATTCTACTCTATTTTTGCCTTATATAGGCTATGAAATCCTGGCATGGGGAAACTGCTGTACAACTAGACTTAATTCTTTATTATTGATACAGAAAAGAGCTATACGGATAATTAACTTCGCCACATTTTTCGAACACACTAATGTCTTATTCTTTTCCAGTAGAACACTTAAGATCCAGGATTTATATCATTTCAATATCGGGTCATTTATGTATCAGTTAAACTCAGGTGGTCTCCCTGATGTGTTTTCTTCGATGTTTGTCAAAAATACTGAAGTTCATCCTTACCCTACTAGACAAAAAGATTCTTTTCATCTTTCTCCTGTACGGACCGTATCTGCTTTAAAAACAATAACCACTATAGGACCTAAATTTTGGAATGAGTTGGATAGAGAACTAATCCAATCTCAGTCTCTTTATTCATTTAAGCACAAACTTAAACTATTTCTTCTGAATTCATATCTATAGCTATTTTTCAATCCACCTCGATATTTTCTGTTCATACTTCACATTACTGACATTATTGATTATATAACATGTTCCTCGCTCGTGATTATTGTATTATCTCCTGAACTTCCTTGTACACTTGGTATCTCTGCTACACACTGCATCTGACTTGTACCTCGCTCGGGTGATCACGCAACTCAAGTCTTGTGCCGCGGACATTGTTTTCTTTGTTTTTTCTTCTTTTTTTTAACTTTTCGCGTTCATATTGCACCTATTCACAAATTGTCCTTCCTTTAATTACATATAACAACTAAGAAATAATCTCACATCCGCATCTGGGAATCTACACCCTACAAGCAATGTTTCTATGTAGATTCCGCATATTTCACATGTTCTTTTACTGTCTTATAAGCTGTACTTGACAATTCATCCATGCTTTTGTATTGTGATGTTTATGTTTTATGTATTTGTTGAAATGTGGAATATGGAACAATAAAACAAAAATCAAAAAAAAAAAAAGATGGGATTTTTTTTTCCATCCAGGGTCAAAGAAGAAAGTGACAGCTAGGACGGAAACCAAAAGGATAGGGAGGAAATGAAAAGGAGAAACACCTGCTCAGCAGGCTCTTTTTGTCATTGATTTCACACAATGGTGAATGCAGTACATCAGAATTTAAGTACAGTTCTAAATAATTTATTAGTTGACAAATGAGCAACTAAAGCGGGATTTCATCGAGTTCCAAATGAAAACTAAATTAGCATCGCAATTTACTACAGAATAGACCTGATGCAAACTTTGTCAAGCTTTTGGTTGAGTTTCTTCAGAGACACAAATTTTGGTAGCACTAAACCCGAGTGAACAAGCAAAAGGGAAAAAATGATAAAATGCAGGTCTCTAGATCTAGACCACTCCTGTGCACGAGCGAGCATCAGCCCCCTTTTCATTGTCACTCTCGTCATGGGACATTGGCCCAGGCTAGGCTACTTGTGTCGTACTCGCCATCATCAACGTCATGTCATGGTCACATGAAATAAATTGCACCGTCATAACGGTTCGTACATCAACATCACCAGAATAATTATCATCATCATCATCACTATCATCTCAACCACAGCAAGACCCTGAATATCACTCCCATCATAGTCACTCTCAGCTCACAAAACACATCAGCAAACGATACAGACATCGCAGACCAAGCTAGCTACGTTAGACATTTAGGTGTAGCCCGACGTAGCGACCAGACGCTGTACGCGGTGCGACACGTATGTACAGCGACTGGGCTGGGCTGTGTATAGCTAGCTAGCCCGACTGGCTGTGCGAATACTACGTACCTACGTACAGCGACTGGGCTGTGTATAGTTAGGCTCTGTATAGTTACGTTAGACATTAGTCGTACACAAAAATGAAACGGAGGTGGAAAACTAGTAGTAATGAATACACGAAGGTCATTAACGATGGCATTCTACCGTAGAAAAAATACACAGAACATCTTGCACCGAAAACTACGATGAAGAAAACTAGGGTGAAATCCCGATGCTTGGAAAACGAACGATGAAAAGAGAGAAATGGACGGGAAACTTAGAGATTACGCCACACTCACTAGCACTAACGTAATTCGACACACACAGAGTAATCAGATATCGTCACGCACCCTAATAACGTACGTAGGTTTAGGGGCAAGCCAAGCCAAGGTTGAGCGATAGCGATAACCATAACATACTACTACTAGTAATGTGCGGAGCTGACATGCGGATTTCAGCACAGGGTAAATGAGTAGTTGAACGTATCATGATTGTTAAACATCTTTTTCTATGTCTCTGCTTACATGAGAGTTATTCGATAACGTTGCGAAATAAATACCCCGTCATTAAATCGAATGTTCCAGAGCTATGGGGGGGGGGGGGGGGGGAGCTCGAGGACGTTATGGACACATCGATTTGCAAGTGGGTAAAATGTGATTACAAATAGGTTGAATGAAGAGGGTTTGACAACACATCGATTTGCAAGTGGGTAAGATGTGATTACAGATAGGTTGAATGAAGAGGGTTTGACGTAAACTAGTGCTGTATTGAGTCAACTAAATGCACATTCGCATGCACATTCGCACGAGTGTACACGCATCATCCTTCCTGCCTAATGGGAATGACACAGGCAGTTTTTCAATGACCTATTGCCCTTAGTAAGTTCGAGCAGCAGCAGCAGCAGTAGGTTCGAGACTTTTATATATATAGAAGATAGATATAGATAGATAGATAGATATGTAGATAGATAGATAGATAGATAGAAGGGGTCTACAGCCAACAGGGCCCGGTAAGGGAGAGAGAGAGAGAGAGAGAGAGAGAGGGGGGGGGGGGGGGAGTGAGAGAAGAGAGAGAGGGATGGAGGGAGAGGGAGACTTATAATATAAGAAGCGCTTTGTGAATACGTTTTAATCATACCTGCACATACTTTCATTAGTTAGCTCGAACTTTGAGGGACAACAATCTGGAACAAAAAAGGCGTTTCTTCAATTTTATATCATACTTCCGTAGAAATGATACTTCTGTAAGAAAAAACAAGGTCCTATATACATCTGAAACCTTGTATGCCCCGTAAAAAGAAGAAAATGAAAGGGAGGCAGAATTTTCTCTATACGGCCACGTGTTATACGCTCCGGACGATCCAGCGCTTTGCATCCTGAAATGGCCGCCGTCGGGCTCCATTGCGTACTACACCCGTTTACGTGTAAAATCGGGAGAGTGTTCCCTCTTAGCGCACTGCGTGCGCTTCTATACTCCTTGGTTGTTACCATGTGAACAGACTCATGCATATATACATTTTAGCTACATGCTCTCTCAAATTCCTGCCCATCGGTGTTTTTCCTTCCACTTCTAGTAAGACCTTAGGTCCTGTCGCATAGCGTCATAGTGTCGCCTTCTTTCTTTCTTTCCTTTTTTTTTTTTCATGCGGCATTGCAGCTGGCTGGCATATCACATATATGAATTCACGTTTTCCATTTTTCGAATCTTTCCTCGTGTCTATGGAAGGCGGAATTTTTAAACCCTAAAATTATGTAGTATTTAGTATTCACATTATCACTCCCATGTCAAAATTGCTACTAGAGCAACTGCTATAGGATGCAGCATGTGGTTACTTGTTCTCATTTTATCACACACATAAATACAATATTATGTGAGAAGAATCTTTTGTACCCCCGAGTATTAATAGTCATTCTCTTTTGTTTATTCTTACTTTCGGTCTTAATTGTACCCGTGCTCCTCATCCTGTTCCCCACACTAGGCTTTTGTTGGGACCTACACTCAACAAACTTTGCTTTTTAGTGGGTTCCATCGTATTTCTCTTTGCATCCTTTACTTTGATTGAAAATGACACATCAACTGCTATGTATTATGTTTGTTTTCCTATTTCTTTATGTATATATCCAAACTTGACTTTTTGTATTATAATATTTTGCTATATATCATGTATTTTCCATCGAGAAATACGAAAATAAAATTGAAATTGAAATTGGAATATGTATGGGTATGTCTTAGTGTCCCCTTTTCGTTTCTTGAAATCCTTTGCGCATTCCTCACTTTCAAGTCTAATAACGTTTGAAAGGATAACACTACTGCTTTGGAAGTTGGCATTAATCATGGCAGAATGTGTTGATAGAACAAGCTCGATTTCAACTAAATCCAATAGTCCTTTCATTGTTCTTGATCCGATAGTTTACATCCTGTGCTTTGCCCGTTTCATCACACAGCTGGCGCCGCTTTAAATATGAAGCGCTTGAATAAATCCTGAACTGTGCGCTTTCTTTCTAGTATTTAGATAGGAAATGGGAAGTCCATTTGATTTTAGTTAGACATAATTTTAAAGCTTAGATTCTACTCTTTAAGAATCTGCCCTTAATCTAAAATCCCTGTCTGGTTTGACTTTTTGTTGGTTTTGTGATGCAGGGTCACAAATATTGATAAACAATGTTATGTGGTATTTAAGACAAAGAATATGGTAGTAGATAATGATGTTTTACAAACATATATAGGTAATGTAAAAATCAAGCAGGTCAATAGAGTAAAATTTCTTGGTGTTTCTGTGAATGTTCTCAGTCATCCAGGTAGAGTATCACATGCATTATATCGGTAAATCTAGTCAACTGGACTTACTTGTAATTTGGAGTAGCGACGTTTCACGTCCTCTCCGGGACGCTTCATCAGGCCGACTGATCTTTGTTGGCGATTGGTTGTTGACCCGTAACAGGGTCGGGGAATTTCGGTAAGCGTCGATGAATCTTCCGAACTGCCGGGTTGTAGGCTCCGGATTGGTTGTGTCGCAGGCCCCCTCCTCGGTCTAGGGATGGCTCCTCCCTTTTTTACGTAGATAGACTCTTTGACTCCCCTCTCGAACCACCGAGCCTCACGATCTAAGATGATCACCATCCTTGTGTGCAAAGGTGTGGTTACTGCTGTTCATATGGGAGTACACGGTAGAGTCTCCTGAGCTAGCTCGTCTGGAGACATGCGTTTGGCCAAGGTCTGCTTTGTGTCTCCTATGTACAGCTCTTCACACTCGTCATTCTTGCATTGGATAGCTTCCCCTTCGCAACCTTGCATTGGATAGCATAGACCACGTTGTTTTGTTTGTCCTTCGGAGTCTCGTCCTTAGGATGGACTAACTTCTGTCTCAATGTGTTGGTAGGCTTGACAGAGATAGGAATGTGATGTTTGCTGAAGATTCTACGGATTTTGTCTAAGTCTGGAAACCTAGGGGACCGTCACGTTGTACATTTTCTACCCTTGTCTTGCTACGGTTAGACTTGTCCTTTTGTCTTGGTTTGGATTTATGAACTGCCTTCTCGAATGTCCAACCGCTGTATCCACATGCGCTGAGTGCCTCTTTAACGTGTCTGTGTCCCTTGATTTTTTAATTGTGTCCTCATCCGAGCAGAATGGTATCTGCCCGGTGGAGAAGGGTTTCTATTACCCCTAACTTGTAGACCAGAGGGTGATACGAATCAAAGGAAAGGTACTGATCCGTGTGTATTTCTTTCCTGTAGACTGATGTGTGCAGCGTAACATCACTCTGATTATTGACCAGGCAATCCAGAAAAGCGAGTTTTCCCATCTTTGCTCTATCTTGTGTGAACTTGGCCTGGTGCCTACGTACATTGTACGTACTTACTTGGAAGAAATTGCTTCGAAGACATATTTTCCAGCATATTTTCAGCGTATGCAGAGATGACTGATCTGTGATTTGCACATCGATCGCATGATCAAGCAGTACGCCGTACCGGTATGTGTTAGCTTATGCGCTGCGTGCAGTGGTGCATGCTAATGCAAAGCCGGCCGCCGGCGGGGACTCTATCTCGTACGAGTATGACAGGCCTGGCCACTCGCTGGCTCGGGCGGTACAGCGGCCTACTGTACTAGTATCCGTGGTCGGCGCTGCGCTATAGGTAAGGTACACGTACGCGCACGCTAGCGTTGTGCAAATTATGCCCCGCGCCGGAAGTGCCCTTGCTACCAAGTGCTCTAAATCTTGACAAAAAAGCCACATCCAGGTACTTTTTACGTCATTGGCGATAGCGAGAATTGGGAACACTGGCGATCCCATCGCACAACCATGACACCGTCTATAGAAACGGCCATTGTACACAAAATAAGTGGTATTCAGGCACAGCTCCAATAAAGAACAGATTTGGTCCCGGCTATTCACAGCTTCGTCCTCTCCCTGGTGTGTCCTCCACTAGAGATTCTCTGACCACTTGTACTGCTTCGTCGGGTGGAACGCACGTGAATACAGGGATGCCAAGTTCAAACAATTTTTACGAGTGAGATTTTCATGACTCTGCATCGCTCGGCATCTCGGCGCGCGAATGTGCGCGCAAGCGAGGGTGCAGGAGGGGGTTTTTCCCCTGTGGCCTCCCACGGTAGGGAGCTTTTTCAATTTTCAGCCCTTAAAGCCCAAACAAAGTTCTGGTATGCCTGCAAAAGTTGTCAAATTTTGCTCCAAAATGTGAACGTATGCCTAGGAAATGTGCGGAATAACGCTGTAATAACAAGATATTCGATGGGTAAGGACGAAAATGGGAAAAATTAACCAAAAACATTCAGTCTCGGAACTTACCCGAACGGGGTCAGGCTAGACTCGGACTCGGGGATAACTCGGCCTCGCTTTGCTTGACGGCGGGATGAGTTGTACTGGTTTTCCCTCTGGATTATGTACAGTACTATGCATACGGGAGCGGCCTGTATAAACTACATTGTAGCGTTCTGGCTACTCGCAGTAATAGGGAGCTTTAGATTTTAGACGCGCGGACGTTCAAAGGAAAAAAAAAACATGTTCTGAGCTTGCGCAGTAGCGCGTGTAAAGTCAATCTATTTTTAGCTTGCGTCGCCTGAGTTGTTTACTACGCGTACTGGGCTATTTTCACGTCCGCACAGTTTGCGACGTAGAGAGCTACTTCATACACTGATCATAATATATGGGGGCGCGAGTTTATTTTTTTACGTTGCGTCCCAGCGTAATCTAAAGCTACTTTTCCACACGACGCAGGGAGAGGAGAACGTCCAGCGCAAGCGTCGGCTCAAACGTCCGCGCGTCAAAATCTAAAGCTCCCTAATGGTCCGAGTTGTTACAACGCGCGCATCAAAAACCTCTTTGGCGCGCATGCAAAATTAGTGTGCGCCTCTCAAGCACCTCTAAAAACAATCAAAGACAATTGATAAACAACAACAAAAACTTCAAAGACCGCGCGTCTCAGCAACTGAGGTGATGTGCGTATACTAGTAGGCTTGAGGACCGCGCGCTGTCCATTTGTTTTGTACAGGATTAGCACGCACTTTCCTGTCTGCTCAGTAAGGCCTCGTTTGGTACCCGTAGTATTATAGAGTACTGATGAACATGGCGATCACGAACTGTGTGTAAATTGTCTGAAATAGGGTCGAGTTTTCCCTGAGACCGAGTTAGTCTGGAGCCTTCTGGAATAAAAGTCGGTCTACCGACTTTTATTATTTTTCTCAAAATACTCCAAAACGACTCATCATTCCGGCAAACCGCGTCAGCCAGGTAAGTTTCTTTGTAGACTCTTTCGATATATTGCAAGCAAATATGAAATGGTGCCAGACGGGTTCTCAAGCCCTTACCAGAACTTAGTTTTCACTTTAATGGTGCGATCAGGTGCATACTTAGGTGATCAATTTTTTTCACTTTTGAAAGACGTAAGGGAAATATACCTTCAATTGCAACTATCACTTTAATCTTTTGAGCTATGCTCCATATTATAGGCTCAAGTTGCATAGTTCGCCAAATGCGTGAGAAAAATAGGTGCCATGCGTGAGATCGTGAGCCAGACCTTAAATGCTTGAGTCTCACGCAGAATGCGTGAGACTTGGTAGCTCTGTGAATAGAGCACTTACGTCACAACATGTTATTGTCTCTTCCTCCTCTAATTGAATGTCCTTGATTTTGTCAACAAAATCTTCGGAGTTGATGTTATGATTGACAGAATTCCCAACAAGTGGTCCTATTATGTATGCGAGATGTTCTGCTACATTGTAAGTGACGGAGTCTATGCTACTCACAATTAGTCGTACAGGGCCCTGTTTTATCAAGATAAAGTTAGCGTTGATTTTGAAATCAACGCTAACTTTATCCAACTTGAAGTCCGCTATAACTTTAAATCAACTGTAAGTTTCCGTTTTACGAAGAGACTTAATAGTCGGTTATAGTTTAATCATTTGATTATGGACCATGCTTACAATTCAAATTAAAGGAGATTTTCATATCATACATGTAGGGAGTTCAGAAAATGAATGCAACATTTTTATACTAGTACTTCCACCAGCTCCAACACTCATAAATTTTCAAGACTTATTATCACAATTAGGAAAGTCCCTTACCTTTCATGTAAAGAAACATAAATGCAGCCTAATTCTGCTGTCATAAATCAAAACTTTTAGGGCTCAGAACAGAAAAAGAGGAACTTCCATGTAGTACATTTGGTGTAAGTTGAGAATTTCCTTGTATGAATCACTCTCAGGTAGTCTGAACATACAACAGGATGAGGGCATGCATTCAAGGAAAATAGGTTCCATACAAAAGAATTTAGTTTGTCTTGTTTTTATATCAGAATTAAGGCTCAAACGGTTCAAACAGAATGCGGTCCCACATTCAATAAATCAAAATTTTCTTTTTCTTTCTTTTTCGTTAATTAGACCAGAGAGGTGTGAGAGAGTCTCTCTCACACCTCCCTGATTAGACATGGCTCATGCGGACAAGAATCCTGTCTATGACATCAAGAGTGTAGCGCTGTGCATAACAGGCATGTGTACAAGACTGACACATGGATCTTTCAGTCAAGAAGAGGGCAGCTAATCAGAGAGTATGTGGACAAAATTGACACTACAGCAACTGAGACTAACAATCTTGTGAAAGAACTGAGGAGGCATAACAGCCAACTGGCTAAAAGCACCTGGTCCTTGAAGAAAGAGAAGGGAGAACTGCAGGCAGAGGATGATGACTTAAAGGCAAAGATTACGACACATGAAGAGGATGTGGAGAGTTCACAATTAAGAACGTCAGCGCTGTTCCCAGAAACAGATAGCGAAGAAGAGGAAAAGCAAGAAGACAACCAGAAATAATTTATGATGAATGTTTACGCAGATTTCTCAATTCAGAAATATTTCATGATGAATGATTTAAACAGATCTTGCCCAAAGTGCCATAGTAGTTTTCTGAAGTTCAACTATACTTCACTAAGAAGATGACAAGTACGATAAGGATAGGTCTGATGTATCGATGTAGAACAAAACATTTTGTAATACACATGGATGTAAGTATTACGCACCAGAAAGTGTGAATTGCTAACAGAATATGTTAGCATTACTCTTTAAGCGCAGAGGAGAGAGAGAGAGAGAGAGAGAGCAATACAGTATTAAAACTTACCAATATGTCGCAGGTATTGTCTTATTCACCAAGAATTGTTTTAATGGTAATAAGTTCAGAAGGGTTCCTCTCTGAAATAAGTAAAGTAATCCTTTATATAACATGCTTATGTACAGAACTGACACATTGATCCTTCAGGTAAAAACTAAAAAAGGTTTTAAAGCTAATTAGAGAGTATGTGGACAGAAATTGACACTTAAGCTAATGGGACTAACAATTTCTTGAAAGAACTGAGGAGGCATAACAGTCAACTGGTAAAAAGTAACAGGTCAGTGAAGAAAGGGATTGGCCAGCTATTTTGTTTTTACCTTGAAAATGACAAGTGAGATAAGGATATGTTCATTGCGTTATAGTAGGTTCAATGCATTTATGCTGGGTATACATTTTGCACAAATGTGTGAACATTATGCACCAGAAGCTGCCAATGGGTAATTATCAAGAAGATGAAGATTTACTCTTGAGCACAGGGAAAGAGAGAAAGAGAGAGCATTACAGAGTTTTAAACTTACCAAATGCATTAATGATGAATGCTTTGAAAAGTTTTTAACCAAATGTGTGATGATTTAAAATTTTTCGAAGTTCCTTATTATTTTTCTTGGAAGGTGACAAGCAAGATAGGGATAGGTTGAATGCATTAAAATAGGTTAAATGCATTTATGCTGGGAATGCATTTTGTATAAATGTGTGAGTATTATGCACCGGAAACTGAAGAAAGGGATTAGCTAGTTTATATGTGTATGTATTTTGTTATCTCTTTAAATTTTACTTAGAAGATGGCAAGTGAGATAAGGATAGATTCATTGCGTTATAGTAGATTGAATGCATTTATGCTGGGAATGTATTTTGTACAAATGTGTGAATATTATAAACCAGAAACTAACAAAAATTATTGGACACTGTCTTTTAGTATGCATATTTATATATATATTATTTTTCATTCTACTTCAAAGATGAAAAGTGAGATAAGGATAGGTTCATTGCATTAAAGTAGGTTCAATGCATTTATGCAGGGAATGCATTTTGTACAAATGTGTGAATATTCATATGCACCAGAAACTGAAGAAAGGAATTGGCTAGTTTATGTGTAAATGTACTCTTTTTTTCTTTTTAAATTTTACTTAGAAGATGACAAGTGAGATAAGGATAGGTTCATTGCGTTATAGTAAGTTCAATGCATTATGCCGGAAATGCATTTTGTACAAATGTGTGAATATTATGCACTAATCTCCCCATGATGCGAGACTACTCCAAGACGATCTTGATAACTTGCAGGCCTGAGAGCGCACATGGAACATGCGCTTTAAACCAGCAAAGTGTCAAGTATTGCGTGTGACAAAGAAACGCAAGCCAGTCACTTCTACCTATAGCATTCACGGAGTACGTCTTGCAGAACCTGCATCTGCCAGATATCTTGAGGTTCACATCAATAGCAACCTTAACTTCAACAACCATGTCGACATAATTTCCAAGAGAGCTAACTCCATTCGAGCTTTTCTTCAGCGTAATTTCAGACGGTGTCCTCGTAAGATCAAAGAAGCAGCGTACAAGACCTACATAAGACCTACAGTAGAATATGCAGCAGTAGCATGGGATCTACACACACAACGAAACATCAAGAAAGTTGAGCAGGGGTCCGTTTCATGAAAGTCTTAGGAGAGACTTTCTCTCTCCTAAGTCATACTTAGGAGAGACTTTGCTAAAAACCGTTTCATGAAAAAGCTATCGCATAAAGCTATCACATAAACTCAGACTTAGGAGAGACTTTTTCTAGAAACCATTTCATGAACCAAGCTAGCACATAAAGTCTCTCCTAACTTGGCAAAGCTATCACATAAATCTAGGAGTGGTCAGGAGCACTCCTAAGTTTATGTGATAGCTTTTTGAGAGAGCCATTGTATCAAACTTTTTTCTCATTTTGGAGTAATTGACCCTAAATTTGGCATGTCTGACCACTGTCAAAGGTAGATATGCAAGATATCTTTTTCCTTGATATCGCATAATACGTTGTCATGAATGGCAATGACAAATTTTCACAAAAACATACAAATTGTTGTGGATTGAACTACTGCCCTCAGTTTTAAAGCAATGCAGTTGAAATTCTGCATAGAATCAGATAAATGTAATATGTAGTTGTGCAAAACACTTTTTTCATGTGTGGTGTGAAAAAATCTGTTGCCATGGCAACAAGTTTTTCTATACCAATCACACAAAGAAATATGTGAATTGACCTAACTTCCTTAAAATTCTTTTAACATTTGACCAAAAATTTGGCACATGACCATTACAGTATGCAGATGTGCAAAACTAATCTTTGGTTGATGTTGCACAATCTGTTACCATGGTAACAACATTTTTTTTTCACTTAAAAGCCTACAAAAAATGTGAATTCGCTAAATTTGTCAATCTTTGTGCATATGACATGAAATTTGGCACACATGTGACCGGCATAGTGCGTAGATGTGCAAACTTCATCTTTCGCCATTGTTGAACAATGCGTTGCCATGGTAACAGCAGACTTTGAATGAAAATCATACAAAAATATTGTGGATTCTGCTATCTCTCAGCTTTTGAGCATTTTGCTTGAAATTTGGTACATGTGACCACCATGATATGTATAGTTGTGCAAACTTCATCTTTCACAGATATAGAACATTGTGTTGCTATGGTAACATCATTTTCAATGAATACAAGGTGTGTAATAAAAAAGGTGTAGATTCAGTTTACTCCTTCAATATTTGAGCATTTTACTTGAAATCTGGCATATGAGACTGCTAAAGTACATAGACTGATGTGCAAATTTCTTCTTTGTTCTTTTGCACACAATGTGTTGCCATGGTAACATATTATTTGAATGAAAATCATTCAAAAATATTGTGGATTCAGCTAACTTCCTATGCTTTTGAGCATTTGACTTGAAATTTGAAACATGTGAAAGTTATACTATGTACTTGTGCATATTCATCTTTCGTTAATACTGAACAGCGTGTTGCCATGGTAACATCATTTGTGAAAATCACTGACTTTCCAGTTTATTCATTTAATTTACTCAGTTTTTGAGCACTTGACTTGCAATACATATATGACACATGTGACAAACAGATTTTTTGAATTAACAAAACACTTTATTCAATGTTGAACAATGCATTGCCATGGTACAGCTTTTTTCTTTTTTTAATAAAACCATATAAAGTTAACGCTGGTTGAACGAACTCCCTCAGTTGGAGGTGGGAGTAAAAATCACAATGATACTTATAATTTCAGCAGGTATTCTTTGTTTCGTACTTGGATTTGATTTCACTCATCAATTGCCACAATGGCAAAACATTTCATTGAAAGAGGCAGTGTAGGCCGACAATGATTCAATTACACTGTATTAAATTCATTCACTGCTATCAATTTCATATTCATTAATATCAATTCCTCACAATTTAACTACATGTCATGTGACAGATTATGTAACTCCACAAACTATTTCATATATTTCATTCTAGTTGCCTGATTCATTAGAAAATCTGATCTTGAAAACATTATTTCATTATTCAATGTCATCATAATCACAGCACAATTATCACAACCACATTGGTGATACTGGTAAGAGTCCTTGTGAAATTATTATCACTCACAGTATTTTCTGCTATTACATTCTACTTGATTTCTACATTATAAGCTATGCTTGATTTTATCTTTCTAATCAAATAATAATTGCCCGCATAGACATAATTTCTAACTGGGTTACATAAATATTGCCTTCACATGCCTGGAAATAATAACAACTAGAATTGTCGCTATGGCGACTGGTATGCCTCCGCCATGATGCATGATTCTCCTAATAGGTCTAGATAGTGCATGTGGACAATGTGTGATTACATTTTCACAAAAATGGCAAAATATTAAAATGACAAGTTTGTCACAAATGTGCTAAATGTTCACCTTCCTTGACCTAGGTTTAATTGGATGAATAGGAGAGCATGTATTTGGGATTTAAGGACTTTAACTTGACTTTGACCAATTCATACGTTTATGCATTGAGTAATTTCCAAGGTATGGAGAAAAAGTTCAATTTCTGTATTGAATAGTAAATTGTTACCATTTTCATCTGGCCTTTGACCCTAAAATTCATAAGATAATCCCTGTCAGGCAGAACATGCATAAATATGTAGAAAGTTTAAAAATAACTTGAGCCACTTCCGAGACATGGAGGAAAAACTTAGTTCAGCACTTTCACTTGATCTTTGACCTTTTGACCTTTGAGGCAAAAAAAAAAGAAGATCTTTCCAGAGAATCTTTATTAGGTTATACATGCATACACCAAGTGTAAAAAAATAATCCTGCTGGCATTGCATAAACATGAGGGAAATAGTAAAATTTTGAACTTTTGACTCCTGACCTTTGACCCCATGAACCCAAAATTGTCTAGATAATCACTGCCAGTCAGTACATGTATGTTCCATGAAGATACCTCGAACAATTTCCAAGGTACGGAGAAAAAAGTGAAGTTTTAATATTTTTAATTGACCTTTTGACCTTTGACCTTTGACCTCATGACCACAGACTTTCACCAGAGAATCTTAATTGGGTAATACATGAATACACTAAGTTTCCAGAAAATATCTTCAGGCATTGCAGAGATGTGGAAATAGTTAAATTTTATGTATTTGACCTTGACCTTTTGACCTTTGACCTTGAGCATGTGCACCCAAAAGTTGATAGGCACAACTTCACCCCCTAATACACAGACATGCCAAGTTTCATTAGGATACCTCAAAATGTTTTTTAGTTACGCTTGCCACAAAATTCATTACAGACGGACAGAAGGACGGACGGACGGAAGAACGGACGGACGGAGAGAAGGACAGACGGACGGACAACCCGAAAACATAATGCCTCCGGCACCACTTCGTGGCGGAGGCATAAAAACAATGCACTGCAATGTTCACTGATGTATTTATGGTTGGATCACTTATACATCGACAGATCTTTCATAATAATTTGTATTACATGTATTTTCATGGTTGATTAATCAAATTATGAAAGCAGCTGAACTTCACACAATGCTATCATTGCAAATATTTTGTAAGCATAAAATAATGTGTTGCAATCCACCTTCTTTGCACTCTAAGGTTCCCTATATCAGAATATTAATTATGATATTAATACTAATTATAATGACCTTGTCTACTTCACAATAGCTTTTAATTATCACAGATCAGAAATCAGACTCTTATGTGCTGACTGATACAGAATTTGCATTTATCCATTTTAAAATGCTTTCTTACACTTTACAAGGCCTATAAATCTTTCTCTTTTTTTTCAGAGTGCTTCAATTCACCCATTTGCTTTTCACTGAATCGTTTGCACGCTTAATTGCTCTGTTCTGTTTTGTATTGTAATGTTTTTGCGTTTTCTTTTGAAGGGGGATTTTTCTCATTTCTGGTTTGGTTAATACATGTACCTGGCAAAGCACTTATGCCATCACCTATGGACTCGTCTATGACAAAACTCAGTGAAGTTCAGCAGTCAGACTGCAATAGTCTGATTGCAGCTTCATATCTAACACTGCAATTGTGACTCTGTATCACAATATCAACAGAAAGTCACCGAACATGGATTTCTGGTTAAAGGGCTGGTAAAGTTTTGGTTGAGACCTGGTTTCAGATTGATAACATTTATTCTCTTTTTTTTTTTTGGGGGGGGGGAGGGGTGATATAATAAGAAACCTCTTATGAAATATGAAAGACCATTAATTCAAAGAAGAATTCAATGTTTATTTGATGAAAATTGGTTTTGAAATGTTTGAGATATCCAAAATAAAGGAATCCTAATAAAAAGTGGAACCAACCTTTTACTAGAATCGCTTTGTTTTACTCTGCTTTTCGTCAAATAAACATTGAATTCTTCTCTGAATTAATGTCTGTAGCACTTCAATAGTGGTTTCTTAGTATCTTGCAAAAAAAAAAAGGGCCAATCCTGTTTCTGAAAGAGCACACACTCAGTTTTAAAATGATGTACAACTGAATTCAGATGGACTCTCCTATGTATTTGAATATTAGAAAGAAAGCACACACTCTGCAAAAGCATAGCTAGCAAATAGGTTCTGAAGTATGCTGTCTATCTTACCTAGCTATGTTCTGTGCAATAAATGGGACAAAAACCAGGATATAAAACTCTAGAGAAACAATAATGAAGGGATTATCCGATAAAGTTGAAATTGAACATGCCAATTTTGTGAACACAAAATAGAAAAGCAGACAGAAAACAATCAAGATGTTGTTAGGTTCTGTAACATTACTCATGTCATTTGCAGCAAGTGCATAAAATTTGAAAATCTATCATGTGTGTAGGTCTAGCGACAATAGACCTATTCTTATTTTCAAAATGTGACCCTGCACCTCAAATTAAACAAAAAGTCGCTAGATATGAATTTTTAGTTGAGACCATATTCTGAAAGAGCAGACTTTAAACTTTAAAATGATGTATAACTCAAATCAAATGGACTCTCCTAACCTATCTAAATATTGGAAAGAAAGCACACACTCAGGAAAAGTGTGAACTGAGAAAAGAGGCTCTGAAGTACAGTGTCTATTCAAGCGCTTAATCTTTACCAAACCGTGCTGGCTGTGCGATGAATGGGACAAAAAACAGGAAGTAAAGCACCAGAGTAACAACAATGAAGGGATTATCAGATTAAACTGAAATTAAGCATGCCTCATTAACACATTCTGTCCATAATTAATGTCAACTTTCAAAGCAGTAGCACTGTCCTTTCAAGAGTTATTAGAGTTGAAAGTGAAGAGTGTGGACAAGGTTTTTCAGAAATGAAAAAGGGATTCTAAAGACACACCTAATCACACTTTTCTACCAAAAATGTTCGAGATAAACTGGTAAAAAACACACTTTCCTGCCCGTTTTATGATACCAAATTTTAGCACAATGTAAAAGAAGACCCGCTCTTTCAGAAAATATGAAAACGTCAAGTTCGGCTAGGTTCAACCATTTCACTTATTTTCAGTCCTCACGCAAAATCAGTGTGTGCGACTTTATGTTCGTTTTGAGATGCACGGTCACAAATGATGTCCTGAAAGACATAATATTCGCACTCCATTTTAGGAATTTTTGTTGTGCAAGAAGCTTTTGTCATAAGGATCTATTACAAAATCACCATGACATTTGCATTCACGACTTTCATTACAGTGCTGCAGGTACATGTCAGATCCTCACATCTAATGCAGCCAACCCCCCCCCCCCCAAAAAAAAAAAAAATACATTGTATACCATTAATTTTTGAAGGATTGAATCCACAGCGGTCAAAACCAACGTATGTTATATTCAACCTGTCTGCATCACCTTTGGCAAGCTCCATGCCTTGAGAATCTATATGAAAGAAAAAAGAAACAAAGGACAAAAGAAATAGAATATGGAAAAATAAACAATACTGGTTACATACTGAAATTTTGTGACATGCAAATCACATCCCCTCTCCCTGACATTATACAGAGTGGTATGTGGGTGTACAGTTGAATGAATACACACACGACTACCACACATATCATTACACAGAGCTGCTTGCCAGCAATTTCATATAAAGTATATTAGCAACAGTTTAACAGTATCAAGGAAAAAAAAACACAAAGAAAATCGTCTGGGTTGTCATACACAAGAATTAGTGTATCGGATTCTTCCTGATGAACAAAAAAGGTGTGACACAGACTCAAAATGAAAATGTGATTGTGACTTAAAACACTCATCTGACATAACGTCATTCATTCATGTCAGTAGAGACTTATTTGACTTTTTTTTTTAGAAAGGCTTGTAACTTATGTCAGGCAAGCTGGGAGTTCCAATATAAACAGAAAGATGATTCAATGGGTTATGCAACAAGTCAGCTGCATTGCTATGTCAGTGCATTAATCAACTCTTGTGAGCCGTACTGAATTCCCAATTGTGGCTGATATAGACATAAACATTAAATCAACTCTCAACTGGGGTGTATGAATGCACTAATTTCTTCATTTCTCGTGTGGAACAGTTCACATATAGAGGTGACATTGTTTGTCCACCAAGTCTACAATAATTCCTAAAATAAGAAAGACCGAATTACCTGTAACTGATATGTCATCAACAGAGGTTGCCTTTTTTCAACTGTTATTCAAGTTGTTTATTTTGTAAAATCTTTATACTTTCAAGTTTAATTTGAGAAATGCATACCTGTGTTCTGTCGTAGATAAGATGCTGCTATACAGTTCGTAGTCCAATTGCAGTCTGACTCTGACCTGGGTGAAGTTCAGCTGCAGTTGTCAGTCCCAAGGGCTTGGTGAGGTTCAGCTCTCTTCAGGCCTTTGGGTGTGCAAATATAAGAACAGTTAAATACCATACAAACAGAAACATCGGATGCACAAATGGGATAGTTGGAAAATATTTGAGATGAGTGTAAATCTTTATTAAAACAAGCAATAACAACAAAATGTTCATTAATGAATATCAATTTTGTAAGTTTGAATCACTATGTAATGAGCCCCTGTTAGCAAATTGTAAGAGTATGAAGTAATTTTAGTAATGAATGAGAGGGGAAATTAATAACAAGCATTCACTTTATTCAGTTGGCAGCAGAATTATTAAACCCCCTTGCATTATGGACACTATGGCAAAATAAATAACATTACAATTACTAAATCATATACAAAATGGTGAACAGATAGTTTATGACAAATGCCTACCTGATCAATAATCTTTGATTTGCATAGAGTTAGAAACTTTGATCATTCATGCATGAAGAGATAAGGTCAAATGAGTACATTATGGTCATTTCAGACCTTTCTGTGATCACTGAAGCATGACGTCTATGGTCTGATGATAACGATTAATTTCTTTTGTTTTTATGGAATTTTAAATAGTATCTTGCCATTCTATACATAACTCTTAGCATTTTATTGGGTAATATTCATTTTGACATGACTTAAACTTTGAATTATTAATATCATGGATAAACCTCTGTACAAACTCTATGGTGGCAATTTTCACTAGAAATTAGTTCATTTAAATATTTTTGTACAATGAAAAATGCCAATTCAAATATTAAGAATCCTACATCAAATTCCATCATATTGTGTCACCTATCAAAACATTGAGTGAAACCATATTCAACGAAGCATTTCAGTGATCACTGAAAGGACTGAAAATGACCATAAATGTGCCTACTGGACCACATCTCTTTATACATGAATGATCAAAGTTTGTAACTATATGCAAATCAAAGGCTACTGATCTGTTTTTTACTTGTAGCAAACTATCTGATCACCACTTGTATGATTTAGAAATAATCTCAGTTATAATGTAATTCATTATGCCAGAGTGTCCAACATGCAAGAGAGGGGTTGACTTATTTTGCTGCCAACTGTAGATGATCAAGATAACATGATTTCTCAACTTGCTTCAATAGCTAAAAATAATCATTTAACACACCAAATGAAGATGGTGGAATATCCATGACACTGTCACTTGACTTTTCCATTTGCATCTTGCCCCCAGTCCTTAACTCTGAAGTGGATGAAGTTCACATGTTGTCTGGTCCTTGGCTGTTTGGAGTTTATTCAATATACAAGAACAGTTAACATCTTACAAATAAAACAATAGTGCAGGACATGGGACATTAGAAAGTATGTTAGAGATGGGTGCTTTGCCTTTGCTATAACAAGCTATAGCAATCAAATTGAAAAGCCCTACCATTGATTTTGAAAGGCTGAATTCACTAGTATCTACTGATCCATAAGCTGTAAATAGGACTTTTCACAGTTTAAAATGATTAGCTATGTCGAATATTCTTGTTTCAAACATTGTAAGAGTATGAGGTTGTTTTGATACTAGAAAAGGGAGAGGGTAAATAAACAATCATAGTATGGCCTACAATATTAAGATAACGTGACTGCTAAAGTTTGTTTCAGGAGCTTGATACATGTAAACATGCAGGTACCCCCCCCTTCCATGAATTATCTCTTTTCAATTGGATCAGTATGTAATATTCTACAGATAGTGAAATAAAAAAAAAATGCAAAAAGCAGTTGTTACTAGAAGGGTCACTATTCACTGGATAAGAATGTTTGTTTTCAATTACCAAGATGGACATTACAGCAAACATTGCTGTCAATATTTCCTGTCTAACACTATTCAACTAAAAATCCAGAGACAATTTGATGTCCAAATGTAAATAATGTTGCAATTGTAGAAATTTGAAAATATACAGATATGTTGTCTGCTAAAATAGTATTATAAGCTAAAATACTTGCATTCTGTTGAAGGTGACCACGCTGGTAGATAAGTCTCGACGAAGTTCAGTAGCAGTCTAGCTGTGGAGAAGATGGAAGTTCAGCAGTTTGGTTCTGTGTTCAGTGAAGTTCAGCAACTGACTCTGGGCTTTATGAGATGCAGAAGTCTGATTGTAGCAGTCTGACTGATGTTCCATATCTAACATTATAATTAAAAATGTGAATACAAAATAGAAAGTGTGTTTTCAAACTGTTGTTTGATTATACAAGATTTTACACACAATATCTAGAATCTGCATGAAATTTGAAATCAGTTCACATGTTTTTGCAGTTTAAATATATAAAGGACCTTATATTATTATTTTTGGGGGGATGATTAAAAGACATACTACTAGTATTTGAGTTGTCTCAATTCAACATGTGTAAGCCTATAGTTTGGGGTATTATGACTTCTTGAGGTTCTAGATCTTGTCGATAGGCATCCACGTTGCAAGGTCTACATCTACCTAAGATCTGGTAGGACCAGCTGTACTGTGGCTTCACATTCGGGTTGATCACAGTTACAGCCTGAGATGCAGCCACAGTCTGACTCTCATCATCAACTGTTGTCATGTCATCATCATCAATTAAATTGCTAAAAGAAGTTGTGTAAGCGGTACTAGCATCTGAGTATGGACCTATAGAATCTACTAACTGCCTAGATAGATAGCACTATTTAGAAGACCTATTAACTTCCTTACTGATGAGTGATAGGCCTACTTATGTTAATGATAATATGTTTAAGAATACCAAGGCTAAGGGTCTAGTCTGGTTATACTTTTGGTATACACTGGTTAAGTAGTATCTAGGTCAGTAGGTGCTACTCAGGATCACTATACCACTGGATTCTAGATCTGCAGACACCTGGTAGTATAGCAGTAGAATTCTAGAGGTTCCATGCCAATGAATTTAGGTAAACATCATTCTCTATCTTATTGTGACACATGCATTGCGATTACAGTGCTGTATGCTCTTAGGATTGTGGAAGATAGCTTTCAAGTCTGTGTAGACCTGGATCTACGTACTACTACTAGGCCCTACTACTACTACTACTAGATCTAGTTAGTCTAACCACTGTCGGACTCTCCAGATAGTACTACCTGCCCTAACCCCAGGGCACTCCCTGTTAGTTGTACAAAGTGCTTCGCGTTCGGGCTGCATGGTCGCTGTTATTATAACCCCTAACCCCTAGTATTTTACAAGTTTTTGTTGTAGACCTATAGTAATGTTAGACAGTAACATTAGGACTTTGTAAACGTAACAATGACACAGGTAACTTACAGCTGGTTCTCTGTAGTGTAAATGCTAACGCTATAAGTTCACGTTAGGGCCTAAAAAAACATTAGGCTTAGGCTAGGCCCATAATTCTGTTGGACAAAATAACCTAGATTTTCTAGACTGAAAAAAAAAACAACAGATTTTTCCTGTCGATTTGACACAAAACGGAAAATTTGTATCACTTCTGAATACTATCCACACAGCTAGTGACAGTGTAATTATTCAATGTTAGACCACTAGACACGTCTTCAAAAATATAGGCCTAGGCCTAATAATATTAATAATAAAATGCACACCAATTCTTATGAAATTTCCGGTTTTTTCTTCGATCCCTTCACTATTCAGGCCTTAAGTTACCTGCAATTCACCCATACATGAACAAATCGGGCAATTTCTCTCATGAAATATCTGCACGCTAAATATATCATAAAAATCAACCCACAAACATTTCACTATTTCTTGTAGAAGTTGTAACAGTAGACCCTACCATGCCAAGTAACAAACTACCTAACTCAGCTGGCCATTTGGTCATTCAAACAAACGGCGATGTGCCTACGTGGGACTATTGTGATAACGCTACTACCGGTAAGATTAGATCTACATCTAGCTAGCCCTTTGGAGAATTGTAGAAGGTTCGAACAAAAATATATCCAAATAATATCACATTAAGAATCCACATGCATTACTTTTCAATTGTAGACAGCTTTAAATATACTCACTAATAGAAATATGTACTGGTAGCGGTGTAGAATGCAACTTAGCCTCTAGGATCCTGCCTCTGTCGTAGATCTGTTGCCTCTGCGCTGTATACACTGTGTGTATACGTGCTATGTCTATGTAGCGAGTGCTCAACGCATGTAACACAATAGGGAGAAAAAGTTAATGATATGCTAATGATATGTTAATTAGTATTACCCTCGAACATGACGATTGAAAAAATTAAAGTCTCTCATAGCTTAGGAGAGACTTCGTGAAATGGTTTTAACTTCTCTGTGAAAGTCTCTCCTAGCTTAGGAGCGGCTTGGCCATTTTAAGATTTATGTGATAGCTTTTATGTGATAGCTTCATGAAACGGACCCCCGGGTCGAGCGAAATAGTGCAAGATATGTCATGAACAACTATGACCGCCAATCAAGTGTCAGCGCCATGGTGAATGATCTTCATTGGCCTACACTACAGAGCAGACGTTGGCACAGTCGGCTAGCAATGCTCTACAAGATACGGTTCAACCTAGTTGATATTGATTGGAAGGACCATCTCACACCATTGACGTCAAATACCAGAGGCCATGCTAGCCGATTCTGGATCCCACACTCCAGCTCACAAGTTCTCTCTTCATCCTTCTTTCCCAGCGCCTGCAGAGAATGGAACAGTCTGAAGAAGGATCCTGCAATCTTCCCATCACTCGATGTCTTTAACAAGGCCTTGAGGGAAGCCCTCATCTAGCATCCAGTCATGCCGAAAATTTTTAGCAGCACTCACATGTACATATTACTGCACAATGTATTGTTCACTTTATGTAGATAATGATTGGCCCTTGAGGGCCCGTCTCTCTCTCTCAAGTGCCATGACGGCATGCACACCACTCTGCAGTGGGTTGATCTTCAACTATGAAGGATGCACTTCTACAGAAGAAGAAGAAGAAAAGCTGCCAGTGGCTAATTATGAAGAAGATGAGATCTAGCTCATCGGGGAACATGTGGACAAAATTTACAATACAGCAAATGAGATTAGCCATCTTTTGAAAGAAAGTAAGGATTTATGATACAAGTAGCAAACTGCTGAAAAGTTATTGGTCACTGAACTAAGAGAAAGGCAAGGTTCAGTAGGAGATTGACAATCGAAAGACAAATGTAGCAAACCTGGAAGACTTGAAGAATTGACAAATGAGCATTTCAGCCCTTTTCCAAGAAATGGACAGTGGAGAGCTCTACATTTTGTTGACGTGGACTGTCAGAGGGAATAAAACCTTTGCATGCATGCGTAAAATCACTTCGTCGGTCGCATTACGAACCGGCGAATGTTCGAATTTGGGTCAATTTTTCAAAATTCACTTTTTTCCATTTTTTGAATGTCCATACCAAACTCTATCTATCCCCAAAATATCAAATCGCAAAATTCACGAAAACGTGTATTTTTGGTAGTGACGAATTTTCAAAATGTCCAAATGCTGCAATTTGTGACATTACGAACCGGCAAATGTTCGTATTCGCCGGTTCGTAAAATCCCTTTTCAGACGGAACACACGTGAGGTATGTGGGGCGAATCGAGGAGCTTGCGAGGCCGCGAGCGAGGGTTCGTCATCACCATCAGTCCCATGCACTCGGAATTGTGCTGGTATGTAACTACTAGGTGCATTTTGTTGCTTATTTGTTATTTAATCTTCTGTTTAAAAACAAAAGTAATGATAATCGGGGCAGGTTAATGTGTAATCATAAAATATTACATCAGAGAAGTAGAATTGCTCGACATTATCATGTAAAAGTAGCTTTCCTGTGTATTTCATTTCCTTGTAGATCCTACGGCTACACAGTCGTACACCTACTTGACCTAGCCACCATTTTGTCGAAGGGGGTCCTTGATTATTCTTGGTCAGAGATAAAGCAATCCTCCCATACAACCCGGATGCATTTTTTTTTTAACTAAAGCATAGTAGAATCTATAAACTGAAAAAAAAAATATCGTGTAGCAATTGCATATACCCAGGTAGAACTGAAAATAGGCCCAAAGTAATAAATGATTATCATTGTTTTCAAAGATTCATGTTGTTGCATTAAAAAAAAAAATGTATTTAGGCCCTAAGTAAGAATGAAATTGCATGATGAGACTGTTTAGCGTCAGTGTTAAGTCAGTTATAGTTACATATAGCTTCCTTAAGCATGCAAGAATAGCTACTCTGGCCTTTACTGTCTAACTAAAATCCTGCATAAACAGTAAATTTATAGGCTAGATCGAGGCTGTATTCACCGGTACGTTACCGAAGGTACTTATTTTGATTACCGGGACAGATATCAATGAACTTTCAGAAAAATTAAATGAAGTTGATTACCGGTACCGGTACGGTACTCACAGGTTTTTTTTAACACTCATGTACAAGTATAAGCCTATATCCAGGGATTTGTATTAATATAAGTTAACGCGGTATCCTATTTGTGCCCTGATAACACTGACATAATTTCCCTTATTTATATCTTGGGGATAATTCTAGGAGCAGCAGGCCACTACAAGCAGGAGCCGAGTCCCCACAAACAAAGGCAGCACCGCTATCATTACAACTGTAGCAGCTAGCATCCCAGGAACATCAGCAGCACCTCTCGGCGCAGGAGCAGCAATTAGCAGAGCCTGTAAAGTGCAACTGTAGCAGCCGAACTTCTCCATACAATTGAAGTCGCGAAGCCTCTATGTACTACAGTAGGCCTACCGACAGTACTATTGCAACAGAGCGTCTACGTATGCTACCGTAAAACTCTACATTTGTAGCAGCATGATCCTAACTTACAACTGTAGCAGCTGAGCCTTTCAGACTGTAGCAGCAGAGCCTCTACGTACAACCGCAGAGAGTAGTGGTGATGAGGATGTTTTTCCTTCTGCCTATAATGGTAAGTTTGATTCGTAACAAGTGATTATGGTACCGGTACTTGTGGACCATAAAGTGTACCGGGAACCAGGTATTCACAAACATTTCTCAGTTTACGGTGAATGGGATAGGTCATTTATTACTTTCAGTGGAATAGCTAGATGATTGAACAATACGATGTCATTTGACAGAAATCACTGTTTTGATATCTGGGATGTAATTATAGTCATATCTTTTCTGTAATGTCGATCTTATCTAACTCTACTGTCAAGTATCTTATGCAGATATTAACCTGGTGAGGACAGGCTCATGTTGATATTACAAGCTCGTCTTCCCTAGGCACCTGCTTGAGCATACTTGGGGCAAGTTTCTAATGGCCTTACTGTAATTATTTCATACATGTATATCAATGTTGACTGCTACTCAATGTATTAAAAGAGAAAAAAGCAAGCACTACACTTCTGTGTATAAGATTGTTAGGTTTTTATGTGAAAGACATCACATTTGTAATAAAAGAATGTGTAGCAGTTATCATTATTTACCTTTGCCAACCCCAAGGTGTAAAAGCTCGACCAATAGCACCTGAATTACTATGCCCTTCAGAGATCAGCAGACTTTGATGACAATTTATTTTGCATTTCAAATAGGTATACTGGCTGTAGCTATTTTCATTTTGTCTCACAAAATGTCGTATAGGTGATTGCCTGTAAAGAATTTCCTTATGTTACTTTGTTTTTTCTTCTGAAATTGTGCTTTAGCTCTAAGAAATACTCTTCTTCACATTTTTCAAACCTGCAGGTACTTGTAATGTTTTATCACATAGTGTATGACACAACTGTCAAATTTCTCACTGAAATTGTCCATACAATTTTTTGTGTTTTTGAACCACCGTAGGCATAGATGTTCTTGTCAAGTGGAAGAGGGATGGTTCTATGAATCCTGTCAGCTCAAGTGACCTCTATCATGCTCAACGGACCAAACCGAAACAAGGTTCCTGCGTACATATGAGAAGTGAAAATGGCTGGTGGAAAGGGAGGGTGCTTCAAGTCTTCAACATGCCCATGGATGGACGTAGGATGTCAGATGACGAGGGCATTCCTCTTTCTGCCTGAGGTAATTTGAATACATAGTTACTGATTTGTTCTACATCAATAAGTTTATCAAGATATATTATGTCTTTTTTCATTTTAAAATGATGTAGAGATTTTTATGCATAGTATCATGTAGGTACAATGTACTTTCATTGCATTACCATTTCAATATAAATGTTCAATTCTGTGTAATGAATAAAACAAATGTCATAATTGCAGTTTGTAATGACTGTAGGATGCTGAAGACTGTTAGCTTTCCCCTTCCTTTCTTTAAAAGTCTGATATTGATTATTACTTACAATTTATTATGTCAACGTCTCTTCTCAGTCCCAAAACAAAATCAATTACTGATAATTTGCTTTATGTGCATGTAATACACTGTAGATTCTAGTGTCCATGATAGATGTTTGCAAGTATATCTAGTATAAATCTTGTTGATTCTACCCTCAGGATGGTCACATAATTTGTTTCATTGATGCATTGTTTACAACTTCCCCGCAGTATCGTTACTTGCGACAGCAGTAGCAGAGCCTCAACGTCGATTTGTAACAGCTGAATCCCCAGAAACATCAGTAGCACCGCTTGAAGCAGCAGCAGCAGCAGCAGTGGAGCCTGTACATACAGCCCTAGCAGCTGAGCCTCTAAGTACGACAGCAGTGGTAGAGCCTCTACTTACAACTGTAGCAACTGAGCCTCTACTTACCACTGCAGCAGCAGAGCCTCTACTTGCAACTTTAGCATCTGCACTTCCAGGAACATTAGCAACACTGCTAGAAGCAGCAGCAGCAACAGAAGCAGAGCCTCTACAAACAACTGTGGTGTCCGCATTCTAAGAAACAACGCAGCAATGTTACCTTTGAAACTGAAGGTAATTCAACTGGAGTTGAGAAGTTCAGGGCATTGTATAACTGTTGTTTGTATTTCTTGCATTATCTGTCTGTGTGGTGCAAATTCCTAAAAAAAGCAATTATGAGCCAAAACTTCATTTTCCAATAACAAATGTAAAATAATTTAAACATGTGATAAATACTTTGATTATCTTTTTTTTTTCTTTTATCCTTCACTCTTATAAGAAAAAGTTTGTGGCAGGCAACCTGTAAAATTTAAAGAAAATAGTTTGTCTTCTGCAAACAATAGTTTAAAAAAAGTAAATGAAGTAACAATTATTCAACCAGACTTGGCGGTTTCATCAAATTATGTATTTGTTTTCCTTGCATTAGGTGTACCTGATTTCAATTTGAAAGCAGGCTAAGTCCTCCACTCTTATTTCAGATTACAAAGAATACTGAACCTTGCTGGATGATGGAAAACTGTTAAATCTCGAGAAAGCAATGTCCCTGTCAGACATTGAAGTACCGATTTTGATGGTAACCGGACACAGGAAAGCAATAGAAAACTGTTTGTGAAGTGTAATGGAAGTACAGCATATTCATATGCTGTATGTATTCTATACTGCCCTCTATCTAGTCTTGTCGGTATACATCTGGTTGTATTTACATTATTATATGTAGTGCACTAACTGTTGACCAACTTTCCTAAAATAAAGACCATTTAGGCAAACTATTGTACATGTTTCTTGTAAGGAAAGGAAAGGGAATTATTGGTGAATTTCTTGCTCATAATGCCTTGTACAAATATAGACTTGATGCATGATCAAGTTTGTAATACTTTCTGGAAATTATTTTATATTCAGTGTTACATATTTGCTACATGCTTTCAATAATTTCAACACAGTTTCACACAAATCGACCAATTTTTATCACTTCGGGAGGACCTTATTCAAATATAAAAGAAACAATAGAAATAAAGTGTAGTGTTCCAGTATGTATTCCATTTATTGTCTCTTCATTGCAAATTTGGAAACTACTGCCATTGAGGCTTTTGAGAGAGTGGAAGATAGATTTCAGTGCAAAGCCAGAAGATTTTCATGTGGAAGAATATGTAGGTACTGACATCAGTTCTATTCCTGATAGATCTTCAGTTGTCATGAAAAAATTCATGGAATCTAAAACAGAATTGTCAAAAAAAAAAAAAAAAGCTGAGCAGTGGGGAAGCCTACAAAAAGTCAGAAATATTTGTAGATGGTAGAATACATTTTAACCATCAAAGATGTGATTTAACACGTAACCATAAATCTTTTGGCTATGATTGCCTCAGTGAAAATGGCAGAATGTCTATCAGACAATATTATCATGCCTTGAAAATTCTGGTCCTAGAAAGAGAATGGCTAGCCAGACATGTTATTAACATGTTGTCCCCCATCCTAAGGACAGCAAAAAGAGACAAATGACGTACACTACTCTCCTCCCAGCAGTCCAGTAATTGGCAGACTGTTAAAGTTTGTAGACTCTTGTTTATAAACACATTGGGTATCACTTTCATTAATTCAACCCTGGGCAAAATTACCTTGTGAAGTGTGAGGAGAATGGTACACTTGATCATGTTATTGCACTATTTGTGACTAACACGCGTACTACAGTAATACATTAAAGTCAAGGAAATGCAGAACTTCTCACCAATTTACAGGTCAGATTACCTCGTGAAGTGTTGGGAGAATTTTGTATTTTGTACATGTTATTGCACCACTTTTATAGTGGTCAGAACACAATTCTGAAATGCAACAAATGCCTAACTTCTCATTCCAAGTGAGATTACATAGCGAAGTATCATGGAGAATGTCACATTTATTTTGTATCAATTGTAATATAATGTATTGTAATAATAGTGTGCAATGTAATTATTGTGAGCTGTCGAAAATGCAAAAAAAAAAATCACTCTCTGAATTTACAGGTTATATCCGGAAGTTTGAGGAGAATGCTTTGTTTTGTAGTTACTGTATGTAATTATGAACACACATGTGGAATGGTGCATTTTGAATAAATATAATGCACAATTCTTAACAAACTTGGGGACTGCTGGTGAATAGAAAACAAAAAAAAAGAACAAAAGAATAGAAAAAAGAGGAGTGAGAAAGACACAGATACCTAGAATTGGGAGAACAAGGTGATATGACTGCTTTGTAAGAGGGTATGTGTGTGTGTGTGTTTGTTCGAGTGTGTGTACTGGTATGTGCATGTATAGTGTGTGTTTGTGTATGTTTGTGTTTGCATGGCCGTAATTATATTCTCTCAATAATGAATTTACACTTTTTTATAGACAGTGACTACCAGGCGCACTTTTAGTACTCATCCAGTAATCAATAAAAACCCATTGCACAGTTTGATAACATTACTGGCATCAACAATTAATGTGTCGGAAAGTAGGTTGTGTGTGTGGGTTAGAGTGTGTTTACTGGTATATGTGCGTGTATGTGTGTTTGTGTATGTTTGTGTTTTTGTATGGGTGTAATTATATCCTCTCAATACTGATATTGACTTAACACTTGTAATATTTATAGATAGTGACAGGGCTGCCAACATTTGAAACTAGTTGAGAGTGAGACTCCCATAGGCCAATGCTATGATTTAGGAGGCAAAATGAGTGAGATCAATAGAAATGCATGCAAATGAAATAAAGTTTTAGAGTGAGAAAGGACCAAAATGAGTGAGTCTCACTCTCGATGAGTGAGAGTTGGCAGCCCTGCAGTGACTACCAGGCACACTTTAATAGAACGGTACTCATCCAATCAAAAACCCATTAATTGCACAGTTTGATAACATTACTCGCATCAACAATTGATGTGTAAAAGTACAGGTAGGTTGTATAGTTTGAGAAAATAACTGTGGTGTTTGTTACACTTTCCTAATATCCATGATTATGATACAACTAACATGAATGAACATGAATGAACATGAATGTATTACAATCCCACTACCTAGAGCGGCGAATGTATACATTACACTGTGCGCGTACCACCTAAGCGTGTGGAATAATAACAAATAATAATAACAAATTCTTATATAGCGCATTTCAAACTTGAAAAGAATTTCAATGCGCTTTACAAACAAACAAACAAATTATACCATAATACAAAATATAACAGAAATTACACATTACTATAAGAACAATATATTAGAGTTGCCAGTACTACTGAGACAACTGCATTAATGACTTCAAATTTAACAATCATAGGCTACTTTGTATAGATAAGTTTTGAGTTTTTGCTTGAAACTGTCTGTTGGCATCTGACTTCTCAGTGCGTCTGGCAGAGAATTCCATAAAGTGGGTGCGACAAAAGAAAAAACCCTTTCCCCATAAGACTTTGTTCGCATGGTGGGTACGACAAGTAAGTTTCGAGCAGAGGATCGGAGACATCTAGAAGGCTTGTATGGGGTTATGAGTTCTGTAATGTAGTGCGGGGCTGTTCCATGTAGTGCTTTGAAAGTAATGAGGAGAATCTTGTATTGGATGCGATACCTTATAGGAAGCCAGTGCAGATTTTGAAGGATTGGGGTTATGTGCTCACGTTTCTTGGCAAGTGTAACAAGGCGGGCAGCGGAATTTTGAATTCTTTGAAGTTTGGAGACCTGTTTGTCCGGCAGACCAATGAGGAGACTGTTGCAACAGTCCAAGATTGATGAGACAAGAGCGTGGACCACTATTTCAGTAGTGGATTTACTGAGATAACTGCGAATTTTACCTATTTTGCTCAAAGCGAAGGATCCGCGACGGCAAATGTTGTTTATGTGACTGTTCATGTTGAGATGACTGTCCAAAAGCACACCAAGGTCACGGACAGATGAAGAAAAATTAACTACAAGATTGCCAACAGTCAAAGGGGTGAGTTCCTTACATGGCTTCATGTTGGAACGAATGTGAAGCAATTCCATTTTACTGTCATTTAGTACCAGAGAATTGTTGGACATCCAGCGACGGACTTCATGCAGACATCGGGCCAGTTCTTCGAGAGTGTGTTCCATGTCAACGGGGTCTACGGTGATATACAACTGTGTGTCATCAGCATACATGGCGCAGCTGAATCCATGCGATTCAATGATGTCTTGAATGTGTGATGATACGCGCCATTTTATGTTACATTTGCCGGTTCGTAATGCGCACTCGCTACGTCCACACGTATTGAGCATGGGCTTTACGAACCGGCAAATGTAAACATTTGCCGGTTCGTAATGCCCTCTCTTTAGTACACGATATACGTAAAACGCTGAAATGGGGGGTTTTACGAACCGGCAAACGCACTTTGCATCACTACCACAGAGCCCCAGGTGCTGCTACAAAATAATATTTAGTATCAAACAAAGCAGAAAATTCCGCTTTCATCACTCTCTTAATATTATCATCAATGTGAGGTTATAAGACACGTTTTTATACGTTTAAAGAAGTCCCGATTCTTTAAACGCGATTATCTCGTAATCGTGTTTCCGCGCAAATTCGAACATTCGCCGGTTCGTAATGCGACCGACGACTTATCAAAATTGATCTTGTGTAGTCTGTTTTCACAGTTGGTTCTGTTGGGCCAGCTTTGTGCCTGCCCAAACTAATGATGTAGAGAGGTACTTGATGCACTGATCATTATGGGGGCACCATTGTACTTTTTCACATGTTATGTCTTCACAAAATCAAAAGTTACTTTGCAACACAAGTCAGTAAGAGACAACTGCCAGTGCAATTGTTGTCAAACTATGTAAAGCTCTCTATTAAGGAAGATAAGAAACATGAATAAAGTCAATGGTAACTAAGGAGAAAAATGGAGTTATGCCCCAAAGTGTGTTGATTGGCAGTTCTTAACCTATGTAAAAATAGTGTCGTATTTCATCCATGTAAATTCAGGACCACTGGTCTTCAGGTGAAGGAAAGATAACAAAATATGTGTAATTCATAAGCTTGTGTACCAATGGTTTTCAAATAGAATGCTTTACGATCAAGTCTTTGAGATGATAATAATATACTAAAACACTCGCTCAGCTGTTCTATCAAGAAAAGTGTTTATGTTCGATGTTTACAATGTATGTTCATTGGGAATTAACGATTAAAAAAAAAGCCATGGCTACTTCAAAGATATGTACATCACTTATCCAAGATTAGGACTTGGATATTACTGTGTGTACATATCTTGGAGAATGTGATCCACGTCCCCGTCGTGGAGCCGGTAACACTCTGCTATCACATGTGCACAACAAATAATAATAAACTACACAAATTACAAATATATTCTACGGAATTACTGCTGCAATTTTGCACTCAATCAAAAAAAAAAAAAGAAACATTATTTCATGCAGTCTAACATATATACTAGGTGTTTCAAAAAACATCTTCCACTTTTGATCATTAATAGTTCAAAAACTATTCATCCGATAAAACTGTCATTGATATGAGTACTAGCTGAATAGTGTACAATTTTGTTGAAGGTGATTTGAATGTGAAAGCATAAATCAGTTTCATTAAATCTAAGATTGATTTTTTTTAAGTAAGGTTTCAGATTTTGGTCAAATTTTAACCCTCTGTACAAAAATTGAACTTTGCACAGGAACCAATGATGTGTATGTGAGTGTGTGCTGACAATGGCCCCGAACAATGGACGTGCCTGAACCACTATTAGAGGGGTTCACACGTACACCCATTAGCGGGATACAAATCTCGAGATTTGCATCGCGATCGGTATCTTGAGTTATTTGCACGTGTGCATGGACAGAAAAAACCCGATAATTAGCGGGATAAGCATCGCGATGCTAATCCCAAGAAATCTCGCGCTAGTTCCTCAATTAGCGGGACAATTGGCCCCGCGCTGGTACGTGTGAACGGTCGGGATTAGAATCTCGAGTTTTTATATCCCACCATGCAATGCGCACATCACAACAGCGAGGCCTCTGCGAAGGACAAAGGGAAGTGCGCGCAGGCAGTGATAGAGAAGGGCGCTGTGTGACCCAGTTTGCAGGCTTTGTTGTTATTTCTATCGGCAATTAGCGGGATAATTCGGTACGTGTGGACGCTCGCCAAATTAGCGGGATACCGATCGCAATCGCTATCCCGTAGGTTAATTTGGTACGTGCGGACGCTCGCAAAAAAGAAGTAGACTCGGAATTTGTCAAGACTGACAAATTAGGTGATCCGATCTGTTCGTAAATCAACGATTTGAGTCTCCTGGGCCCTGTTTTATCAAGATAAAGTTAGCGTTGATTTCGATATCAACGCTAACTTTATCCAACTTGAAGTCTGCTATAACTTTAAATCAACTGCAAGTTTCCGTTTTACGAAGAGACTTAATAGTCGATTATAGTTATAGCTCATCACCATGACTTAATTATTGATTTAGTCAAAACTAAAAACACGGGACGAGGCTGGTTTCCGGTACTGTCTGCTTAAAAACAAAACAATACATTAAGAAAAACAAACAACAAAAAACATGATTGTTTGCCATGGCCACGGATTCGTAGTCTGCTAGTGCGACGCAGTATCATTAGCGCTATACAGCCGCTGAATTGGAAGTATTAAGTTTGCAACAAAACCGCAAAATACGCCGTTTTGCGTTGTATTGAAAAAAGTAGGTCGATAGATCTAGCACATCCCGAGCTCAACGAAAATCTGCGTACGCGTGTACCGTAAAGATTCCGCACATACGTAGGATTACTTCAAGTCCTAAATTCAATAGGCTGTCAAAGTCCTGTGTGTTTACGTGTAGGATTATGGAAACTTGTGAGAGTGTGGTGATCACAGTAGCTTGTTTTTACCTCTACGGCGCAGATCGGCTTTGTAAAGAATAGATCGCAAGTCTACATCATCAACATGTCGAAATTCTAGAATGACGTGACTTAGACGCTCTATCTAATCAGCAGTACGCCACTACGTGTGAACTACGGTAAGTACAAACGACTCGCTGAACGTTATCTATAACCAGTTGGGCCGAACGTTAAGCTGGATCTCAAGTTATACTGTCGTACTCGGTGCTATATAGAATTAAACTCTTTATTTTCTGTATATGCCTACTATAATTAGTATCTATTGCCGAACTAGCTCTACGTAGGCCTACGCACGTCAGAAATCACTGGTTTCCTCGCATATGGGTTCTTTACTTTGGCAAGATAGGCATTACACACAGACGCGGTTCCAGTTCCAGTGCTGTACTCGGTTACTTGCTTGCTGGTGATAGCTTGATTGGCGGGCGGACGGCGTGCCGAGGCGCCGGGCGTGCAGGCTGGGATTACGACTGCTGTCGAGGGTGTTTGCGTGCAGCAGTCGCGTAAGCAATGCGTGCCGATCGTGAATTTCATGCAAGGAAAAGACCATAATTACATGAAAGAAACGCAACAAAATGTTAGAGAAAGGTTAGCATTTAACAGACAAACATTTGTGACAAGACCCCAGCTAGACTAGGAAAGTGTGACAGTCATCTTTCTTCTGTAAATTGCCTTACAATTGAGTCTACCTAGACTGTTTCTACTTAAAGTTGATATTTATCACCTGTTAAGTTAATCATAGATTTGGAGCGGTTGAGAAAAGTTATGTGTTGATTTTTTAGGAAGTTGGAGTTGATGTCAACTATGGGTGTCTTGATAAGACGGACTTGAAGTTGATTTGGTAGTTAATCATAGATTAAGTAGACTTAGAGTTGATTTGAGAGGTTAATCATAGATTATTTTGACTTAACGTTGAATTTATCTTTTGATAAAACAGGGCCCTGATCCCAATAGGCATGACCATACCGGTTTCATCTGTGTTTAGTGGACATTGGCCGTGCGATGTTTGGATTCTCATTTAGAAAAGGGAGTCAGACCTGCCATCTATGGTACACAATTCCGTATACACTAACGAAGATACAGAATGAAGTATATTTGACGTTTGACCCCGCTTTGCACAGACAAGATGGCATCTGAGCAAAAAGTAGTTATTTTGTGAAATGATCCTTGTAACATGGTCTTTACGTGTGCAAAATATGGGAAAGATAGGACATGTATTCACCAAGATACAGGATGATACATTTATGACCTTTGACCCTAATTTACATACCCAAGATGACGTCTGATCAAGTAGTTGTTATTGTATGAAATAATGTACGTGACATGAACTAAACATGTGCAAAATATGGGGGTGGTAAGGCCTGTTTTTCTTGAGTTATTGTAAAGAAAGTTGCAGAAAGAAAGAAATATCTCAATACATCGAAGATCAGCTTTAATTTCAACCAAGTTTTTGGACGTGATCCCGACATCGTATAAAAAATGAAGGACATATTTTCGATAGCCCAAAGTCTCAGCTACAACATATTAAAATCTGGGAGAAATTCACCGAAGCATAAGTGAGCTAGTGCTCGATAAAGACAATCATGTCAATTTTCACATCTACAAAAATTCCCTCCCATAGAGATAACACGTCATAACGAAGATAAAGAAAGAAGTACATATGACCTTTGACCCCACTTTGCACAGCCAAGATGGCATCTGAGCAAAAAGTGGTTATTTTGTGAAATGATCCTTGTAACATGGTCGTTACGTGTGCAAAATATGGAAAAGATAGGACATGTATTCACCAAGATACAAGATGATACATTTATGACCTTTGACCCTAATTTACATACCCAAGATGACGTCTGATCAAGTAGTTGTTATTTTATGAAACAATGTACGTGACATGAACTAAACATGTGCAAAATATTGGGCTGATAGAGCTTGTTTTTCTTGAGTTATTGTAAAGAAAGTTGCAAAAAGAAAGGAATATCTCAATACATCGAAGATAAGCTTTAATTTCAACCAAGTTTTTGGACATGATCCCGACACCGTATGAAAAAACAAAGGGCACACTTACGATAGCGCAAAGTCTCAGCTACAACATATCAAAATCTGGGAGAAATTCACCGAAGCATAAGTAAGCTAGTGCTCGAAAAAGACAGTCATGTCAATTTTCATTTCCAGAAATACTGCACTCCCATAGAGATAACACGTAAACTGGTCAAATTTGACAAGATTACTTTCAATCCATTTTTACGAGGTGATACCGTCATCCAATCAAAATGTTGTTACTAAATTAATGAAAGAGTATTTAATAAGCTACAACATAATGAAATCTGGGTGAAAATTGGCAAAGGATAAGTGAGATACGCTCGAGTGAACTTGAAATTTGATGACGTCATTTTGAAAATTTACTTTTTTAATTGTATTAAGAAATTTGATATCTTTTAATCATTTTTCCACCATCGCCAACCCATGAATTGACATGTACAACTCATCAGCTTTCAAAATATGTAAAGAAAATTGGGGGTCACCGTCCATCCTGACGAGTAAAATTGGATTTAAAATTTGCGGTTTTTTGGCATTGTTGGACTGTATATCGCCATTGACGCGCGCGCGGAATTTCAACATTGACGGGTCCGTATGACGTCATATTGAGTCGGATTGACTTGAAACTTGGTAGAAATATTCCTTGACATTTCAGGCATCCAATAAGTGTGAAAAAACGGGAAATTTCTATTGCATATGAGCTGTGCGTGCGTATATGTGCGCGCGCGTACGCGTCCGTCCAATTTTTTCAATTTTTCAAAAAATGCTGCAAATGGTCTGAAACGTGTCCAAAAAAAATTTGAGCTCGATTTGAGCATACAAATATTTCAACGCGCGCGTACGCGCACGTTTTAAGAGAAAATATGAATTTTGAGAATATGAATAGAATGCGCATAACGTGAAATATATGTGACGTAAATTTCATTGAAAAACTCTATTCCATTAATGAGATATGATTGAGAATGTGTTTTCATATAATGACGTCATAGTGACGTCACGGTCGACCGATCACAATGATACAGAAAATTTGTCGTCTTTGGGACATGATACATATATGGTATGAGTTTGAAGTTGACACTGTGAGTACTTTCTGAGTAAGTAGATACACAACTTTTGTCCAGAAATAAAGAAAGAAGAAGAACTAGACTTGGAATTTGTCAACACTGACAAATTAGGTGATCCGATCTGTTCGTAAATCAACGATTTGAGTCTCCTGATCCCAATAGGCATGACCATACCGGTTTCATCTGTGTTTAGTGGACATTGGCCGTGTGATGTTTGGATTCTCATTTAGAAAAGGGAGTCAGACCTGCCATCTATGGTACACAATTCCGTATACACTAACGAAGATACAGAATGAAGTATAATTGACCTTTGACCCAATTTGCACAGACAAGATGGCATCTGAGCAAAAAGTGGTTATTTTGTGAAATGATCCTTGTAACATGGTCTTTACGTGTCCAAAATATGGGAAAGATAGGACATGTATTCACCAAGATACAGGATGATACATTTATGACCTTTGACCCTAATTTACATACCCAAGATGACGTCTGATCAAGTAGTTGTTATTTTATGAAATAATGTACGTGACATGAACTAAACATGTGCAAAATATGGGGGTGATAAGGCCTGTTTTTCTTGAGTTATTGTAAAGAAAGTTGCAGAAAGAAAGAAGTATCTCAATACATCGAAGATAAGCTTTAATTTCAACCACATTTTTTGACGTGGTCCCGACATCGTATCAAAAAATAAGGGCACACTTTCGATAGCCCAAAGTCTCAGCTACAACCTATTAAAATCTGGGAGAAATTCACTGAAGCATAAGTGAGCTAGTGCTCGATAAAGACAATCATGTCAATTTTCACATCTACAAAAATTCCCTCCCATAGAGATAACACGTCATAACGAAGATAAAGAAAGAAGTACATATGACCTTTGACCCCACTTTGCACAGCCAAGATGGCATCTGAGCAAAAAGTGGTTATTTTGTGAAATGATCCTTGTAACATGGTCTTTACGTGTGCAAAATATGGAAAAGATAAAACATGTATTCACCAAGATACAAGATGATACATTTATGACCTTTGACCCTAATTTACATACCCAAGATGAGGTCTGATCAAGTAGTTGTTATTTTATGAAATATTGTACGTGACATGAACTAAACATGTGCAAAATATGGGGATGATAGAGGGTGTTTTTCTTGAGTTATTGCAGAGAAAGTTGCAGAAAGAAAGAAATATCTCAATACATCGAAGATAAGTTTGATTTCAACCAAGTTTTTTGACGTGATCTCGGCGTCGTATGAAAAAATAGAGAGAACGTTGACGACAGCTCAAAGTCTCAGCTATAACATACTAAAATCTGGGAGAAATTCACCAAAGAGTAAGTGAGCTAGTGCTCGATAAAGACCGTCATGTCAATTTTCATTTCCAGAAAAATTCCCTCCCATAGAGATAACACGTAAACTGGTTAAATTTGACAAGGTTACATTATATCCATTTTCACGAGGTGAAGACATCATCCGATTAAAACTTTGATGAATAAAACTTAAAGAGCATTAAATTGGCTACAACATACTAAAATCTGGACGAAATTCACCGAAGGCTAAGTGAGCTAGTCGTCGATAAAGACAATCATGTCAATTTTCACATCTAGACAAATTCCCTCCCATAGAGATAACACGTCATAATGAAGATAAAGAAAGAAGTACATATGACCTTTGACCCTACTGTGCACAGACAAGATGGCGTCTGAGCAAAAAGTGGTTATTTTGTGAAATGATTCTTGTAACATGGTCTTTACGTATGCAAAATATGGGAAAGATAAGACATGTATTCACCAAGATACAGGATGAAACATTTTTGACCTTTGACCCTAATTTACATACCCAAGAAGGTGCCCGATCAAGTAGTTGTTATTTTATGAAATAATGTACGTGACATAAACTAAACATGTGCAAAATATTGGGCTGATAGAGCTTGTTTTTCTTGAGTTATTGCAAAGAAAGTTGCAGAAAGAAAGAAATATCTCAATACATCGAAGATAAGCTTTAATTTCAACCAAATTTTTTGACGTAATGCCGACGTCGTATGAAAAAACGAAGGACACACTTACGATAGCCCAACGTCTCAGCTACAACATATTAAAATATGGGAGAAATTCACCGAAGCATAAGTGAGCTAGTGCTCGATAAAGATAGTCATGTCAGTTTTCATTTCCAGGAAAACTGCACTCCCATAGAGATAACACGTAAACTGGTCAAATTTGACAATGTTACTTTTAATCCCTTTTTACGAGGTGATGCCGTCATCCAATTAAAATGTTGTTATTATATGACTGAAAGACCATTTAATGAGCTACAACATATTTAAATTTGGATGAAAATCAACAAAAGAATAAGTGAGATATGCTTGAGTAAACTTAAAATTTGATGACGTCATTTTGAAAATTTACTTTTTTTACTTTATTAAGAAATTTGATATCTTTTCATCATTTTTCCAGCATCGCCAACCCATGAAATGACATGTCCAACTCATCAGCTTTCAGAATATGTAAAAAAAATGGGGGGTCACCGTCCATCCTGACGAGTAAAATTGGATTTAAAATTGGCGGTTTTTTGCATTGTTGCGCTGTATATCGCCATTGACGCGCGCGCGGAATTTCAACTTTGACGGGCCCGTGTGACGTCATATTGAGTCAGATTGACGTGAAACTTGGTAGAAATATTCCTTGACATTTCAGGCATCCGATAAATGTGAAAAAACGGGAAATTTCTATTGCATATGAGCTGTGCGTGCGTATATGCGCGCGCGCGTACGCGTCCGTCCAATTTTTTCAATTTTTCAAAAAATGCTCCAAATGGTCTGAAACGTGTGCAAAAAAATTTTCAGCTCGATTTGAGCATACAAATATTTCAACGCGCGCGTACGCGCACGTTTTAAGAGAAAATATGAATTTTGAGAATATGAGTAACATGCGCATAACTTGAAATGTATGTGACGTAAATTTCATTGAAAAATTCCATTCCATTAATGAGATATGAATGAAAATGTGTTTTCATATAATGACGTCATAGTGACGTCATGGTCGACTGATCACAATGATACATTAGATTTGTCGTCTTTGGGACATGATACATATACGGTATGAGTTTGAAATTGATACTCTGAGAACTTTTTGAGTAAGTAGATACACAACTTTTGTCCAGAAATAAAAAAGTACCAACAAAGAATCCGTAGAGATACAGAAGGTGATCCGAGAGGATACTCGGATCACCTAAGAAGAAGAAGAAGAACAAAGAATCCGTACAGATACAGAAGGTGATCCGAGAGGAGTCTCCTGATCCCAATAGGCATGACCATACCGGTTTCATCTGTGTTTAGTGGACATTGGCCGTGTGATGTTTGGATTCTCATTTAGAAAAGGGAGTCAGACCTGCCATCTATGGTACACAATTCCGTATACACTAACGAAGATACGGAATGAAGTATATTTGACCTTTGACCTCACTTTGCACAGACAAGATGGCATCTGAGCAAAAAGTGGTTATTTTGTGAAATGATCCTTGTAACATGGTCTTTACGTGTGCAAAATATGGGAAAGATAGGACATGTATTCACCAAGATACAGGATGATACATTTATGACCTTTGACCCTAATTTAAATACCCAAGATGATGTCTGATCAAGTAGTTGTAATTGTATGAAATAATGTACGTGACATGAACTAAATATGTGCAAAATATGGGGGTGATAAGGCCTGTTTTTCTTGAGTTATTGTAAAGAAAGTTGCAGAAAGAAAGAAATATCTCAATACATCACAGATCAGCTTTAATTTCAACCAAGTTTTTGGATGTGATCCCGACATCGTATGAAAAATAAAGGACTTATTTTCGATAGCCCAAAGTCTCAGCTACAACATATTAAAATCTGGGAGAAATTCACCGAAGCATAAGTGAGCTAGCGCTCGATAAAGACAATCATGTCAATTTTCACATCTAGAAAAATTCCCTCCCATAGAGATAACACGTCATAACGAAGATAAAGAAAGAAGTACATATGACCTTTGACCCCACTTTGCACAGCCAAGATGGCATCTGAGCAAAAAGTGGTTATTTTGTGAAATGATCCTTGTAACATGGTCGTTACGTGTGCAAAATATGGAAAAGATAGGACATGTATTCACCAAGATACAAGATGATACATTTATGACCTTTGACCCTCATTTACATACCCAAGATGACGTCTGATCAAGTAGTTGTTATTTTATGAAATAATGTACGTGACATGAACTAAACATGTGCAAAATATTGGGCTGATAGAGCTTGTTTTTCTTGAGTTATTGTAAAGAAAGTTGCAAAAAGAAAGGAATATCTCAATACATCGAAGATAAGCTTTAATTTCAACCAAGTTTTTGGACATGATCCCGACACCGTATGAAAAAACGAAGGGCACATTTACGATAGCGCAAAGTCTCAGCTACAACATATCAAAATCTGGGAGAAATTCACCGAAGCATAAGTGAGCTAGTGCTCGAAAAAGACAGTCATGTCAATTTTCATTTCCAGAAAAACTGCACTCCCATAGAGATAACACGTAAACTGGTCAAATTTGACAAGATTACATTCAATCCATTTTTACGAGGTGATACCGTCATCCAATCAAAATGTTGTTGTTACATTTATGAAAGAGTATTTAATAAGCTACAACATACTGAAATCTGGGTGAAAATTTGCAAAGGATAAGTGAGATACGCTCGAGTGAACTTGAAATTTGATGACGTCATTTTGAAAATTTACTTTTTTAATTGTATTAAGAAATTTGATATCTTTTAATCATTTTTCCAGCATCGCCAACCCATGAATTGACATGTACAACTCATCAGCTTTCAGAATATGTAAAAAAAACGGGGGGTCACCGTCCATCCTGACGAGTAAAATCGGATTCAAAATTGGCAATTTTTTGGCATTGTTGGACTGTATATCGCCATTGACGCGCGCGCGGAATTTCAAATTTGACGGGTCCGTATGACGTCATATTGAGTCGGATTGACTTGAAACCTGGTAGAAATATTCCTTGACGTTTCAGGCATCCAATAAGTGTGAAAAAATGGGAAATTTCCATTGCATATGAGCTGTGCGTGCGTATATGTGCGCGCGCGTACGCGTCCGTCCAATTTTTTAAATTTTTCAAAAAATGCTCCAAATGGTCTGAAACGTGTCCAAAAAAAATTTGAGCTCGATTTGAGCATACAAATATTTCAACGCGCGCGTACGCGCACGTTTTAAGAGAAAATATGAATTTTGAGAATATGAGTAGAATGCGCATAACTTGAAATATATGTGACATAAATTTCATTGAGAAACTCTATTCCATTAATGAGATATGATTAAGAATGTGTTTTCATATAATGACGTCATAGTGACGTCACGGTCGACCAATCACAATGATACAGAAAATTTGTCATCTTTGGGACATGATACATATATGGTATGAGTTTGAAGTTGACACTGTGAGTACTTTCTGAGTAAGTAGATACACAACTTTTGTCCAGAAATAAAGAAAGAAGAAGAAGAAGAACAAAGAATCCGTACAGATAGAGAAGGTGATCCGAGAGGATACTCGGATCACCTAAAAAGAAAAAAAAAAACTCGAGATATCGATCGCGATCGTCATCCCGCTATGTTGTGCGTGTGAACCCGGCTTTTGACTAGGCGTCAGTCTCGCGCTCCCAGGCACATGCATGCTTAATCAATAATTCATGTGGATTGCCCCGGGCACTGGTAGTCTGGATTCATGCACGGTAAAGGGTAAAATGCATGCACATGGAAAAAGTAAGCACATGTTTCCATGTTCTTGCAAACGAATTTCAGAATGAATAAAGACTAGCTGTGATAGTGGAATTTCTCAGGAATAAATAATGAAGCATTCAAACCCTGGCCATTGTTCAGGACCATTGTCAGGGTGTTAACCACATACTCCCATACACACCTATTAACCTCTGTGCAAAGTGAAAGTTTTTTACAGAGGGTTGAAATAGAGCAAAATCTGGAACCTAACTGTGAAATTAATCATGAATTTCATGAAACTGATTTATGCTTTCATATTTAAACCACCTCCAACAAAATTGTACACTATTCAGCTATCACTCATATCAATGACAGTGTTATTTGATATATGATTTTTGAATTATTAGGAATCCAAAGTGGATTTTTTTTTGAAACATCTAGTATATATTAGCAGATAATTTCATGTCCACACCATAGGCGCCGGAAGTGGGTGGGGGGGGGGGGGGCAGCATTTTTGCCCCCCCAAAAATTCCCCTCCCCCCCCCCCCAAAAAAAAAATAAAGAAATAAATAAAAATAGATAAAATAAGATAGATATGTATATAAATGAATGAACGCGAAAAAACATAGCTACAAACGGCAGTTTTTGGACTGGAATGTCAAAATTTCCAAGCTCACTCGCTCCGCTCGCTCGCATTCAATCGCTATGCCATTCTTCTGATGTTGCTGCCAGTAATTGCCAGCAGTTGCGCCTGGGCCGCCAACCCTCCCCCCCCCTTAATTTCCAAAGCGAAAAAAAAATATAGCTACAAACGGCAGTTTGGGGACTGTAAAATGTCAAATTTATTCGTTATGCCATTTTCCTAACGTTGGAGCCAGTAATTGCCAGCAGTTGAGCCCGGTGCGCCTCCCCCTTAATTTCCAAAGCGAAAAACATAGCTACAATGGCAGTTTTGGGACTGTAGAATGTCACAATTTTAAATCTCGCTCGCTTCGCTTGCTCGCATTGAATCATTATGCCATTCTCCTAATGTTGCTGCCAGTAATTGCCAGCAGTTGCGCCCGATGCGCCCCCATTAATTTCCAAAGCGAAAGATATAGCTACAAACGCCAGTTTGGGGACTGGAGAATGTCAAAATTTTCAAGCTAGCTCGCTTCGCTCACTCGCGTTGAATGGTTATGCCATTCTCCTACTGTTGCCGCCAGTAATTGCCAGCAGTTGCGCCCGATGCCCCCTCTGAATTTCCAAAGCGAAAGATATAGCTACGAACGGCAGTTTTGGGACTGTAAAATGTCAAAATTTTCAAGCTCTCTCGCTCCGCTCGCTCGCATTTTATCGTTATGCAATTCTCCTGATGTTGCTGACAGTAGGCCCTATATAATTTGTCGTTTCACACCGTCATTCCATAATCCGTGTAAGGAAAACGTACAATGTTGTTCAATGACTGCGTTGTTGAATGTATCACATTCCGTAATGTATTGTAGTCCCATTATTGCGCACGCACACACGCACAAGCATACACACCGTCAAAATTACTTTTCCACAAGGTGCCCACCCCCAATGTTTCGACCCGCCGTACGCCACTTTACATATATATTTATATATACACGCACACACACACACACATATATATATATATAGAGAGAGAGAGAGAGAGAGAGAGATGTGTGTGTGTGTGTGTGTGTGTGTGTGTGTGTGTATATTGTGTAACATATGTATGGTCTATCGTGAGCCCCCTGCAATATTTGCCCCCCCCCCCCCCCCAATCCAAAACTGCTTCCGGCGCGCCTGGTCCACACCAATTCAACTAAAATACGATTTCGGCTGACGGGACAGTTCACAATCTCAGATCGCCATCACCCACGCATGTACGGACACGAAGTAGGTTTTTATTGTATCCGTTCACCACTTATTTCCTTTAATATCTCACTATGAATTGCAACTTGGGTCTCGTCTTCATAAATCGTAGGCAGGAGCCATAAGTTTCATATACGAAAGGGCGAAAGGTATTTGATTGCTGATATATTAAACAAGAAATGACAGAAACAAATATACATGCAGTGGATGTGATTGATACAGACACTTATTTCACCTTGTAGTGAAACATTACACACCAATTCATAAAAACAGCATGTCTCTAGGAGGTCAAAATATTCTGTAACATGTATGGTATCTTATTAGTGGAAAAATGAGCAAATATTCCATTGGGATTCGAACCCGAGACCTCCGGATGCTAGCCCGGTGCTCTACCGACTGAGCTATAGAAAGCCCTAGTTCAGTATTCGTCCCAGAAACCCTTAATTCTCAATGCTCGAATGGTTAGAAGTTGTAGCAGTGTGTGACACACACGCACACACTTAAACCTGGCATAAACTCGAAGGCCCCAATTCACAAAGGTGGTTTCAAATGAAACTACGGTTTCTAGAAACCATGTTTTTTAGAAACCGTGGTTTCGAGTCTGCGATTCACAAACGGTGGACTAAAAAAAAACACGGTTTCAACAGTGGACTTGACCTCAGAAAAGGGATTTCCCCTATCTAATTTCACACTGAGCATGCTCAGTAGAGTACTGAATTTAGTATACACACACCTAGCATTGTCATGTTGTTGTTTGCGTTAATATTATCATCATAAATTACATATCTCCTTCCCCTGTATGCAGTTGCCGAGTCTTGTGTATATTCATTGCAATGGAAAGACACACACACACACACACACACACACACACAACGGCGTAAATCCGTACTGAGGAGTGGGGGGGGGGGGGATGATTGTCGATAGTCACCATCACCACGATTACAAGCCCATAACCGGACCGGCGCAGCCCTGGGGGGGGGGGGGGGGGGGGGGGAAGCTTGCCTCCCCCCCCCCCCCCCCCCACACACACACACTTTACAGGGATCAAATGTCCCACTCTTTTCCATGCAAAGTGGGAGGGAAGTGGCAGCAAAAATATGACGAATTTTTGTTCTTGTTTTTGCTTGTTTGTTTTTTCTTGTCAGCCGACTTTCGGCGGAAAATCAGACCTTAAAAGTATGAAGACTTTTTGTTGCTGTTTCTCTTGTCTTTTGACGTTCTTTCTTCTTGACTGACAGGCGATTTTGCCCCCCCCCCCCCCCATTTCAAAAACGTAGCGCAGCCCTGAATAATGCCCAAATAAATTCAATAAAATGCTGATAAGGATATCCATTTATTGAATGACATAGCAGATATTTTCCTGTAGCTATTAATTGTATTCTTCAATTTTCTTGATTGAAGTTACTGAAGCAATCATCACAGGGGCATCGTTCCGTTTTAATGATGGGGGGTAGGGGAGGGACTTTGAGTTTGAATATCATGTGCGAGGGAGCGGAGCGGGCTGGGGGAGGGTGTGGGAGGGGGGTATCCCCCTCCCACACGAGGAAAATTTTGCATTTTAGACCTCAAATTCAGCGATCTGGTGCACACTTTTGGTGAAATTTGGGATTTTTTTCTTATAAAAAAACAAGTAAGAAAAAGAAATATTCATAGGTAATTAAATGACTACATTGTGGTATTTCAGCTGTTGCTCCGCATGTGCACGTCACTTCCCTGGCCTGTGCGACATCACTGTGAAGGCCTACTAAAAATAGTGGCGCCTATCACCGGTGTAGCCAGGATTTGATCTTAGGGGAGTGGTTAGATGCGAGGGAGAGATGCGAGCGAGGGGGAGGGTGTGGGAGGGGGTTTCCCCCTCCCACAGTGAGAACTTTTTGCACATTGATGTTGTAAATGGTGCAATTTGATTCTTTTTTTTTTTTGCGTGTTCTATCGACTTGAAACAGTCCAACATGTTTAAGGTAGCAGTACATTTTATGTAGATTATTATTGAACAATTTTGCCTATAAAATGGTATCATATAGAGAAACTTCTTGTCTTAATTCTTACACTGAAGATCATGAACGCGATCATGAATTTTGACATTGTACAGTCCCAAAGCGGCCGTTTGTAGCTATATATATATATTTTTTTTTTTCCGCTTTGGAAATTAAGGGGGCGCACCGGGCGCATTTGCTGGCAATTTAATACTGGCAGCAACATCAGGAGAATGACATAACGATTAAATGCGAGCGAGCTTGAAAATTTTGACATTTTACCGTCCCAACACTGCCGTTTGTAGCTACCATATGGAAAGGTTTTTGGCTAAAAGTCTACTAAAATCATTCTACAGCTGAGAGTGCACGCTGCCCGCACACACAGAACGCGAAGGTGCACGAATTTGAATTATTCATGAGCCTACACGGTCTGCCGCACACGTCGTGCACGCAGCAGTGATACGGACTGGTCCATTGTCGAATATGGGTAAAATGCTGCAGAAACAACATAGGGGCAGTCATAAACATAGCATTATATGGGTTAAACCTACATTGACAACATGAATTACATGTTTTTCATGAAATTGTTTACATTATCCGCTTTTTAACTGATCACACACTCATACATACACACACACACACTCACTGAGGTATCAATCATATATTGCTGACATACATGTGCAGCAACTTCAGTAAATTAATAGGAAAACCCAAGTACACTCTAAAAGATGCACAAATAGAAACTGAAAGCTGATGTAGTGTAGATTCACAATCATGTTGGAATGTTGACCACTGCAAGTTCCACCCCCGGCACTGCACTGCACTGTGCTTCGTGCTCCACTCGCGGTTACGTGGGCACGTTCACCCCCATTACACAATGGTGTACTCTACGTATATGTGCTTGCCGAGAAAGATATGATTATCGAACATCATCGAAGAAGAAAATTCCCGTTTTCTATATCTTCTCAGCAGCATATAAAGTCATAACTGGTACAGTGGGTTGTCAGTTAATACAAGGGTTCACCGCTGACTTCAGGAAACTTAGAAATGAGAAATACATATCCAATTTACGTTATAACTCACGGTATATGAAATCATAACTCGTCCAAATGCAGCCACGAATAAACAGTGACGTCATGTTTCATATGATAATGAGCTTCTCTGTGTCGCAGATTGTGATTGGATTGAGGACGGGACCTTCTCAGTTTTTTGCCAATTCCGACAAGACCTGCAATCCAATCATAATGAGTTTGACAAATATGATAGAGATTTTTTTTTGGCGCGTAATATGGTAGAAACCCCAGCTTCATGTGCCATTCGGTTGCAGAGATACAGCCTTTCAAATAGGGAGGTATCACTGCATCACACGGCGAATACTTCAGGAAGTGTGTACAATCCTATGGGGCAGTTATTCTGAAGTGAACTCAAAAAGCTGTTTATGAGCAGCCAGTCCGACGTTATTAGAAGTTCATTTATCTTCAAATTTTAGTATTCTATAGAAAAATGTCCCAAGACTAGAAAACCGCTAGCCCCAAGTCCACGGACATTCCTTACTTTATGATATTTCTCCATTAATGACAGTATGTCGGGTTTTGCTTGAGAGTCTCCATAGGTTATAACACAGGGTGCGCGCGCGCGTGTTCTGTGTGTATTAAAAGAGACAACCTTTCCATATGATTTTTTGTCTTGAAAATTAAGGGGGGGGGGGGCACCGGGCGCAACTGCTGGCAATTACCCGGCAGCAACATCAGGAGAATAGCATAGCGATTAAATGCGAACGAGCGAAGCAACCGAGCTTGAAAATTTTGACATTGTACAGTCCCAAACGGCAGTTGGTAGCTATATTTTTTCGCTTAGGAAATTAAGGGGGGTGGGGGCGCACCGGGCGCAACTGCTGACTACTGGCAGCAACATCAGGAGAATGCCATAACGATTGAATGCGAGCGAGCGAAGTGAGCGAGCTTGAAAATTTTGACATTTTACAGTCCAAAAACTGCCGTTTGTAGTTGTACTTTTTTCGCTTTGGAAATTAAGGGATGGGGGCGCACCGGGCGCAACTGCTGGCAAAAACTGGCAACAACAAATATCTCGTAAACACATTTATGATGTAATTTTCTAGGGGGGGGGGGAGATCCTCTGTTAATTGAAAGTATCCAAGGAACATTTGAAGTAACAGACCTGGTGCACACTTTGCATGAAACATTTTGAAATCTGTCAATCTAAAGTGTATTAAGTAGAAATGATTGAACGGGGAGGGTATCGGAGGGGTTAGGCCTATCCCCCTCTTACGCGAGGGAGATTTTGTATCTTCAGAATTGAAATTCAGCCATCTTTGGGTGAAATATCTAGATTTCCACATCTCGGGAGTAACGAGGAGGAGCAAAATGATCTGTTTGTCCCCATACTTTTATGGGGGAACCATCCCCCTCCCCCTCCATCGACGCCTCTGCATATGAGGGAGCTTTTGTAAGTGAAAGATCTGCTGCACACTCTTTGATAAATATAAGGAAATAAAACGTCAATCTCAAAAGTGTACAAAGTCTATCGAAAGGGACCCAGTAGCGTTTGCATATTTATGATTGCAATTCAGCGATCCGGTGCATAATTCTGGCGGTAGTTGTCCAATTTTCCATAAAGAAAGTTCGAGATTTGTCCTCATCTCGGGAATTGCTTGGGGGACAAAATGATTTGTCTCCCCCAACTTCATCCACTGCACACGATTGAACTTCTAAAGCGCTCGGTTTCGCGCGCTTGCGCTTTTTTTTTTTGTTCGGGGGGGGGGGGGGGGATATAATGGTACTTGGCTGAATAACGAAGAACGGTTTCCACATAAGTCTAGTTGTAGTGGCAAGGCATAGTGACAGCTCTTCATGTTACCCGGGATAACTTGTGACATGAAACAACTAACACACTAGTTTTCCTCTGATCAAAACACTATTGAGAACAAATTGCTGGATAAAGGTGAATCATATATCTATGGTTTTATTCACTTGAATAAATTTATTCCGCGCGATCAGTGTTGTACATTATGTGTTAGAAACCTTCACATATAACAGTAACAAAGCAAACAAGGTTAAAGGGATTGGGGAGGAGTGTTGGAACCCAAAATGCAAAAGTACTATTTCATGAAGTGAAACAGGCAAAAACAAGGGCCAATGCCTATGAAAGGACTAAGCAATGAAAAAGAATCGATGAAAAATACGGCATTATGAAGATATCTATGAATTTGTGAAGAGCGTTACATGTAACGCTTGTCAAAATCACAGGGGGTCGGCTTAGAGGCTCTCCGTTCAAGTGTTGTTTTTGCCTCCCTCTTTTGTCCGATTTTGGCACAGCGTTGATTTGTTGCCTTCTCCTCGGCGAAAAGCAAGCCCAAGATAGAGTGTACAGCTGTACATCGACGCGCCGCGATCGCGAGGCGAAACCCGGGTGCCTGTTCACTGGCTAGCGAGCGTTATCGGTGCATTTACCGGCATCCGCCCGGCAGCTAGCTAGCACGGGTCCGCTCGAACTCTGCTGGCTGCGTATAATATAGGCCTACTTACCGTACCACTCCATCCACACAACAATGGAGCCGCAGGAGGAGAGCGAGAGATCTGTCTCCAAGAAGAGGAATACCATGAAAACCAGTGACAGAGTATGGAGATGGCGACAGAAAAATAAAATGAAGTCAATCCCAATTCCCCTCAAGACACTAGGGGCTGAACGACAGAGATGTCATTTCACTTCTGCTGGATCGGTATTAAATTTGTGAAACTCGGAAGACTTCATTCAGTTCAGTGTGAGTAACATTTAACTTCAGTTTAGGACCTACAATGTTAGTGTAACATTGCTGATAGAGATGTCACTTAGAGGATCTACACACACTATACTATTGTTATGAGTAGGCCTAGATTTTGGAGTTCCTTATGTCCCCCCCCCCCCCCACCAACTTGCACAAAACAAACAAACTAACAAGTTAGGCCTACCATTCCTTTTTTACCGATAATAAACTAAATAAAGGTTATGCCATTTATGGGAAGACTTCCCATATTATTAAACCTTTATTTAGTCCACCATTACCTAAAAAAAAAAAAAAAAAAAAAAAAAAAACAGCAACCTATCTAACCATTATTTGTGCAAACTAGTGGGGGGGGGGGACATAAGGAACTCTTTCCCCACACCCTAACTTGTTTCTATTATGGTAAACTAAAAGATATATCAGAATTTGCCTGAGATTTTACTCACATTTGAAGAAAGGCCACATGCAGATTCACAAAGCCAAAGGTGTACCGGTACCGTATTCAGAATGCGATTGAGGTAGTATGGTAAGTATCCTAGACCAATGTTCTACCATTCCTAGTCCGAGGCCCTTTTTCTCTGCCAATATATTAGATAACTGGAATTTTTTTTTTCTGCGTAATGACATATCCCAAATTTGGCTCAACAGTTCTCCTTTTTGAAATGTGCTTCTGGCAATTGCACAAAATCGCTGTTCACATTAAGAAATAGCACGCTAAAGTGTTTTGCATGTAAATACGCGAATTCCTATTTTACCATATTCTGGGTTATGTTGCCCTATTCTACCTTCATGTCAAATTATGGGTCTCAAAATTTCGAAATAAGAAAGTTACGACACTCATCAGAACTGCCGTTTGTTACAAATCGGCGATAGGCGAGAAATCCAATTTTACGAAACGACACTGAATGAGTGAAAGTGTCAGCGAAGAGCTGCGTAGAGTGATCATCTGGTCACTCTCGGTTTTTACAAATAGTTTGTGGAGAGTCAACCGTGCATATGTTGTCACGGCAGCTATGATCGCGGACCAAAAACGTGAATTCACATGTTTGGCAAGGTACCTAATTGTCTCCGGTACACATGGCATTGCAAAAATGTTGATTGAAGTGTATCTATTGTGCGTATACACAAGTAGCCTTTAAACAAGGCGACTCGCTCTGCGTGCCCCCGTATAGCGCGTTTACCCCACAAACCTGTTGGCCGGCGAGTAGTGGAGCGAGCCGCCTTTATCCACTCGTTCAGGGATGTGTACGCAGAAAATACACACGGCACCAAGGCAAGCCGCGCTTGCTTGCTAACAAATTTATATTCTTTGACAAATTTGCGTACAAATTTGTTAGCAAGCGCGCGCGGCTTGCTTTGGTGCCGTGTGTATTTTCTGCGTCAAATTTGTACGCAAATTTGTCAAAGAATATAAAGCAACAACAACGACAAAAGTACACATCCCTGAACGAGTGGCTAAAGGCGGCTCGCTCCACTCGCCGGCCACCAGGTTTGTGGGGTAAAGCGCTACACGGGGGCACGCAGAGCGAGTCGCCTTGTTTAAAGGCTAATACACAAGTGGCTAATGGCGTATATGCATTGCAGCGCAGTTCACTCAGTCCCCAGTGATAGTGGCTAATGGTGTATGCTTTGTAGCACAGTAGGTGCTAGTTGTTGAGAAAGGTCTGTCAGATATTATTGTGGCAAATGTGGGTATCTTTTGTAGGGCAACAGCCAGCATCACATTCAAGGACCATCCTGACTAGGCAGCTCAGTGAAGCCAGTGACATCCCCTCTCGTCAGTTGAGACCAGCCCTCCCAGCTACCGAGCTTGATGTCAGAAGCCAGTGAAATTCCCTCTCGTCAGTTTCGACCAGCTACCCAGCTCGGTGCCAGTGACATCTCCTTTCATCAGTTGAAACCAGCCCTCCTAGCTAACCAGCTTGATGAAGCCAGTGACATTCCCTCTCGTCAGTTTCGACCAGCTATACCCAGCTTGGTGAAGCCAGTGATGTCCCCTCTCATCAGTCGAGACCAGCCCTCCCAGCTACCCAGCTTGATGAAGCCAGTGACATCCCCTCTTGCCCATTGAAACCAGCCCTTGCACTGGTACAAAAGGTTTGTACAAACTGTCTTTAATTACCTGGTACATTTTGTTTTAATACACCTACATCCAACAACTGTTTTGAACCTGCAAATGAAAATTAATGTTGATATTTAGTAAACAAAACATCAGTAAATTGTTCAATTTAACTCTGTGTTCTCAAACGATGCTGTTATTATTCTTGCTGTAATAATTGATAACATTTTTTTTTTGAACCCATAGCTGTGGTAGTGGTTAATAAGATTATGGTTGTCTTGATCATTACTTTTAGGGTTACAAGTTACATAGTTTGTACATTGCAGCCACATATAGGCCTCCTATATGATTGTATGTGGAATTACAGACCCCCAAATCCCATGCATGTGGCTGGATTTAAAGACATAGGCCCTATATGAGCTTGTATACATAGGGCCTACTTTGTAGATGCACAATGAGAGGCTGAGGTCATCCCGACGTCATGTGCAGTGTCAACTCATCAAAAATTTGGCTAGGGTCTGTAGGTCTTATTTTCCTTTTTGCTATTTAACTTCTACAGTAGACAGTCTATTTCTAACATATTTCATGGAGTTTTCTCTGTTGCATAATGTGAGCACTACAAGATATAGCTACCTGGTAGACTCTACACTGATATAAAAGGGATAGCAAGTTCTGTGACTAAATTTACAGAGTGGTGAAGAACTAATGCGACTATCCTAATTGTAAGTCAGTGTTAATGCCTTTCATTGTGACTGATATACAGATGAACTCCTGTCCAGATGCCCCTGTGAAATGGAAAAGGACAAGTTCGTGAATGCTGTTGCCTTCTCCAATTAGTTGTGGAGGAAAATGCTACTCTGAGGAAAGGACTTGGGTCAGATTGAAGTGGATCAAAACCTGGTGAGAGTGCTGACAGATATTGATTTTATCAGAGCCTGGGCAGATGTTAGAAGATAACAGGTTAGATGATGAAGATGTCCCTTTGGCATGCATATTTATGAATTTTTATGTAAATATCATAAATAAAGTGGGCTACTAAGTATTTTCATTGGACTTTCAGCATCTAACATAATTACTTTCATCAGTACTAAACTTGTCATTGCTTGAATGTTAGTCATTAAAGAGAATATTTACTATGTGTAATACTGAATAGTTAATTGAGTCTATATGAGTAGTAAAATAATTTTTCATTGTAAATGTGTAGTAGTTACTATATTACCAACATTCTCATTAGATGAGAGATCAATAGAATGTGCTTGTTGGCCTCTATTGCAGTGGAACAGCTAGCATCACATCCAAGTGCCATCCCAGATATCCAGGTTGTTGAAGCCAGTGGCACCCCCTCTCGCCAAATAAGACTGCCTCTTCTAGGCTACACAGCTCAGCAAGACCTGTGACATCCATCTCGCCAGTGGAGACCAGCCCTCTCTACCACCAAACTCAGTGAAACCAGTGACATCCCCTCTCATTAATCAGAACCAGCCCTCCCAGCTACTTACATGTAGCTCCATGAAGCCAGTGACATCCCCTCTCATGTTCTTCTTTGTGGCTGGCAAATGTTTGAAAACTGAACTTGGATGACGTTCAAATATCATAATTATGTTGAGTGCATCCAAGTGATGGCAATGATAATAGCTCTGACACCAGCTCTTCCTGTAGGCCTACTGTCAATTTATGCCTTCATTGTGTATAATAGCAAAAGACATGTTAGTAATGAAAAAGCTGCACCTTTGTACCAGGATTGTTGGGGATTCTGATAAATGCACATTGAACATGAATAACATCAATTCCAGTCATAGACCTACATTCATGTGATGGCAATACTAACTGATATGACACTAAATTCATATTTCTGAACTCTCTATTTCTGTCTTTTCTGTGAGGTAACAACAAACATGTTAGTACTCAAATGTGTGAATCACAATGAAACATTGAATTGATTGCATAGAAAATTTGTTCTTGCCCCATGTGGCAAGTAGGGAATATAAATCCTGTAAACTCCTAAACTGCATGTGCTTAAATTGTTACTGGAAACTTAAAGGGCTGCAATATCCAGACACAAAGTGTTTTGTCCTTTTATTTTTTCATTTGGTCTTTTTCCCCCTGTGTTTCCCAGGTGTTTCAGTGGTGAAAAGCTACAATTACTCCGTTACGATAAAATATTGCATCAGTGTTTTAAAGTGAACTTAAGCAGGACCGTCATGCACAGCAGTGTACATCACTGAAAGGGCCTTTCACACATTTCATTATTGCTCTAATTGTTATTATTATTATTACTACTACTACTATTGTTGTTATTGCTAATGTTTTTATTACTATCATCATCTTCATAATGATTATTATCCTCATAATCATTAATGTGATCACTGATATCATGCCATGAGTTACATTCAAGTGGCACAGCAGGTCCTACACAGTAGCATTGTCCATCAGCATTTTGGAAGACACTTTTTTCAGCACATAATTTTGTGATAACTCTATCAAATCACATTATTATGAGGACAATATTTTTGTGGTAAATGGAGTTTGTGCCCTTGTAATATTCATTGCATCAATATTTTATAGCCAAAAATAGGTATGAATTTTGATAAACAAATGTGTTGAAGTACTTCAAACAAGATGTTCAGTTTTCATTCACATAGATATAAAAATACATTGTAATATACATTTGGTAGGTCCCTACATGATGTTCTACTGATATAATTGTATACGCTAAAACCCTAAACTGAATGTGTTTTGACAATGCAATATGTAGAAGGTCTCCACACTGAAATAGTATAGTGTTCTCTGTACCTGAAGTCATTAAACCATGTGACATTGATTCTTGGACCTTCACTTAATTTTTTTTTCCCTGCAAATGTGCAAGTTATTTGAAAGTGGATGCATTTGTTAGGTTTTTTTAATTTACATGTTATATTATTGTTATCATAATTGTTCAATATGATAGGAGTATAATGTGTAGATGCCAAAATTGACTAATGACAGAATGCTGAGCAGTGTTTTTTTTTTTTTTTTTTTTTTTCAAATGACTACCTTACCTGTGGAAATTGGCAATCTTTGCCATACAACTATTTCTATTATGACATTTCATATTTAAAAGATATAGGCCTACATGCAAGTCGTCAGCACAGATTTGTTATCTCTACATTGTATATCACATCACATTACTGTGAGAGCAGTTTCTACATGTAGCACATTTGCAATTAGAACCTGTGCTCATGATGCAACACCAAATGCAAATATTCATGCAAAGATAAAAGAAAATGTAAGGTCAGTGTACCCTGGTACACACAACTTCTAATGTAGGTCCCATGTACACATGCAATTCATATGTACACATGAAATTTGTATATGTATGCATGGTAGTATAACGTACAGTGTAAGTGTAGGGATTTACTTTGAACCATTTATTATAAGTGTATCCCCCTTCTGTTATAACAGGTACCACCCCTCTACACATAAATACGTCAACCCACACATACAGTAGTATTCACATTTACATTCATCCACGCATCCCACCTATCACAGACACACCACATATTACATGACATTTTCCACTCTTTCACTTCTCACCCATTGTTCCCTGTAATACTGAAATCATGCCTAAATCACCCACGCCTACACACCATTTACATATTATGAATATTTAGTTTAAACCATTGTTTCCTTATTTGCATGTTTTGTTATGTTGATTTTGTGTATGAATATTTGTTACAACCCACATTTACATGTAAACCCATGCCAAATTATGTGTAGAATAAACTGGCTACAAGTTAGCCAAGGGACTCCTTCTAAGTAACACGTGTGCTGCCCTAGTTTGCTTTAAGTGTGACGAGTGCTAGAGAGCTAAGCGAACCTGAGCCCTTACATAAGAAATGTGTTAGATTTTTATTCACTGAAATATCAGAACAAGATATTTATACCTGTGTAGGTCTAATTGTTAAGCATCAATTTACCACTGAGAAAAAAAAAAATGTGTTCTGATGATAAAAACCTAATCAGGGTTCTAGATGAAACTGAGTGAATGTTGTTGGCCTATGTGGAAATAATTGACTTGAACAGATTATTTCTTGTGTCTTTTCGCCTTGTAGGTGAACGAGACATATTGCATCATGCGTGGTTGCATTGCATGATGAATAAGAAAATGTGTAAGGTAGCCTCAGAAATTGCTGGATTAGTTATTAGACTATTACAGGTGTCACATTATTCAGTCTAGAAGACTGAAAATGATCTGATTCCCAACATTTTTGTGTGTATCTGTGAAATAATTCCAATTAACCCTATTCATACAGAAAAAAAGGTAGGCCTAAGCCATACCAATGACCAATTTTCTAACCTATTCAGTGCATGTGTCAGTTGTGAAGAAAATCATCCACAATAAATGTTATAACTAAGTCACATTTGAAATTACGAATACATGACAAGTTGTACCGGTAATAAAAATGAACTATTGGTTAGATCCAATGCAAGTTTAGATATAACATGGTACCGGTACCTGGTACTTCTCTAGCCTACTTGTGTTTCAAATCTTTGAAGAACTAAAAAAAAAAAAAAAAATGGGTTTGCCATGAAGATTGCATTTCTTGACAATGTGCATGAAAAGTTTAAGATATGTATTGAATTACATGTACATGTAATAACACATCCCGTTTGTGTTTCGTGTAATTGTAATCAATAATTGAGATTTCGTTGATTTTTTTTTTCTACGTAGCCCGACCAGGTCACCAGACGCCGTGCGAAGCAAGCACGGTAGCACTGTAACTGCGTACTGGGCTGTGTCCTTACCCGGAAAAGTTTCTACGTACAGCTACACAGGCACAGCCCAGTCGATCGCTGTATAAATAGCCCGGCGTCTGGTCGGGCCACGTAGTACCGCGTTCACCTATCCCGCTTTCGGTAGGCCTACTCGTACTTCTCAATGAAGAATCTTGTAATGGAGTTTGATGGCTTTTAGGACACGTAACCTACCGAGTCTTCCGACGATAGAACTATCTCTCATAGTATCTTGGAAGAAGGACATGTGAATCAGAATCGGAGGATCTAGGAGTCCTTTGATTTTAGGTTAGCGCTCTCATCAAATGAAAACACAACGCGAACTCATACACTCGTACACAGCATGCATGCAAGATCGTACAGCAAGCTAGCTAGCTCTCGAGCTTGCACTGCTGCGAGTTATGGCAAGTGATGCGGCCAGCGCTCGCCGCCGCGCCCATAGGCACAGCCAGCCGTCAGAGCTAGCTTGCTCTAACTAACGTGCTCTAACTACGACGTACTAGTACAGCAGTTCCGCAGCTCACTCGGCATGTTGGCTTGATTTCGCTGTAAGTTGGCTTGATGTCCGCAGTCAACAAGCAGTATTCCGCAATTCAAATACGTATCGCCATCGTATCGAAGGATCTTTTTCCAGAAAAGTATGTTTTGTTTTTCGCTTTTTAAAACATTTGAGAAGATTTAGATTTCCAAGATATTTTGACACATGTTAAGTTAAATATCTACCTTTCATTTTATACCCAAAACACCTTCTCTTTCGCATGTTTTGCACAACCGAACACTCCTCCCCAGGCCCTTTAAACAAACAAGCAGTTTTTTTCTCCGAATGTGTCTCTATGACAATCTTTGTGGACTCTTAGAAGTATCATATTACAACCACAGGAGGATTAATGTATGCAGCTGTGCCTATAGTACACAGAATACGTTACGGTGAGCGTTTGGTGCATTATTTGAATTTTAACGGCTAACAACCTTCAAATATCACAGAAATGTTATAGATTTACAATAGTCTTGTCATTCTGGTGGAATATATCATGTTTTGTGCTATTTGGGAAGGGATGCAAAAGGGAAGGGCCATCTTTAAGGTTTTTCAAGGTACATTGTATTGTTTCTCTGCTCAAGAGCCACAATAAATTCCACAAGTCTATGGAGTTGTCGATTTATGTACTTCATGATGTGAAATTATGAAAATCGTCTGGAATATCCCTTTATCTTCAGGTTTTCATTATTTTTTTTTGGGGGGGTGAGACAGTGCAAAACCTCTCATGAAATATGAAAGAGCATGTAATTCCAAGAGGGATTCAATGTTTATTTGATGAAAATTGGTTTTGAAATTGCCAAGATATCCAAAACAGAGCGATCCTAATAAAGTGTGTGACCCACATTTAATTACGATCATTTGTTTTGCTTTGTTTTTGGATGTTTCAGCTATTCCAAACCCGATTTTTCATTAAAAAAAAACTTTGAATTCTTCTTAAAATGGTATGCTCTGTACTATTTCGTAAGTGTTTTCTTTGTGTCTCGCAAAAACGTTAAAGCCCATTTTTCATCTCCATCAATACTGTACTGTACCATCCCTTTAACACATTCTTAAATTTAATTGTCAAAAATAGTAAACTATGAATAGACAGGAACATTGCAATGTCATGTTAAGGCTGAGGGTGATTGTTTCTAAGATGGAACTGAAGTTTACTCTCATTGACCATCCTGACCAGGGGCCAGGACGTGTCAAAAAGTGACAACAATCCTGTATACATGTAAGTGGTTTATGACTTGGAAATTGTTAAAATCAAACAATTCATCAAAAGCCACCTCGGTTAGAGAATGCTGGAATGTCTATCCAAATATCCCAGAAAGTGTCTCCCAAGCTTGATGAATAAGCCACAGAGTCGTTCCACATTTCATAGGCATAAGAAAAATCTCAGATGGCTGCAGTTGATTAAATCTGGGGACACTGTCAGTCATCTCTCTCTTTATAATAATGCCTTTTTATCAGGATCTGATATTCTGTACTAGACTCATGTAGTTCAGGAAAGTTGGCAGATACATATGTGCATGTTCATGTATTGTCCATCTCACTGTCTTGCATTTCTAGTAGAAAATATTTAACACATTACCAGTGTAGTAGATGATAAACTACCGAACACGGCTAACGTATTGTACATTGTAATGCCGTTGTGACAAAGTACATTATTATGTTGGTAGTAAGGATTTGTCACCAATCAAAAATTATGTGATCATATTATAAACATGTGACTGCTGACAAGGTATAAACCATACTCTCTTAAAAAAAATCGAGTGAAAATTTTCACTCTAAAAAGAGTGAATACAAAAAAGAGTGAATTTAGAGTGAAATTGGAGTGAATTTTGAGTGAAAATGCTCATTTTCACTCATTTTGGAGTGACGTCAGGGATCACTCGAAGATTTTGGAGTGATCCCTGACGTCACTCCAAAATGAGTGAAAATGAGCATATATATATATATATATATATATATATATAGGGGTATCACTAAATACTCTACTACAAACTTCAGAACCTATACTACATAATTATGATTATGACCTAGTTTGATTCGTATTGATTCGTATTACTTTTTTTGTGAAGTTTTCTTACTGTTGTTGTATAACGAGGGAACAACGTCATTTTCGGAGGCTGAATCTACCAATCTTCAGCAGGACACCATGTTGATAAATTTACTACGTTAAACATAATGGAATCTGACTTTGGAGCAGCAGCTAAAGTTTGAAAGGCATCAAACATTTACTTTTTTTCGCCTGCGGATTCGTTCAACAATAATTGAAAGAAATCCCACGGCAAACTATCGGTTTTTACTCTCACAAGAACAGTCTATTGCTAAAGTTCGTCTCCAGTTTTGATAGGCATAAGTTTGTAAAGTGACCACAAAGTGTTCATTAAACTTCGAGAAATTTGTTTTTGCGCCATTTGATACTTGAACAATGTAATAAAATATTTTGCAAGAGCTTATTTATGTCTGCCAATACATCTGCTGTAGTTTGTTTTTTGCGTTTTGTATTTTTACTACTACATTATGTCGTGATCAGGCCTTGTGAGATAAATAGGCTCCTACGAAACCTGAATGTAAGAAAATAACATAGAACAGATGAAAAATTAACGGTTTGCTTCGACTCTGTCTCCTTCACTTCTTTACACTAAACAATTCAAAAAATGAAAAATAATGACATTATACTCGCCTGGACGTGAGCGGAATTCGTTTGTGTAAGAGTGTGTATGTGAGAGTATGTATATCTGCGTATATAAGTATATGTTTATACCAAAAGTGGGTTCGTGCGTGTGTGTATGTGTGTGTGTGTGTGTGTGATAACTTCATTGGGCGAAACAACGTAGGATTATACTGTTTAAGGGGTTTGCAGCATTGTTGGAACCCCCTGATAATGATAAATAATAGAAGTAATAATGATAATAATAATAATAATCAATAATAATAATAATTTCCCATAGGCCTGCTAGGCTCTTAGCTGGTTTAATATTCCTCTAAACAGACAGATTAAGTCACTGCACTTGAATCAAACTCAGAATAATGAGAGTGCTCTATTTTTTTTTTAACATAATTCCATAAATATTCTTCAAATCTGCAGTTTGGATTTGATAATTCGATAAATACAGTTTGCTCTGGCTAGGTTATTATTCAAAACCTCTTCATACGTTTACCTCTGACGAAATCGCTCTCATTACTTCTGACATTTTTACCTCTGACATTACCTCTCACATTTTTACCTCTGACATTATTTCTCACATTTTTACCCCTGAAATTATTACCTCTGACATTTCTATACCTCTGACATTTTTACCTCTGCCATTTTTAACCTCTGACATTTTTACCTGACATTTTTACCTCTGCCATTTTTACCTCTGCCATTTTTACCTCTGCCATTTTTACCTCTGCCATTTTTACCCCTGCCATTTTTACCCCTGCCATTTTTACCTCTGCCATTTTTACCTCCGCCATTTTTACCTCCGCCATTTTTACCTCTGCCATTTTTACCTCTGCCATTTTTACCTCTGCCATTTTACCTCTGCCATTTTTACCCCTGCCATGTTTTTTACCTCTGCCATTTTTACCTCTGCCATTTTTACCTCTGCCATTTTTACCTGGCACCTATTAAATATCGTAATTTATGACTGAACTGTTTTACAGTACATACTATGTGCATACCTTGTGAGACCATGTCTGATGTATTTTTCATTGTAATTACATACTCTGTATATAAAAATGACTATACAATTCTGGTTGAGGTGAGGATTTAGCTTTTAAAGGTTTGCAAGATATACAGAAACCATTCTATGAAATGTCAAAGAGCATACAGTTCTAAGGGGAATGAAAAGTTTATTTGATGAAAATTGGTTTTGAAATGATTGAGATATCCAAAAACAAGGTGAAACAAAGAGATCCTCATAAAAGGCGTGGCCTGTCGCCTTTTATTATTGTCGCTTTTTTATATCTCGGCCATTTGAAAACCAGTTTTCATCAAATAAACGTTGAATCCTTCCTGCAACGTGACTGTGGTCATCCAGGCCAGGGTCAGTTAGTAGTTTCCATCCAATGTGTGTGTCATGGGCGTAAATCCCGTGGGGATGGGGGGATATATCCCCCCCCCCCCCCCCCCACTTTTGAAGGAGGGGGGATGGCCTGTAATATCCCCCTCCCTGAAATTCTCCCAAGGAAAAGATGTAGGAACAAAAAAACAAACAAAAAGAAATGTGGTGTTATTGATTTCAGCATGATGGATTATTGCACAGTCTATAATCTAGGCGGAGAATGCAGTTATTGTCTTTGTAATTTGCTGTTAAGATAAACGTATGATGCAGCGAGATAATTGTCTTTGCCAAGCGATACATCTGATGCGGTGAGACTACGAACAGTCTGTGGACGCATCTACCGCGTCCGCTAGGCGCCACGATCGGTGGCAGTCTTTTTTTTTCCGTGTAAGAAGACTGCAACCCATTCAAAAAAAAAAAGAAAACAACGACAAACAACTGGATCATCGGCGGTGTATTCGCGCGCATCCACTGTTCGTAGTCTCGTCGCATCAGACCAGCTGCATCCCCACCTAGGTTATAGGCTACATACTGTATGCATGAGCCATGACGTTCGCACGCCCGCCTCGTGACGAGAGCATACTGCTGAACAGTGGTAGCAGCGCTCGCGTACTTCTCTCGCACGCCAATGCATGTAGAGCAATATCGACCGTCATGCATGCTTCGGATGTTGAACTACTATAGTAGCCACACAACCACATGGCAACCAGCTGCATGCAACCAGGGAGGTGCTCTTCCCACCTCCTTGATGCAACACAGTCTGTAGGGCCATGGACGTAGGCGTGAATGAGTGCACCATGCCTCACGTCGAGCTCCGCATGAGTTACCCAAAGATCTAGATAACAAACGAGTTCGTTAACAGCCTTGTACGAGTTTCAGTCGTAGGAATTGCAACACATTTACCCTCTCCATATTGGCAGTGATTTTGCTCAGTTAATATAATTCGGGTGTCGATTCCCATATTTTGCCATGCAAGTACCTCCTTTAATCTAATGAACATTGCTTTAGATTAATGGTTCAGACCTATTAACCAGATTTCTTTTTGTTTTCATGGGAGATGTGCAAAAAACACAAGAAAGTTCACCTGTTAACAAACATACATCAATAGATTAATAAGACAAGTTTATTCGCAGCCAATTTTACTGATATGCAACATTCATCTTACGAACAGAAAAATGGATTCTTTAATCCCTAATTAAACAATTCCACACAAAAGGCAAGACATTCTAACAGTTTGCCAGAATAGTACGAAAATTTTTTCTTTTTTTTTTCCAGTGAATAGGACCTACTTGGAATTGAGTACTGAAACGGATATTGTACCTTACCAAATCATTTTCCCACGTTGGTAAGAATGTATAAAACCTGAAGTGTGCCGTGATCCAGAATGAATTTTACAACTGTATTTATGAGCCTGTTATGTTGTTGGAAAATAACGTTGCTTGTCATGTCATTGTGCTAAGTAGGGGCCAGATATGAAGCCGTTAACTTGACAAAGATGGAAAAAAGGTGAGCAAAATAAATAGAACTATCTCTACGAAAAGGAAGGGCTGAACTCATTTTGATTTCTGCAAATATGAATGGTGTTTAAATGGTAATAAAATATACAAAAGAATCTTTCAGAAAAAATCTCAGGAAATTGTCGGCATCATATGCCCAATTATGTTTGAACTTTCAAAGGCTACAGTATGTTAACATCTGATAGACCTGGGCTTCAGAAGTGCTCTGATATGTAGGCCTATGTTGCGAGATTTATAGTTAGTAAACGCTGGGTTGTCTTCAATTAAAGTACGGTTTGCTTAATCTATTCCTGTGAGGTAACTGAAGTTAAAAGGTAAAATTTCCTTCAATACGAGATGAACTTTCAAGTTTTCAATCTCCGCCTATACGGTCCTTATATAACCTTGCGTTTCTGATAATGCTTATTGTTTACTCTCCAAAGGAATGGGGTTAGACATAAAAGATAATATTCTATATGGTCGATTGGAATTACGGAACATAATTATGTTATTATATCAAAGCATTTTCGCTTTCTTGTTAGGACGGAGGCGTGGGGACAAGATCGCTGATTGGCTGGCTGACTCCTGCCCAGCTATTTTGGCCGAGCACCGTACTCGTTTTCCACAGGACGGGACGTTTCTCGGATTTGATCATGTGCAGAAGCAACATTTTTCACACGGCACGCTCAACTACCGGCTGCGTCGTGTAGCGAAAACTCCCTAACGTGTGGCTGTGCAGTACCATGTGCAGTTCAGAACACCAACTAACAAAAAGAAGAAAATCTGCATATGCAAAAAAAAAAAAAAAAAAAACACACATACACAAACGACATCCTCTTTACCCATGGTCAATTTGATTTATATCGCTTCTATAGCAGGCTTTCCAGTACATCACAATGAATGGGTGTTGTCTTGGGATATGGACATCTTCAGTCACACAAAAAATAATAATATTTCAGTACTTATGTTAAACGTATTTCAATTGCTTATACATAAAACAAACAAATTGACACTGACATGGGCAAATCACAAACTGGATATAGATTAAGTAATAAAGCCATTATGACAAAATACCCTAGGCCTACCTTTGATTGTGGGGCCCAACAAGCCATCGTTGTAAAGAAGTCATCATCCAGTCTGGCATCTTCCAATTCCAATAATGTGAGGTTGGAGAGTAAGCTAATGCCTCGACCAGGAGCTTGAGTGACAGATTCGAGGCTACCATCCATGAGTGCCGCACGAGAGTAATCTGAACGCTGTACTGCCTTTTAATGGAAGCAAGAATGTAGAATGCATTATATAAATTTATTTTCCAGTGTGTTCAGTAGTGTGTTCAGTATTATGCTATCAGACAAAATTATAGATATGACGCCAAAAGGTCAAATCTCGAGGTAAGACAGGAAACGAGAGCATCAGGCTGTTTAAAGTTGTACAATTTATATTAACATAACTCTAGGTATGGACATTTGAATGCCATAACTATGGATCTCCTGATGATATCAAAATTCACCTCGACACACATCGACGTAAGGCTGCCCCTTCCTGGAAATGTGCAATATCGTTTAATAATATAATTCGTGGTCAAAATATGAAGAAGTGCTACCTAAGTACTGCCTAGCGCATCAGTAATGTATCTGTGATGCTCATAGAAAAGAACAAAATCTATGAAATGGCCAGTAGGAGAGGACGGATAATTACCAGGTAGCCACTTGCCTTATACACGAAGATCAATCCACGACCTGTGTGTCTCCTAGCAATACGTAGATTCGACACTTGTTTCAGGAGAGGAATCATAGGCTCCACAGCATCCTTTTCGTGGCATTCAAATGCGACATCAACGAGGAACTCATAATCCTGACTATGTCGGGAAAGACCTCGATTATACATCTGGGTCAAGGAACCAATGACATCCCTTCCGACTTCCTCATTTTGTGCTACGGTGAAGTAAAGCAGATATTCAAACGATTCGTGGTTCCCTATCACCTCGCTATTTATTCGATTGAACTCTTCCCTGTTGCTTCCATAAAGCCATGCCAGATGCACCCCTGCCAGAAACTCCAGGAATAATTTGTGAGGAATTCGATATTCGACTACACTATCCGTTCTTCTCCTGTTGTTTTCTCTTCTGCAAACAAACCGCTCCTCTCTTGTCAGCACTCCAATTTCACAGACGGTTTTCAGGTTATCTTGGCTTGTCGTTAGGTCCTCCTCCCCAAAGACAAGCTTGTTCTTAAGGAGGCAATACAGCGCATCTTTGCTGAACTGCTGTAAACAGTCTTTACCTTGCTTCAACTTGTTTGCCTGCTTCTTCTGGCTTTTCTCCTTTCCAGCATAATGATCAGTTAGATGGCGAATCAATTCTTCGAAGAGTTGAGCGAATGTTTCGAGTCCTTGAATTACACTGCGGCTTCCTTCATTCTGCCAAATGAAACAAAGCATGCTGCAGAAGATTGGATAAGGCGTCATATTCTCTGCCACAAGACTGTCTTCGTCTGTCATTAACCTGATGAGACCGTCTTTAGCTTCCTTGTTTTCGGGGAAGATTTTATCAATGTAAGTATTCACATCTTCGTCCTTGAAGCCCTCAATTTCAACAAATTTATATCGCTTTTCCAATTCGGTGTTGGATTTAATTTCCCTAGCTCTCCACGGTCGAGTGGTGACAACAACTGGGGAGCATTTGTACTTATTGCCTGTTAACACAGCTATAACATCATCATTTAAGGCATTTTCTTCCATGTCCTTGTTGTATTCGTCAAGACCATCACAGAGAATCAACACTTTTCTTTGGTTCTTTCGGATGTATTCTTCTACTCTTGGCCCATCAAATTCCACTTCATCAGATATCTTGCCCATGATGATGTCTCCAAAGGATGTGTTTTCCTTGATTTCCCTCAGAGGAATTAGGACAAGGAGATCAATAGCCTCCAGGCATTTCCCCGAAGCCCAGCCCAAAGTGAGTTTAGCAAGAAAAGTTGTCTTGCCAACGCCAGCCTCTCCAAATAGTACAATACAGTTTTTTGACTCTTTATTAGCGCAAATGTTCTCCAAGTGCTTAATGAAATCTTCGTACGTCATGTCTGTTTTCTCACCCTTCATACCTTCAGAGAACATCGCAAGATTCGTATAAATATCGTCTAGACTCATTGATGATTCGAAATGAAGTGGAGAAGTGCGCACTGTGCTGTACATGCGCTGATAAAACTGTTGGAGCTCTTTTTTCAATTGCAGAACTTCGTCACGTGTAAGGCATTTGGATTTTCCCTCTGAAACACTGGCTAATGCTATATCAAAAAACAAACAAACAAACAAACACGAATCTATATGAAATGCGTCCATGGCAACTGACTAGGAAATGCATTTTCCTAATCGATATCATCGCTTTTTTTTTAACCACACGAAGGGCTTGATCGTCTTTTATTTAATGTAAAACTATCTAAAACTAAGATAGCGTAATCCGATGGAATAATTTTTGTATATTTAATTGATAAAAATGTTCTCATCACGGAAATATATATTGTTCACGTTGACGACGGAAAGGTTTTTTTTTCTCATTTTGGTCATTTTGGTCACATGTGCCATCTTTCAAGTGAAATGCTGAAAAACTGAGAGAGCTTCCGATTCCACAATATCCCTTAATGAGTATCAACTAAAACTGCTTTTTCACGGCGACATTTTATTAAACAGTGACGAAAGATCAAATTTGCATATCTATACTAAGCTGTCACATGTGCAAACATTCAAATGAAATGCTCAAAAGGGGGGGGGGGTCCCTGAGTTTACTAAATCGACACATTTTTTGTATGCTTTTTTTTAAAGGTTTTTGCAATGAAAATGTATTTGTAATGTAATGTGCTTTTGCACAATTACAGTCATATTATTGAATGTGCTACATCTCAAGTCAGATTCAGATTAAGATTCAGATTTATTCAACACTTTCAGTAAAAAGAGAGGAAAAATAAAGAAAATTGACAACACCATACTATATAAAGAAAAGAATGATCACAATAAGCATCAGTAAAACATTACGAATATACAATACATTTGAAAGTGTTCGGAGACAGACAGAAAGGCTATGCCTTACGTAAAAGTCCTGTCCCCATACTATTTCTTTCATAAAGTATATCAAAATATTGATTGAATACATTTCTTTATGAATTGATACACAGACAATATATATTGTCAAATGTTTGTAAAATGAGAACGTTTGCTAAATCCATATAAATACTTTTGCATGATTTTCATAATAAAATGCTGCTACCATGGTAACACATTCAATATTCAATTGAATTGAACATTGAATTGCTTTGAAACTGTGAGAGCAGCATTACTCGACACTGACAAAAAAAAAAAGTGTCTTGCTCAACCTGTTATAGTGGTCACACACGCACAATTCTAGGTCAATCACTCAAACAAAAGGAGAAAAAAAAAATAAACAGGGAGTAAAACTGTTCGATCTACAAGTTAGGGAACAGATTGCCAGACCGACTTTCCGACCATCCGACCTCAGAGTGATTCCATGATACCCCCCTCCCATACACACTTTATGTGGGGGAGGAATAATAAGAATTTTGGTTATCAAATGCCTTGATGTCAATCATTTGTCCTTGATATTCATTTTGTTCTTCTCAGACACAAAACAATTAAAGGACCCAATTGTATCGGCAGATTTCTGAAATCTCTGCTATCTGACTAGTCTCCTTACATTGTAAAAAAAAAAAAATACTATTTCAGAATTCGATTCCTGCACCTTCTCTCTTTAGTGGCGATTGCTATAAATAAACACTAAACAAAAAGTAAGTTCCCCCTAAAACAAACCTCTGTAATTTATGAATCAGGAACCTTTAAGGAAATCTGAATACAGGATCATGTAGCTGTATTTCTCGGCTACCTTTCATGTGAAATTCAGTTAGTTTCCTTTTACAGTCTGTTTTAAAATCAATTTATATTGCTATAATTTTACCTCATTTGCATTTTGGAATAACTGTTTGGGGCAATGCTTACGAATGTTATATTCAAAGACTTTTAGTGCTTCAAAAACGTGCAATACGAATCATTTCCCATGTCTTTTTTTTTCGCCCATACCCAACCACTTTTCTTAACCCTGAAGATATTGCGTTTGAATAATATGTACAAATATCAAGCTGGAATTTTTATATATTTGTGTAAAAAGCGTATATTACCAAAGACTCTCTTAGATTAGATTACTTTTAATAATCACATTCATAATCACAGCACGCGATCCGCGAATGATTTTCACCTACCTGTATCTCCTACTTCTTTTTATCTAAGATCTATCATTTACGTTGGTCCTACCCAGTGGAATTCTCTCCCCTGTGCAATTCGTAATGCATAACTGTTAACCTACGTACGTGTAATTGTCATTCTATTTATGTATTTTTCCCCTTTTCACTGTCTTACTGATATGTTTGTAATTATATCCGAATATTGACATATCGTCGATGGGGTGACAAGACTTTGTATCTGCAATTTTGGTGAAAATGACTTTTTTTCGATCAATAGTCAAATAATGGTTTAAGTGATGTCCTGTCCAAATCCCAACTGTCTTTCTCCAAAAATGAAGCTACCACGGCATGTCAAAGGAAAGGCTATCCCATTCGCTATAGTGCTTTGGCCACCATGTTTTTCGGCTCTCCTGAACATTTGACATTTCGTAGATACAAGGTCTTGTCTCCCCACCAGCGCTGTGTATTTGTTTTTAATGTGTTCCTTATTTTGGTGAAATAAAAAGAAACTTGAAAAAATGTACACGTGTACATCCTTTCACATCAAAAATCAAAAAGGGGAGGATGTAACAATATCTGCTTTTTGAGACTTAATGCCTATTCACATAGAGGGCTCACTCTATGGAATAAATACATGCTCTCCACACTTCATGATAAGCAGCCAGTGTCATGTCCACTCTGTCGTGTAATGTCAGACCCCATAAAGTAGGATAAAGGCTTTTTACATTAATAAGCTTTCAAATAAACTTAACCTATAATGAACAAAAATGTGACCCGCTACAACAAAAAGGTCCTAAAGTTGCGCACGGTCGAAGCCGTGAAAATCGTGTTTGAAGTCAGAGCATTGAAATTGGTCAAAACTTACGATTTTCTGATTTTGATATATTATTGGAGTCTAACATGTCTTCTATCATCTGTCGAAATTTTGAAGCAAAATGATCAAAGGAAAGACCAAAAAATAGCGTTTTTTCTGAGCCACGTTTTTTGGCATTTCAACGAAGCAGAAACTGGTTCGAAAATTTGGATTGAGCTCCACAGATAGGTTCCGCCCCTAACAACGACCAGAGTGATCTCATTGGTCAGTTTGCTGCTTGCTGCTAACCGAAGCGTAAAGCTCGCACACTGCCCAGTCGACTGGTGCGTGCGGGCGGGGTGCGCTATGCTCATCCTGGTTACTGATTGGTTGGTGAGGAGACCACTGACGCTGATGTGCTTGAATGAACTCTTCGGGCGCTTTTCTCGAAACAGTGATTTTCCAGATTATATCATGCAATTTTCAAATAATCGACCTCGCCCGACTTTAGGATCATTTTGTTGTAGCGGGTCACAAATAAGCATGCAGTGAGCTATTTCACATAACAAAGAGAGTTGTCGAAATGAGAGTGATATCGCTGTACCTTCTACGGAACAATGGGCCATTATGTACGGAATCTTTGCACCATTGTTCGGTATAGAGACCAGCCTGAGCTAAGGAAGAGTTCTTTCCAAACTCAAGTAGAAGGCCCCTGCTGTTGAGTTGAGTTTATTTTATTTATACACGGACATAAAAACCTGCTTTCATCGGGACAGCTGTTTTTCAGCAAGGCCGTGTTTTACATCGAATAACAACGCATACAATCACACGGCGAAAATGCAAACATATACAGTGTACAATAATTATACAATAAATGACAAACACTAAACAATTTCTGTATTTTAAGGAAAATGAGCTTGATTTTTGTTTGTAGAAACCTGCATGTTCGGCCCTCGAATATTTTTCTTTTCGGCGAAAAAAAGGAGCTCTACTTATTTTGGAAAAGACATACCATCACAAAAAAAAAAAAAAATAATAATAATCTACTCGAATATTTGGAAGAGGCTCGTGAGCGGCACAATAAGGATGTCTTTTCTGGTTCATACAAGTGATCTGGAAGAAATAAAAACTGAAGGGATGTGCCAAACCTTCATCTGTTGTTTGTTGAATAATTGACATAATTTGACTTCAAGGCAAGCTGGCGGGTTGACGGAATCTACACTGTTTCCGTAGGGCCTACGTCAGGTTTCCGAGATACCATGTGTACCAGGTTGAACCATGTCACTGACACTTGAGGTGAATCCACGGCTATCTTGTTATAGGTTCTGAGGAGATCCTCATTTTGTCAATTAGCGCATAAATTTGCATGATATTTCATTTGGGTATTATAGGGGAGAAAGGAGAACTGCCCACTTATAATTACGACAGTAACAGACCAAAAACTGCATCATCCGGACAAACATACCTATAAAATTTGAGCTCTATAATTTTGATGATCTACGATTGCACATCTCCAGAAGGTTTTTATTTTAATATTTTTAAAGCAATTAAAGTGAAACAACGGAAGTCCATTTATTTTTCTTAAACGAGGCGACTTAGTCAGCAAAGTGAAAATAACAAAGGCTCACGACAGTGTGCACAATCAGCTGCTGTATTTTAGTTTCACTTGTAAAATTAATTACGATAAGACGCCGCAGAACCAATAATTATTAAAAAGATTGAATGTAGCATTTGTTCTCTAACGGCCGAAAGGCAACTTTCCTGAGGACTATTGTCTTGCTGATATGATGCCTTTCTTCTGAGTCGCTCTTTCCAGAAAGATCACCTGATATCTCATTTCCTAACGATACCCTGCAAGTGCATACTTTTAACGATTCTAGTCTTTTAATGGGTAAAACAGTGTGATGACTCACCGGATTGCAGATGTTTCCTAGCAGTCCGTCGTTCCTCGACTCTCTCCAGAACTTTTTTCAGGTCCGATCGAAGTGATGATGGGCTCACTCTCTCACTCCACGTGCGAAGCATGCACACAGTACCATGGCTTGTTATTTCATGGTCACGGTAATTAGTTCGTATGAAATTCTTGATATCTCCCCGTGAGAACCCCAACTCTTCCCCAAGATCCTCGATGACTTCATTGTCAGTGATATTACCGGCAATGGCTCTCAGATAAGAGTCATCACTTGACTGTTCCGCAGCCCTCCTGCAATAAATTGAGTATATGAATATAAGAACGACCCAAGTCCAATTTTTGGCCAAATTCAGTTTGACATGGGAAATTGTAGCTTATGCATGGACTCATCTTGTGTATAAATGATAAATCCTAATTATCCCCGGAAGTGCCTGAAATAAATGAGTTAAATCTTATATGAATGTAAAAATGAAGGACTTGGGTCATTCTTACATTCATATTATAGCGCCCTCTCTCGTCCTTCTCTCATCTCTATAGCAGAATATCATGTATATGAATCAAAGAACGACCCAAGTCCATATGAATCAAAGAACGACCCATGTCCATCACACAAAATGGCCTCTCCACAATTAATGTTAATGTTAATTGTCATAATAATATAAGTTCTAATTTGTATATACAATGTTGCCATCCCATCACAGTTAAATAAAATATTATTGGACAAACAAAAAAGATATGAAGTTTTTTTTTTTGTTTTTGTTTACTCGAAATGGTCTTCCATGGACTTGGGTCGTTCATATATTCATATACTCAATAGTGCTATGACATTTATGTTTTTTTTTTTTAATCAACTGCCGCTCTCTGTACACTGTACAATGTATCTATTCTGTACCATCACACCTGCTGATCTACATTTGTAACAAACACGTGGGTGGGGAGGGGGGCGATCGGTATTAGAACTTGTCAGTTAATTTTTCTGCAGCGACTCTCCCATCAGGCTATTCCTGGTTGCCGACGATTAACTTGGAACAAATATCAAGGCTCTATCATTCGGATAAATGGTCAGAGGTATAAAAGGATTATTGAACGAAAGCAATACTACTAATGCAGGTGGGTGAAGGTGTGCTATGACAGATTTTTTTTTTCTTCTCATAAATCATTTCCCCCCTCTGCACAAAATAATGTGTGACCGTGTATCACAAAAGCAACACGAAATTGCGAACCCTAATTCTTTTTTCTTTGATTCTTTTTTTTTTTCTCGGACAGAGCAATTTGAACAAGCTTGCAGTCAGTTGCGTGCTGCAATTGATTTGCAGTTGATTGCATCTTTCTCGCAACGGAATCGATTGCAATTTGCAATTATTTGCAATTGATTACACTTTATTTCCGACAACCCCTTGGTGTCCCAGTTTCATTTCTCAAAGACCTTTACACGTTCCTCGCTTTGAAGTCTGAAAACTTTTTAATGGGTAATGCTATATGTATTTAACGTTAGTATCAATCATGAATATAGGTGCGATATGTGCGAAATACTTTACTTCATTTCACCAAAGCATGGAACATATCAAAAAACAATACATACATCAATATTCGGATACTATTACAAACATATCAATAATACAGTGAAAAGGAAAAAAAAATACAACAAAAATAGATTGACAATAACACAGACATACATAAGTTTAACAGGTATGCTATGGAAGGTAGCAGCCAGAAAGGAAATGTCCCTTATTTTTAGCTGACCTAAAATCATTCATTCAATTTCAATTATCTATAGTGTGTTCAATTGAAGTTAAATGTGGGAACAGGACAAGACAAGACAAGACAAAACAAAACACACAATGACAAGAAAAAAAGTACGGGATGTTTCGAATCATAAAGAATAAAAGATTATACTCTTGACCTCAATGAGTTTGGCTATAATTATAAAAGAAAGTTTTTTTGTAACCAGATTTAAATGTATTCAAAGAGTTAGCATTACGAATTGCACAGGGGAGAGAATTCCACAGGGTAGGACCAATGTAAATGATAGATCGTTGATAAAAAGAAGTACGGGATAGAGGTAGGTGAAAATCATTCGCGGATCGCGTGCTATAATTATGAATTTAATTATTAAAAGTGAACAAGCCTAAGAGAGTCTTTGGTAATAAACGATTTTTACACAAATACATGAAAATGCCAGCTTGATATTTGTACATATCATTCAACTGCAATATCTTCAGGGATAAAAAAAAGTGGCTGGGTATGGGCAAGAAAAGTGGCATGGAAAATGATTCGTATTGCACGTTTTTGAAGCACTAAAAGTCTTTGAATGTAACATTCGTGAGCATTGCCCCAAACAGTTATTCCATAATACAAATGAGGTAAAATTAGAACATTATAGATTGACTTTAAAACAGACTATGGGAGAAAACTAAGTTTATACATTACACCAATATTTTTTGATAATCTATTACAAACAAAATTAATATGATTCGACCAATTCAATTTATTATCTACATGAACTCCAAGAAATTTCACTGAAGACGTCTGCATAATTTGACAACCACACATGTTAATAAATACAGTGTCAGTGTTACATTTTTTATTTGTAAATATCATATTAGTTTTTGATATATTGATTAATAATTTGTTCACTCGCAGCCAGTTTGTAACATATTGCAATTCCTTATTTAAAACCTCTTGCAGAGAATCAATATTATCATGAGGCAGAAATATACTTGCATCGTCTGCAAATGAAATATATTGTAGAATATTAGAAACATTGGGTAAATCATTTATATACAAAAGAAATAAAATAGGCCTGAGGATCGATCCCTGGGGCACTCCATATCTTATGTTTTGGTAATCTGATATATTATTATCAATGGACACAAGCTGTTTATGATTGCTCAAATAACTTTTCAAAAGTTTTAAAGTGACTCCACGAAATCCATACGCACTTAATTTAGCTAAAAGATTATGATCAAGTGTGTCAAATGCTTTGCTGAGGTCTGAAAATAAGCCAAGTAAAATTTTCCCGCTATCTATTGCACAGATCACCTTATGAATAAAATCAATCAAAGCAGAAGATGTGGAGTGCCCCGGTCTAAATCCATACTGGTTTTCCTTAATGATATTGCACTTCGTAAGAAATTCAACAAGCCTATTGGAAATACATTTGTCAAAAACCTTGGAAAAAACAGATAACACTGATATTGGTCGATAGTTTGTCATTACATCAGAGGAACCACTCTTTAGGATTGGTACAACTCTGGCTATCTTCAATCTATCTGGAAAAATACCAGACTCCATACACTGATTAAATATTGCACATAGGGGATTACATAACAAATGAATAGCTCTTTTAACAATTCGAACATCAATATTGTCGTATCCAGCACTTACATCTTTCTTAAAATTGTTTACAATATCAATTATTTCTTTACAAGTAATTGGTTTAAAAAATGCGGTCGACTCAACCTTTTTAACATATTGGAGATAATCATTCTCATATGAATCATCAAAAGAAGAGTTAATATCATTACCAATATTGACAAAAAATGTATTCAACAAATTACAAATCTCTTTGCTATTTACTACTGTTTCACTATTACACTTAATAGATTTAATGATTGTTTTCGAATTACACTTTTTCCCCAAGGCAGTGTTTATCACATCCCATGTCTTTTTACTATTGCCACTACTGTCAGCTAGCTTTTTTTCATAATATTTCTTTTGAACTAATTTCACCATATTAGTAACTTTATTTCGATATTTCTTATAAAGAGCTTTACGATAATCAGTCGGATTCTTCTTATACAATTTATACATTTTGCATTTCTTCCTTATCAATCTACGAATATCTTTTGTACACCATACATTATCATTTTTCATGTGTTTACAAGTTGAAATTAATGGAAATGATTCATTATATTTGTCAGTGACTGAATAAAAAAAAAAATTATCAAAACTAATATTACCATCATTTCTATCACATACCCATGACATGGATTCCAATGACCGTAAAATGTAAAATATTATTTTCATTTAAATCCCTCTTTACTTGTCTTTGGTCTCTTTTTAACAATGAAATGACACTTTTACAAATGCAATAAACAGGAAAATGATCTGATATATCAGTAAGAATAACTCCGGACTGGATTTGGCAAGAATCATAGGTGAAAATATTGTCAAGTAATGAAGCGGAAGAGTCAGATACACGTGTAGGATGACGAATCAAAGGTAGCATAGAATTCAGTAACAACAATTCCACAAATTTATTTACATATTGCACATGCCCTACTTTAAGCAAATCAATATCAAAATCTCCCATCAAATAAACAATTTTCTTTTCTTTCTTTACAATATCTAAAATATCATTCAAAGACTCACAAAATTCTTTAACTGACTTATTGGGCGGTCTATATACAACACAAATTAGAATAGAGGAATTGCAATTTGTTATTTCTATAAAAATACTTTCTAAAAAATCATTTTGCTGTCAAGGTCACAACGGCGATTAAAAGATATGTCTTTGTGTACATATAATCCAACACCTCCTCCTCGTTTTGTTTTGCGGCTGTTACCAATACGCTCATAACCATTCATATTGCACAATGATAAGGGGGAATTATCATTTATCCATGTCTCACTGATGCCAACAATTTTAGTTTGCATGGACAAAGAAGATAAACAAGTGACAAATCATCAAAATTATGACACAAGCTTCTCACATTAATATGAATACAAGACAAATATTTACTCAAATCATCATTAGAATATTTATTTTCTATAAAATCATTAAACTCCTCAGGTGTACAATTTGTTTGAAATGACTCATTATTTACTTCAGATTTAGGTGGTGATAAATATTCATTAAGAGTATCAAAGTCTACATCATCGAGACATCCTAGAAATCTGCGCTTACATGACATTACACACTATTGCACACAAAATACAAATATACAAACATATACAGTGAATATATCAAACTGAAACACACAAGAAAAGGAGTAATATACCAATTGGATATAAAATGATGCTTGGAGGGTTGTCATTTTTCAGAAACGATTAGTTAAAAGTTAGGATGAGAACTGATGTCATTATTCTAATTGCACAAAGCCAAAGTTAAAATGAAGATGCCATGTTTATGAGGATCAACATTGCACGTACTACATCCTGGTCAGATCGGCTTTGCTGTGAATTTGTCTCCGCATTGTCTTTCCGTCTGATGTCCTCACTGCGACGATGATTCTACCATCTTGTGACCAAGCGGAGACAACTTTGCTGTTCTGTGTTCTACTGGCAAGAAAGGCATCATGGAGGAGAGATCGATTAGGGTCGGTCAAGTCTTCACAGATGCTCAGGCCGGTGCCTTTGAGTTTCTTTCTGTTCGTGAGCAGGCGTTGGCGAAGTCGGTATGATTTCATCTTCACAATTATCGCTCTCGGCTTGGATGATCCGACTGGTGGTGGAGATCGTCGTTGAACGCGGTGACTGCGATCAATGTCCTCTCGTCGTAGCTCCACTCCGAGGTTCTGGTTGGCGATCCGACAGACAACGTCATCTGTATTTTCCTTGTCAGCTTCCGGGACACCAAAAATGCGCACACAGTTTCTGCGGGAGTACTGCTCCTGGTTGTTCAGGTCAGATTGCAGTTTTGCAATCAGGTGGCGATCCTTTTCAGCATTGGCTTTGAGTGTGGCAAAATCTTGCTCTGAAGAGTCTACTTTATGCTGAAGATCAAGTATCTGCCCAGCCTGTTCCTTGAGTCTAGTGAAGAGCTCCTGGAATTTGGAGTCAAGTGCTTGCATCACAGCTTCTTTCATGACCTTCGGCACCTCATCATCCTGGAGGATCTCCTGAATGAGGTTCTTTGTTGTCCGGGTACCAGCCATTGTGTCGTGAAGAAGTAAACCCAGGTGGCAAGAACAATACACAGTCCAGCGAGGCAACTTCAATAGTATCAGCGGAGCAAGTAGAGGCAATTTCAATGGGATGAGTGGGGCAAGATAAGGCAACACAGGTCTTATAGCTAAACAATCCAGTTAGACCACATGAAGATGAGTGTATGGGACTGCTGCTTGTCCACAATCCAAAATGTGAAGTCAGATTACTAAGTAGAAGTTGGCAAGAATGTGCAAAAATCTCAATAAAAGTGTAAAGTTCTCACCACATAAGATTCTCCAAGCATCTAAAAGGCAAGAGTATCACATCAGCGCATATTTGTGATCGCAAAAGTGTGAATTTTAAGCAAAAATGACGAGCTTGTTGAGGAGCTTGCCTTCAGGTTGCCTTGTCTGAACAAAATATTATAAGATTTGTTGATCCGTTTTTATTGTGGTTGCTCTAAATTTTTTTACCCCGCAATGTTATGTAAAAAGAGTCCCTTTCCAGCATATTCAATTATAAAAAAAAAAAAAATCAGCAGGGATTAATGTGATTAAGTGCATACCGTTTTACTTTTGCATTCAAGATAATGAAAATTAGATTGGCTCTGCGCTCTTCAGCGGATTTTGTTAGTTGACTGTCATGTGTGATCTTGCACCACAAAACCAACAAAGAGGTCGCCAGACATGTTATTTTTTTCTTTTAGTTAAGGAAAGAGTTTGAAAGGCCACACTTTATATAAGAAATCCACCCCTGAAATAATGAACTACAAAAAACACAGAAAAATATACCCTACAGAACGATACAAAATGACCGAAATAGGATAAGGAATAAGGAAGATATGCCATTTTGACATGTCCCCTTTTTTCGGAAAACATTTCTTAACAATTCCTTATGGCCTTCAATCAGCAAGTTAAGATCTCATGCTATCACAATTCCTTTTTCATTTCATAAGCATAAATGATAAATATCTTATATTTCAGCTGTATAACTATAAAACTTCTCTTCAAGCCACCCAAAACAGAAAAAAGAACAAATGCTAACTTTGATATATCTTGGTACGAGAACATGCTTTTGCTTGTATTAGCTAAAAATAACATTTTTTTTTCCGAATTTCATATGAAACAAATACGAAAAAATTGGGAGGGTGCTACACCGTCAGCTCGCTCATTTGAATATTCACAAGGACTGGTCAAGAAATATTTTCCCCAAAAATGGGAAATGGGAAAAAAATTCGTACCTTCCTTATTTCCTATCCATTTGTGTGTGTGTGTGTGTGTGTGTGTTTGTGTGTGTGTGTGTGTGTGTTATTTCTGTATCATTCTGTAGGGATTTCTTTTCTTTAGAATTTTATTGATTTTTGGGTGATTTCTTCTTTAAGCTTTAAAGTGATGCATAACTTAATTCAAAAGGACTTTAATAACCTATTTACATATGTGACTCTGCACCTCAAAACAAACAAAAAGTCGCCAGACATGAATTTTTAGTTTAGACCATATTCTGAAAGAACAGACTTTAAGCTTTAAAATGATGTATAACTCAAATCAAATGGACTCTCCTAACCTATCTAAATATTGGAAAGAAAGCACAAACTCAGGAAAAGCGTTAACTGAGAAAAAAGGCTCTGAAGTACAGTGTCTATTCAAGCGCTTAATCTTTACCAAACCGTGCTGACTGTGCGATGAATGGGACAAAATACAGGAAGTAAGCCACCAGAGTAACAACAATGAAGGGATTATCAGATTAAACTGAAATTAAGCATGCCTCATTAACACATTCTGTCCATAATTAATGCCAATTTTCAAAGCAGTAGCACTCTCCTTTCAAAAGTTATTGGAGTTGAAATTGAAGAGTGTGGACAAGGTTTTTCAGAAATGAAAAAGGGATTCTAAAGACACACCTAATCACACTGTTCTGCCAAAAATGTTCGAGATAAACTACTCAAAAAACACACTTTCCTGCCCGTTTTATGATACCAAATTTTAGCATAATGTAAAAGAAGACCAGCTCTTTCAGAAAATATGAAAAAATCAAGTTCGGCTAGGTTGACCCATTTCACTTATTTTCAGTCCTCACGCAAAATCAGTGTGTGCGACTTTATGTTCGTTTTGAGGTGCACGGTCACATATTGTATATAAAAGAAAACACATACTCTGGAAAAGTGGTCCCAAAGTAAAGGGTCTCTTCGAGCGCTTTATTTTACCAAGCCGTGCTAGCTGTGCAATGAATTGGACCACCCACATCAATAAACCTACCAGAATAAATAACACCACACATAGCAAAACATTAATAGATAACATAACGTCTAATGTAATAACGGAAACCTGTATGAACGGCATTATTTACTCAGATATATCCGATCACCTACCAATTTTTATGATAAATGATAAATCTATAACAACCCCAATACGTCACCAACCCAAACAATATTTGAAAATGCATAGAAATGTAACGCCACATAACATTGATTCATTGAATCAAGATTTATTTGAAGAACAATGGAATGACGTCTTTGAACTCCAAGATGTTAATTCTTCTTATGAAATTTTCTTACAAAAATCATTAGATTATTGTGATAAGCACATTCCTTTAACTCCCAAAAGAAAAGGAAAGAAAAAAGCTCGGCAACCCTGGATTACTCAATGTCCTATACGTTCCATTCTCACTCGAAACCGTCTTTATAAAATATCTTTGAGAAAACCTACTACTGAAAATGTGAAAAGGTATAAAACATATAGAAATAAACTAACTACCTTGATTCGAGTTTCACGTAAATCATATATTTCGAATAAACTCGAATCTAATAAGGATGATAAAAGTGCTCTTTGGCGGACTGTTAATGAAATACTCAAAAAGAAACCTACGGAATGTCCTGACAGCATTACTCATAACGATAATGTTATTACCAATCCTGACCAAATTGCAAATATTTTTAACAATTTTTTTTTTTGTTAATGTTGGTCCTTCTTTAGCAGCATCTATTCCTACAAATGATACAAAGAATTATAAAGATTATTTATTTGAAAATAATCAAAATTCTTTGTTTTTTACTCCAATTAATGAATCGGAAATTATTGATACTGTTCGATTTTTGAAATGTAGTAAATCCTGTGGGTCTGATAATTTAAGTGTGAATTTGTTGAAAAAAATAATTTACCCCCTAGCAGCCCCTCTCACCCATATATTCAATCTATCCCTACTCAACGGAAATTATCCAGACTCCTTCAAAACGGCCAAAGTTATCCCCATTCATAAAAGAGAAGATCCCTTAATGGTGAAAAATTATAGACCCATTTCATTGTTACCTGCAATATCGAAAATTTTAGAAAAAGTAGTTTACAAGCGTCTCCACTCGTTCATCATTGAAAATGAAATATTAAATGCGAATCAGTTAGGTTTTCGGAAAGGATTTTCTACCGATTATGCTATAATTAAATCTGTTGATAATATTATTGATGCGCTTTCTCAAAAGGAGCACATAATTGGAGTTTTTATGGACCTTAGTAAAGCGTTTGACACTATTGATCATGATATTTTACTTGAAAAATTACATAACTATGGTGTGAGAGGGATTACTCTGTCGTGGTTCAGAAGTTATCTAAGTCATCGAAAACAATATGTTGTATTTAAATCCACTCACTCAACATAAATTATTCTAACGTATCATGCGGTGTCCCTCAGGGATCTATCCTTGGGCCCCTACTCTTTTTGATTTATATCAATGATATTATCAACTCCTCTCCTCGTTTAAATTTCATCTTATTTGCAGACGACACCAATGTTTTTTATTCCCACAAGGACATTGTAACACTGGTTGACACATTAAATACGGAATTAAGCAACATTTAGAAGCGGTTTAGAAGTAATAAGCTTTCATTGAATATTGATAAGACATGTTTTATACACTTTCATACGTTGCAATCCCAACCCACCCTTCCTCAAAGTATTTTTATTGATGATATAAACATTGCTGAGAAACATTCAACCAAGTTCCTAGGAGTAACCCTAGATAGCAATCTAACTTGGAATACTCATGTTCAGAATATTGCAACAGCAATATCTGATGCACCACGCGCTACCCCGGGGTATCGTAGTAACCCGGGGTACCACGTTGTGTAGCGCCATCTCACGTTCACTCGAGTACAACCGCAGAGTTACTGCGTTACGTATGCGCACTGTACTGACCCGTGGTACGGTGCGATACTCAGTATAGCGCTTCATGCACTGACTACACGCACTATTATAATAGCCCGCTAGCTGTGCCAAAGTTACGATCTCGTAGACGTAGTTTCGATCCCGTAATTTTGTAAGCTTTGTGCACTTTGTGCCGAACAAAATATCCTTTCGCAATTAGGATCAAGCTGCAAAAATGCCAGCAGGTGATGGGGGCTATGCCGCACTGAAAGGAAAGGGCCGGAAAAGAAGGAAAATTTCCAGAGAGGAGAGGCTGGAAAACGCGAGGCTTCGCGCCACTCGGAAGTTGGGGAAGGAAGGGGCCGCCGATGTTCTGGAGGTGTTTCAGAAGGCCAGTGACGCCGGGGATAAGGCGGAGGCAGATGGCATTATTATGACCCTGCTGGCTCAGTCCCTCTCCCAGATTGAAGTTGATACACTGTAAAATAGTTACTCATAACGTTAACAAGGGATTAATTGAGAAAACTACAGGATGAAGAGGGTTTTTTTTTTACAAGAACAATGGCCATAATTGAATGTTGAAGAATTAATCACACACAAAAAAATTAATTTCCCACTTTTTGGTAACCCAGGGTACAGCCCTAAAAAAAAAATTAATAATTCAACAAAATGGCCGATTTTTTTCTGGTACCCCAGGGTACCATTAAAGCAAGTGGTGTTTTAAGAAGAATAAAATATTTAATTAATGTTCAAACTTTAATTATGTTATACAACACTTTATTTTTACCATATATAATGTACTGTAATATTGTATGGGGCAACAGTAGCAAAACAAAATTGAACACAATTTTTCTTCTCCAGAAAAAGGCTCTTCGTATTGTTATGTTCTACGGATAGTCCAGATTACAAATCAGTCATTTTAGGAGGCGAATCTTGAGAACAATAGGCAGCATGGTTACTGCTATTTTATTGTGTTGATGAACTGCAACATAACTCATGATGCTCATGAGCGCATGAAATATAACACCAATGAACCTAATGGTATCATGTTACAACGCCCTTTCTTTCTAAAAAAAAAAAAAAAAGGAATGTGCATTCTGACAACACTTGCTAAAGTGTGGCTGTGCTTTCCAAACAGACATATTGTGACATCAACCTTGATTCAAAATACGTTTGAAATACGTTTCCTGTCATCTTATGTATTGACTACTTTTGTATTCTTATCCGAAATTAATTAACACTGAGCATACCCATACAGTGCATACATGTATACTCATCTGATACCATCTTATCCTTAAAAGAAAACAACAACCTATATTCATCATACGCTGAACACTTCTTGCTGTTCACTAACTACTTCTTAACACTATTTCATCTACTTCGATGTTAAGGTATGTACTTATGTACATTTCACGCAGAGTCACGGTATCTTTCTGGTTTGTGAACTTGGCGTCCATACCGTGTAATGTACTGAGTATTGGTGTCTTTGTTGTCCTGGTGTTTTGGTTTGTCTGTATTTGTATTTTGCCTATGAGAAGTGCTATACTCATACTTGTCTGCGTCTGAGTATGGTTGGGGTTGTTTGTAGGTCTCTCGAGTTTGACGGATATGTCGCCGGTTTCTGCGGAGGACGTGACCACTATGGGTATCTACATCGTATGATCTAGGCTCAGACCGCTTGTGGACGATGCGGCCTTCTTCCCACTTCCCGGTTTCTTGGTTCTGAACACGGACACTTTGTCCCGTGGAAAGTGGAGGGAGTGGTTTGGTATTTTTGTCAAAGTCTGCTTTCTGCCTCTCCTGTCTCTCCATCAAGCGTTGTTTCACTTCATCTCTCCTGGGGTCCTGATTACGAATGTGGACGGGTAAGTTTGTACGAATTTTTCTGCCAAACATCAGCTCAGCAGGTGATGGTAGGTGTGCATCTATTGGGGTTGCTCTAAGGCACTGGAGGGCTATGTTTGGGTCCACATGCCCGTCCTTTGCCTTTTTCATGGCAGCTTTCACAGTCTGTACCTGGCGTTCTATGCACCCGTTTGATTGGGGGTACCTAGGGCTTGACGTCACATGAATAAACCTCCATTCATCCTTAAACGTCTGGAACTGTGCGCTGCTAAACTGAGGGCCGTTGTCACTAACAAGCTTTTCAGGGGTTCCTTGTTCCGAGAACACCTCTTTCAGGGCATTGATGATAGCTGTGCTTGTTGGATGGTTTGGCATCTTCCGTACTACAGGGTACTTGGAGTACATGTCTGCTATCAGCAGGTATTCTGTTCCTTCAAGCATGAAGATGTCGGTTGCAACAACTTGCCAAGGCCTTGACGGTATCTCGTGAGGCCTGAGGGGTTCAGCTGGTTGTGCGTTGCCGTATTTCTGGCAGATTGGACACTTGCCAACTAGTTCTTCGATGTCCTTGTTGATTCCATTCCAGAAAATGCAGGATTTTGCCCGCAGCTGACACTTGGTGACTCCTTGATGGGCCTCGTGTATTTTGGTCAGGTATTCTGCTCTCAATCCTGCCGGGATGATCAATCTGGATCCCTTGAGTAGTACACCATTTCGACGGATAATTCGTCTCTATATGGCCAGTACTTTCGAAGGTTCTGACTCAATTCACGTCTTTCATCAGGCCATCCTTGGATGATTTCATCTCGGAGAGCACAAAGCTCTGGATCTTGCGATGTGGCTTGACGTATCTCTGTCAACTTCTGGTCTGAGAACATTACAAAGTTGACATGGAGTGGCTCTTCTGTTCTTTCGTCTGGAAGTGGATGTAGTCTGGACATAGCGTCAGAGAGGAGCATGTCCTTGCCTGGCTTGTACCTGACTACCATATGGTATCCTTGCAGTCGGAGGAGTAATCTCTGCAGCCTTGGGGGCGCTGCTCCGAGATTCTTCAGTGTTATCATCTCAAGAGGTTTATGGTCGGAAAGGACGGTGAAACGTCTTCCACATATGTAGCTGTGAAACTTTTCACAAGCGTAGACCACCGCCAACATCTCTCTTTCTATGTTTGCATAGCGTTGTTCTGTGTCTGTCAGTGACTTGGATGCAAATGCTATAGGTCGGCCTTGCTGCGTGAGTGCTGCTCCAAGACCTCTTGAAGAAGCATCGACCTCGAGCACTACTTCCTTCTTTGGGTCGAAGTATGCTAAGGTGACCAGTTGCAGCCTTGGTCTTCTCGAATACCATCTGGTGCGAAGGTGACCATGCAAATGTTGTGTCCTTCTTTAGCAGGTCTCGTAGCGGTGCTGTCAAACTTGACAGGTTAGGAATGAAGGGCGACATGTAGGTCACTATTCCTAGGAACTCTTGTAGCTCTCTCTGAGATGTAGGAGCTTGGATAGCTTGCACTGCTTCTACTCTCTGAGGGTTGGGGTGAGCGCCGTGTTTGTCGAACACTAAGCCGTAGAAGCGAATGCTCTCCTGCTTGATCCTACACTTGTTCCAGTTGAACACAAGTCCATGTTTACTGGCTACTCGCATCAAGTTGTGTAGGTTGGCATCATGCTCTTCTACAGTTTTTCCTACCACAGCAATGTCATCTGCCATGCAGATTACTCCTGAGCACCCTTCTAGGATTTGGTTCATCTTCGTCTGGAATACATCCTGGGATGTGCAGAGTCCAAAAAGGAGTCTCTTGAACCGATATCTCCCAAAGGGGCTGTTGAACGTTGTGAGTCGGCTTGATTCTTCGTCAAGTTTGACTGACCAATACCCATGTTTAGCATCCAAGGTGGAGAACACTGTTGCTCCTTCGAACCTATGTCTGGTTTCATCGATGGTTGGCATTGAGGTGTGGCTTCTCTTTATTGCCTTGTTCAAATCTCTTGAATCCAGACAAATCCGCCACTTTCCGTTAGGCTTTTGGACATACACGAGACTTGACACCCAATCGGTCGGTTCCTGTACCTGTGTAATCACGCCTAGCTCAACCATCTGGTCAATCTCAGTCTGGATGTCGTCTTTGATGTTAATGGGGCACCGTCTCGGAGGGCGGACGACTGGGGGTACCTCCTTATCGATGACAATGTGATGCTCGCCTTTGAAGTTACCGATTCCTTCAAATCGGTCGGGTACAAACTTCTCAAGTGGTCCTCGTTCTGGATGGGACAACTCAGCTGTTGCTCCATTCCACAGTTTATGATTATCAGTTGGAGCTCAGTACACAAGGGCAAGCCAAGGATTGCAGGGCCGTCAGTGTCGACAACGTAAAAGTCGGAAGCTGCTTCCCGATCTCTGTACCGACAGTTCATCGTGTGTACACCTAGATGAGGGATAACATTCTTGTTATATCCAGTGATAATGGTCTGACACTTTTTCAGTGTGTCCTTGACTGGGTTCCCTTTTGCGTCGATGTTGTTTGGGTGCATCTGTCTGTATATTCGTAGGGGTAAAATGTTGCCTTGGGCTCCGGTGTCTGCCTTAGCCTTCAATGTCCCCTTTCTGTTTCCGAGATCCACCTTGATCTCAGCAAACATTTCATTGTTCTTGACATAGTCGATAGTAATGGTCTCAAACTTCAGGTTTTCAAACTCGGCAACAGGTGCTGTTTCCTCTTGCAGTTCGTGCACTGCATTATTGTGAGCTTTACTTGTGTAGGAGCCTCCTCTCTTGGCTTTCTGCTTTTGTCCACTTTGCTTCGATCTGCAACAGGCTTCCCAGTGATTGAGTTTGCCGCAGCGTTTGCATTTGGTTCCATATGCTGGACACTTCCTCGGTGGATGTGACAGTCCACAAAAATGGCACTTCTTTTTTTCTGGTGTCGGTCCATTTTGTCTTTGGAAGCGGCCTTTCTTCCTCACGACATCAAGGTTGAGAGATTTCTCATTCAGTGACTTCATATCCAAACGTGTTGCTTCCTGAGTTCTTGCAACGTCAAGAGCTGCATCTAGTGTGAGCGAATCATCTTTGCCCAGTAGTATCTCTTGTACTTTCCTGTTGCTTGCACCAATGATGAGTTGCTCAATCAATCTATCGTCAATTTCCCCTTCCTTGAACTGACACCTCTGTGCCAATGTGCGACATCTAGCCAGAAAATTGTCAATGCTTTCATCTGGCTCCTGTTTCAGCTTCTGCAACTGGAATCTGTGTGTATACAGTTTAGCAATCACTGCAATATGTGCATGCAATTCAAGTGTTTACACTTCGTAGCTACACATACATAACAAGCATTTATCACTGTGTAATCTCTGTACACTATCACTGTAACACAAAGTAGTAAGACCACTGTCTTATCCTAATTCAAGTGTCGAGCGCGTTTACTACTCATACACAAAGGAGTAAGACTACTGTCTTATCCTATTTCAAGTTTCGTGCAAGTCTACTAGCAAGTTAGTACTGCTCATACACACAGGAGTAAGACTACTATCTTATCCTGAATTCAAATTTTGTGCAAGTCTACAAGTACTACTCATACACACAGGAGTAAGACTACTGTCTTATCCTGAATTCAAATTTTGTGCAAGTCTACCTACTACTCATACACAAAGGAGTAAGACTACTGTCTTATCCTAGTTGTGTGTCACAGGACTATTGACCCTGCTGGTACACTAGTACATGTAACAAGTTTATAGACTGATGTCGAGGAGTGATGATATGCAAAAAACAGCATTTGGAATATTGTCTACCTTCTTTCATGCTGCAAAGCGTCCATTTAGTTCAAGCATTTATTTCCAGCTTTATATTTCTAGCGTCCGACTTGAGTGGCTATCGCTACCACTGTCAATGACAGGCAATGTACCTCAGAGCTTCTAAGATCTAACAAGTTAGGTCTACTAAGGTCTGTCGTAAATCACTCTGGAGAGCGTCCTTTAAAATATTGACAAAATTGCTTCCAATCTATCGAGTTATTCAATCACACTCCACGGAAATCTTACATTGAAATCATCAAATGATCAGCGAGGCCAGCGATGTCGGTGATTACGTCTCTGTGTTCACTCGTCGTCGCCCAACGGTGATGGTACCGCTCTCGGTCCGTCTCAGGTAGCGATGTAAACCGGCTACGCGTACGCGTTTCCAGTCGTACACTCGCAGGCTCTGCTGGTCTCCGTCCGCGTTGGGCTAGTTCGGTACGCTCCGCTCAGCGCTGACATCAGGCAATTGCACGATGAGCAATGGCAAACTGGACCGAAACATCTGTGTCGACCACAGTCAAATTCGCTATTCTGTGTTACGTAGGCTTCGGAATCGTCGGTCAGCAGCGTGGAGAGCAGTCGGATGTATCGCTGACAGTCACAAGGGTTGGTCTGGTCCGAGCCGAAAGTCAGTTCTGAGAAATCGTACGTGGAATTTACCCGTATAAGGTGCTGCCTGTTGACTCGTAATCTTGCATAGGCCTATAGCTAGGCCCGTTGTGTAGCGAGCGGAAACGATGTCACGTATGTACGCTATTGGGCAGTTTGTTGCGCGTACGTGATCTACTGATGTTCATGTGTGTATCAATCCGCGACTGGTCACAGTCAATCCCGTCTATGTCGCGTCGTCAGGCAAGCTCCGCGTAGCTTGGCTTCATGAACTCAGTCTTTTGCGTGTGACGTGTACCAATATAGCACAGTTTTCCCCGAGCGGCGTCCGTCCGGTCCAACTAGGCCTGGCGCACAGCATAAAACTTCGTTGAAAATAACTCAGATAGACATGAATTTATCCGATTTCAGTCTTGTGGCGTCCATGCTTCCCGCTTGCCACCATGTGATGTTCTACGGATAGTCCAGATTACAAATCAGTCATTTTAGGAGGCAAATCTTGAGAACAATAGGCAGCATGGTTACTGCTATTTTATTGTGTTGATGAACTGCAACATAACTCATGATGCTCATGAGCGCATGAAATAGAACACCAATGAACCTAATGGTATCATGCTACACGTATATGCACACATTCACATTTTTTGGCTCACACTGACCCCTTATTTTATCGCCTAAAAACTTTGAAGGCCCATGATATACATTTATACCTAACTGCCATATTTATGTATAAACACACTCGAAATGCATTACCATTTTTTCATAATACCCTAGTAACCAATGACCATATTCACTCATACCCTACCCGTCGTTCCCATGATTTTCACTTAAGTAATCCGAAGCTTTTACTTGCTCAAAAGTCGATTAGACATCAAGGTCCGGATACATGGAACACTCTTCCTGAGGAGTTGAAAGAGTGTGCCTCCTTGTTTTCATTTAAAGCAAACTTAAAGAAGTACATTTTATTACAGTATATTTCAAATATAAACTAAAAACAAATAAATTATATAACTAATGTTGGTCTCCTGATAGCAACAGCGCATATCGTCCCCTCTTTCAGTAAACCAATTTCATTATTCTAAATTCCAGCCTATCTGCTATTGTGCACCCTCAAGCACCTGCACACACATTCACCACCACCACCATCACACACCAGAGTTTATTTTCCCCTGCTACCTTCGCAGCAGAATTTATATTGTTACGAATTTAGTACGTCCTTATCTTTTCCTCGGGCCGGCCATCTTTTCAAGCAATGCTTATAATGGCGGCCCTCTGCATAATCGTTTCTTAACTATAAATGTTATTCTTATTGAATCACTGCTGCATAGACATGCATACTGTTAATTTCTTTCATATCGTTGTTTATGCAAGTCAAAAGACTGTGTTAAATTTACTTTACATATGTCCTACATGTTCATGATTATGTACTTAATATGTATCGTGGTTTATGCAAGTCAAACGACTTTGCGTTGAATTTACTTTGTATATTTCCTGCATTTTCATGATTATGTAACTTATGTATATTGATTTGCAGAAAATAAAGTATCTATCAAAAAAAAAAGAAGAAAAGAACATTGTGAAACTCCGCAGCATAAACTAAAAAGGGAAGATCAAATCAGGCTGAAATTTATCATGCTATATCAACACATTTTCTTTAAGAGTAATACCAACTTCTAAAAGAGTAGCATTATCCTGTTATATGTGAAAATGAAGAGTGTGTGAACGGTTTTTAAGAAATGAAAAGGGAACTTCAAGGCACACCTCATCACACTTTTCTGCAAAAAAAAAGTGTTCCACAAAAACTGCTTAACATAATTTCACGTTCGTTTTATGATCGCAAACACCACCAAAAATAGTGATGAATGTGGCTCTTCCAAAAAAAAAAAAAATGAAAAAGTCAAGTTTGACTGACCTGACCCTTTTTGGAGTTGTATCACGAAATCAAAGTGTGCTGATTTTTGTTGGTTTTGTGATGCATGGCCTATTATAATCATCTCACATCAAAGTTTTTCGTCAGTTTTATGACTGAAACATTGTCTTACCCCAAACGTCACGCAACTAGGCCCTATTCAAAACCACTTTTATTGATTAAGTGAAGTGAAATAGTGAAGTTATTACTATCCAACTTAACTTGATGTTACTTTAGCTTTTCCTCATTTGTTATTCTTTAAGGACACTTCACTAAACTTTTATCCACTCCCGAGGCATTAACATTGAGAGTTATCATCATATGCATGTCACGATTTCCATAAGACGTTCCTATCTGAATGAAATATTCCGCTTTGGCAATTGCATGACTTACCTCTTCTCATCAGACTGGGGTTGAGGCTCGACATGCCTTGCAGCCTTGGCCGGCTGTTCTTCCCTCTCAGGTATCAGCGAACGTTTTTCAGACATGATTGCTTGTAATATGCTGACAAAATGGGTCACCCAGATAATAATGCCCAGACTGCATGAAGACGAGACAGATGGAGTAGGTCCAGGGTTATGGGCAGTTCCACGTGGTGGACCAAAATAAGGCGGAAGACGGGCGTGGCTAGGACCGGTTTATGGATGAACTGATCATCACACCTTACCGGACACTACTTCCCACACCGCACTAAGCTTTTAGTCTATGACCTGGAAAGACAAAAGACATAACTCTGTTTTATTTGTCATTGACTAGTTGAATTCATATTTGTGCGGGGTATCTGTCTCCACAATGTCAAAGAGGAGATATTCTTATTAAGTTATATGATTAGGCATTTGTTTTGTATCCGCATTTAGGTACCAATAACATAGATAAAAAAAAATAATACTGGTGATGAATAAGTCCTCTTTGGGGATTCACTGATTGTCTTTATTCACGACGCTCTTTGTTTTGTTTTGTTTTTCCTCTTGTGTGTCATGTGTGTGTGTTTTCTGTGTATAGGTGTGTGCATAGCAACAGATTTGTGTTTGAGTGATCATAACCTCTTTTTTCAACATCAGGTTTGATACCGTAACAAGAATAAGAAAAACCAAAGCGATGAAGCAAATAAAAAAATAAGTTTTGAAGAAATTGATACAATAGCTATAAAAAAGTTATAGTTATGAATAACGTTCTTTTCTAATTGTTGATTGGTTCTACTGTTTCATATGCGACCGTGCATCACAAAACGAACAAAAAGTCGCACGCACTGATTTTGCGTGAGGACTGAAAATAGGTGAAATGCCATGGGTCAACCTAGCTGATCTTGACTTTTTCTTATTTTCTGAAAGAGCAAGTCCTCTTTCACACTATACTAAAATTTGGGATCATAAACGGGCAGGAAAGTGTATTTTTTAGCAGTTTATCTCGAACATTTTTGGTAGAATAGTGTAATTAGGTGTGTCTTTAGAGTCCCCTTTTCATTTCTAAAAAACCTTGTACACACTCTTCACTTTCAACTCTAATAACTTTTAAAAGGATAATACTGCTTTGGAAGTTGGCATGAATTATTGACAGAATGTGCTAATGAGGCATGCTTAATTTCCATTTAATCTGGTAATCCCTTCATTGTTGTTACTCCAGTGGTTTACTTCCTGCTTTTTGTCCCATTTATCTATTGAAACAGCCAGCACGGCTTGGTAAAGATTAAGCGCTTGAATAGACACAGTACTTCAGAGCCTCTTTTCTCAATTCAGACTTTTCCTGAGTTTGTGCTTACTTTCCAATATTTAGATAGGTTACGAGAGTCCATTTGATTTGAGTTATACATCATCTTAAAGCTTAAAGTCTGTTCTTTCAGAATAATTATGCTCTTAACTAAATATTCATGGCTGGCGACTTTTTGTTTGTTTTGTGGTGCAGGGTCACATATTGGCTTTCATGCACACTTTCATAATTATCGTTTATCCATAGGGCATAAACGTGACGGAAAAAAAATATCCAAGATGTAATGTGTGTAATAATGTGTATGTTGTTGTGCGTATGCTCACAGTGTTGGTTGGATATGAACATGGTGGCCTATTAAAAGCAGACCATGACCATGAACCTACAACGTAACTCAGACATATACGGCCGAATTCACGAAGGGGGTACAATCTTGTCTACGGTTTGAACCATGGACAAGATTAAACCACCTTCGTGAAGTCACACCATAATTATTATTGGTTGACTTCATTTGGGTGAACCACCTCGCAGAACAGGGTGGCTACTATAGTAATTGTCATCTCGATGAAAGAGACATAGCTGTGATGATTTTGTGGATTTTTTTTTTTCATCGGCGGTTACCGGCGAATCTTCAGAAATTTGAGAGCCGTGCATGCATTGTTCATCCGACAACACCAGTTTTGTGAGATTTGTAAGATTTGTAAGATTATATTGACTCTCTCGACCCCCAGCCTCTCAGGGTATGAGAGTACAAACATATTTACAATTATATGGATACAGAAATGTAAGTTAAAATGTACATGTGCATGTTAAAATAAGAGATATGAATAAACATGTTTACAAAACCAGGCTTAAAGGACGTTTAACTACTCTACCACTACGTATACACACATTAACATCTACTTTTTTGTGCATAACTACTGTCTTTCTTTGGTTTTGAAGAAAACTAAAACATAATTATTCTGACAAATTTGGCTAGTTTTCAAATGGCATAGTAGAGCGGTTAAGCCCTCGAAATCACGAGAGTTGTGCAAAATTTGACTAAAGCATGAAACTTTCACCAGTGTTAGTACACACCATAAGATTTATTCTAAGATCGGGAGGTAAGTCAGATTTGACCTCTGATGACCTCCAGAGGTCAATGAATTTCAGATATCAGAATATTGATGTTTGGAGACATTTGTGAATGATAGATGTGGTTATGTTGCACTAAACATACATTTATACTACAGAGAAATCATTTTCTGATTCAACAGAGCATTGACAGGTTTTTACCTTTGACCTCTGATGACCTCCAGAGGTCAATGAACTTTAAATACCAGAATATCGATGTTTTGTGACATTTGTGAATGATATATGTGGTTATGATGCACTAAACATGCATCTATACTTCAGGGAAACCATTTTCTGATTCCACAGAGCATTGACAGGTTTGAACCTTTGACCTCTGATGACCTTTAGAGGTCAATGACCTCAACATATCCTAATATTGATCTGTATGTCATTGGTTAATGGTAAACATTGTTAAGATGTACAAAACAAGCATATCTTTCTTACAGTGAAATTGTCTTCATATTCTAAAGAGCAGACAGGTTTCTACCTTTGACCTCTGATGACCGTGAGAGGTCAATGACCTCAGAATATCAGAATAGTAAACGATGACATCATTGGTTGGTGATATACATGGTAAAGATGTGCCAAACAAGTGTATTTGTTTTACAATGACATTGTCTTCATATTCCAAGGCACACAGACGAGTTTCTGCCTTTGACCTTTGATGATCTCGAGAGGTCAATGACCTCAAAGTATCAAAATAGTTTGGCATCATTGATTAATGGTAAACATGATGATGTTGGAGAGATCATTCGTAGGCCCTGCTTATAAACGAGCCATTACTTTTCACCTATGAAAATCACACAAAGGTCAAAGACCTCTAATGAAATGTGAGGATATTAATATTGATATTGCGATAGTTAAAGATAATAAAAAGTTTTGGTACCTCAAAAGTTTCCTTGAATTTCCTTGTCTTAGTTTGTGTTTCAGGTTAAAGTACCTTTCATATAACTAACACTGTGAGACTTACTCGCCCCAAAGTGCTCTCATGTCTTAGTAATCATGCAATTAACTGCGACCAGCAGCCCCATACGCATAGCGACCAGCAGTCCCATACGCATAGCGTAATCGGGCTTCGCATTGTAGCATTCAGGATCATGACAGATTTAGTATCGCAGGATAAATGTCAACTTAAAATCCCAAAAATTCTTCAATTTCAAGACTTACCAATTAAGGTTAAGTATTGAAAACAGGCTTCGAGCAACGTTTGGTTCTGCCTTTAGTCCCTTTCTGTTCGAATTGATGACTGAATGTGACTCGGTCGAGAGGACCTTGGGAGAGCTACCACACACTGAATACTACACCCAGTGCATGCGAACACATCACATGCGCACAAATTTCAAATCCATCAACGGATAAGATGTTTGTGTGCGCATGCGCTGGCCGTAGTAGTCAGTGTAGTAGCTCTCCCAAGGTCCTCTCGACCGAGTCACATTCAGTCATCAATTCGAAAAGAAAGGGACTATTGGCAGAACCAAACGTTTTCCGAAGCCTGTTTTTAATACTTCAACGTAATTGGTAAGTCTTCAAATCGAAGAAATTTTTGGATTTTAAGTTGCCATTTACCCGCGATACTAATTCTGTCATGATCCTGACTGCTATTATACAATGCGAAGCCCCGTTACGCTATGCGTATGGGGCTGCTGGTCGCAGTTAGCTATGCGTACAATGGGCTGTACGCTGCTGGTCGTAGGCAGTGGTTTCGCACAGTATTTATCGACGCGGTACAGCGACTGCTCTGGTACGAAACCATTATTGCATGATTACTAAGACATGATAGCACTTTGGGGCGTGTAATTCTCACAGACAACGTACTTTAACGTGAAACACAAACCAAGACAAGGAAATTCAGGGAAACTTTTGAGGTACCAAAACTTTTTATTATCTTTAATAGTTAATTGTTTATAATGTAGGGCTTACAAACCATGCATTTCTGCGACCAAAAACGTGCCTGCTCATTCCGCAGAACTTTTCAGGTAATTATCTACATCGGATGTGAGCACATGCAGAGCAGGGATGTCGATCTGTTTTCAGGTGGGGGGGGGGGGACTTGGAAAATATGTGTGAGCATAAGTCCATGGTGCAAATGAGTGGAGCGGAGGGGGAGGGTATGGGTCGGGGATTGGATTTTTGCAGTTTTAGACCTGAAGTCAGTGATATAGTGCAGCTCTTGTTGGAGAGGGTAGGGTATTCCACTCCCATTCGAGAGAGCTCTTGTCTTTTGAGAAATGAGATTCAACGATCTGGCACACATGCACTTTTGAAGGAATGTCTCGAAATTTGTATCAGAGAGGTGTCGTAAGTCAGCCATCGATGGTGGGAGACGATTCAAGGGAAGGATGTGGGTGGAGGTATCCCCCCTCCCACATTATGGAGCTTTTGCATTCTTTTGTTTTCAATTTAATGATCTCGTGCCACTCTGGGTTGAACTATCTTTTTGAAAAAAAAAATGTCCATCCCCAAATGTGTAGCCATATTCAGTGCATGGAGGGGAGGTTGATATAGCAAGAGGAGGGTATGAAAGGGCTGTCCCCCAACCCTTCCCATGCGAGGAAACCTTTGCATTAAGAATAGAAATTTAAAAAAAAAAAAAAAAACTTGTGTACACATTTATGATGGAATATTTGGGAAATTATCAGTAAAAGGAGTGTACTGAATCTAAGGGTAGAAACCGGAACAGTTTTCTGTCTAAAAAGCTAAAAGTCCACATCTCAGAATTTATTGGGGTGGGCGTCAACTATCCCTGCCACCACCCTCCTCCAAACTGAAGCCCCGGTATGTGCATGTGTTTTATTCCACTTGTTGAAAAGAAGAGAGAACTAAAGAAACAATATTGTTCAGTGGTCGCTCTCCCAGTCAAGTAAATTGTTTATCAATACTGTGATTTCCTTCCTGTTTACCTTAAGACGATGTAGACCTGGTATTTACTTTGCACATTTTTACATCTATTTCTTTTTTAGTATTCTCGTTTATATTTTGATGTGAAAGTTGTTCACTTTGCCATGATCTTATTTGTACATGTAGGAAAAATAATCCAAGACTGAAAATGAAATTGACACATTACTTAATGACTGACATGATGCAAATAGTGTGTATTTCTATAGCAATAAAAGTGAGCAACTCAAAGGGCGTGTACTCATTTCACATGAACATTAGCGATTATCCTCTGACTTCTGGAGGATATTGAAAGATATGCATCAAAATGTAAGAATATTGATGTCTGGTCTCAGTGGTTTGTAATGGCCAGCTGTTTATGAAATAATATCATACCAGAAAAATGCATTTTGTGTGTGTGTGTCCAAAATTGTATGCAGAGTATTCCACGCACTGTTCTCATCTAGGACAATGAGAGTCTTTTTTTTTTCCTCAACTACACTGTAATATCAAAATCTATTGAAAAAAAAAATGGTGGTGGCTGGGTCTAACACATTATCATTCTTATGTGTAGGAAATGCATGCCCGATGGTCAAAACAAACATAAACTAGATATATCGCTACGGCTACTGATATGCCTCCGCCATAATGCATGGTTCTGGCCTATAGTACAATGTCTTGACAATGTGTGATGACAGTTTCACACAATTGGCAAAATATTAAAATGACAGGTTTGACACAAATGTGCAGAATGTTCACTTTCCTAGAACTAGGTTCAATTGGATGAATGATTAAAATGCCAGAGTGCAGGTATTTGGGGAACTGATGATTTTTACTTGACTTTTGACCCTTTTATAAGTTTATGCATTGAGTAATTTTCAAGGTATTGAGCAAAAGTATAATTTCAGTATCAAATGGGAAAATAGCATTATCTAAACCTGGCCTTTCACCTTTGACCTCACAGTTCCAAAGAGAATCACTGTTAGGTTGAACATGCATGAATATGTAAGTTTCATGATGATACCTCGAGTTACTTTCGAGATATGTAGGAAAAAGTGCAATTTAGCACTTTCACTTGACCTTTGACCTTTTGACCTTTGACCTTTTTGGCAAGAAACTTCCCCAAAAATATACATTGGGTAATACATGCCATACATCAAGTTAAAAAAAAAAAAAACCTTCAGGCATATTGCATTTTTAGGAAAGTAGTGATATTTTGAGGAGTTGACCTTGACCTTTGACCCCCCTGACCTTTGACCCATGACCCCCAACTTCCCTAGATAATCACTGCCCATCGGTACAAGCATATATACTAAGTTCCATGAAGATACCTTGAACCATTTGCGAGATATGGAGAAAAACATGAAATTTCATTTTTTTTTCACAAAATTACCTGTGACCTTTGACCCTGTGACCCTAAAATTCACACAAAGTATTATCCCCCAAGGATATACCCTCATACCAAGTTTGATGTAAAACCACCACACGGTTCTTGAGATATTGACAAAAACAAAACGGGACGGACGGACGTACGGACGGACGGACGGACAGACGGACGGACGGACGGACGGACGACCCGAAAACATAATGCCTCCGGCCACTTCCGGCATAAAAACAGATATCTCAGACCTAATTGTTATAACAAAGCATCATATCCTCATAGACCCAACCCAACCCTCTACGCCCAGACAATGTAAACCACCCCAAGGACTTACTTGGAGCTTTAGAATATCCTTTGCCAACAGAGACATCCGAACCTTTGCAGTGCCGACTAAGATCTGCCCCGGTACCATCACACACCCAAAAAAAATCTGAGTCAAATGACTCATTTGCGTGAGTCTTCAGTTTGTCCGTGAGGCGACACACTTTTGCCAAATATTGAGTCACTTGACCCAGTAGTGAAACAGCTGAGTCAAACAGTTGAGTCAAATGACTCATTTGCGTGAGTCTTCAGTTTGTCCGTGTGGTGACACACTTTTGCCAAATATTGAGTCTTTTTACTCAGTAAAGTCACTAAATGAGTCAAGTGACTCAGTATGCTGAGTCAAGTGACTCACTGTGCGAGAATCGAAACGCAAAATGATTGAAAAGTCTCTTGTTCAGCATGCTGATACAGTCGCTGATCTATGCATGCAGCACGACCGTAGACGGAGCATAGGAATCAGATCCTATATCTTGTGGTAGCCTATAATCCTACTCGTAACTAGCTATTCCTAACCTACTCTTAACTTATTCCTAACACCTAACTACACATCACGAGACAATGCTTCTAATATACAGTGCACTTCCGTTATAACGAAATGCTCGAGACCGGCAGTCTTCTTTAGTTATAACGAAATTTCGTTATAACCGAACAAAAAAAAAAATATAACCAAAAAAAAAAAAAAAAAAAGGAAACCACGCATATGTCATATTCTGTTTGTTGAATACTCGTCATACACTGGAAAGCTATGTGAAATGGGATGGTGCCTTCCTAATTCCGTTTGAATATTACATTTAAAAGAGAGCATAAAGTTGTTTGTATTGTCACACATGTATATAATACCATAGAATATGATGGTTTAGGATTCGGATACAGTTCGCTATTCCAAAGGTTCGTTTCTTGCTGAAGTTTATTTACTCCACAGGATCCTTATTCCAAAGTTCCGCCATTCCCGGGATTCAAAAGGTTTGTTGTAATAAGAACCGTATTTCATTGTCGGATTAACGAACCTATAAGGAACCTTGGGAATGTTAAAACTCCAAAATGTTGATAATAACAAACCTTATTTCATTTCTGAACTAACGGACATTTTATTTGTATCAGAATAGGTGTGTTTTGTAATAAAGGACCATCGGAACAATAAAACGAACCTCATTTAACTTGGTCTTCAGATTAATGTATAACAATAACTCAAGTAAAGTTCCCCTCGGAAACTGTGCGTGACACACGGAGCGAACACACAGGCCCGTATTCTGCTAAAAACTTAGACCCGAGTTTAAACCCACGCCTGGGTCTAAAGTGGGTTTTGGGGGTTTAAACCTGAGTTTAAACCACCAGTTTAGACCCAGGTTTAAACCCAGGTTTAATTTGTATTCTACTAAGTCCAGCTGTGGTCTAAATTGGGTTTAAATTAAACCTACCCTGGAGGAGGTTTATTTCGAGTTTAAATCGAGTCTAACGATGACTGGTAAGGGTACCAGCACACAGATCAATGCCAATGGCACAAAACGAGTGGCTGGCTGGATACAGCAGCTAGCTTGCCGGCCACACGCGAGTACACACGAGATACGCATACTACTACGTACTAGATCTAGGCCTATAGTAGGCCCTACTTGTAGCAAATTGTACACTTAGAGGAGACTCGAGATCTAAATTGTAGCAATACTACTACCTAGTACTACCTGTACTAATACGTTAGTCTAGATAAGCTTTACGATGAAAATAACCTGAAGACTAGACCAAGAACTCAATGTAGGACTAAATAGAGGGTAGAGCCCGAGGTCGATTTGGCATAGGGCCTAGATAGACTAACTGTTACAGTGTTAGATCGAGAACCTAGATCGATCGTAGGACTAACGTTAGGACTAGTTAGTAGGAGTAGGGTCCTACTAACGTTAGTAGAACCTTTTCGAATAGCTAGAGTACATTATTGTAACGTTATGACTAACATTAGATCTATTAAAAGTTAGGTTAGTGTGGTACGGTAGGTAAAATCTAACGTTACTTCTAATATCGAGACAGGGTTGATAGTAGTAGGAGCCTAGATCTAGATCTATTTCTAAATTTTAGAATGGTTTCCATTTTTATTAACTGACAATAAAAGAAAGTGGTTTACGTGTACAGCCCCTTAAGAGAAAAGCTTTTATTCAATTTCCTACCTCAAAGTCCTGGTTTGATCAATTGCCAGTTAATTCCGAATTCACGATTCAATCGACATAAAAAGCCATGTCCCATCCAGCGCACACAGCAACCGTGCCGCCGGCCGGCGCGGCGCGATGGATCTGCTGGTACTGAGCGCATTCAAAGCTAGCTAGCCAAGAATATAATAGCGCTACGCTATAATACGCTTACCATGTATCCTGTGATGTGCGTCGCACACGTACACAAACTGTACAGTATATGCACAGTGCTTCACGAGTCGTCGCAAGCAAAAATACAGCATGCCCTTATTCGACATAAATACCCGTAAAAACTATTCAAAATCCAAGAAAGTCACGCTCATGTGGCAGATACACTGCCAATAATAAATTTAAGTGGATTTGTGGAGAGAAAAGTACTCAGAGAGGGAGAATTTCTTCTTCCATAGAGGGCACCATGGTGGCTTGACCCAAGGCTATTTCGGGTTTAATTTAAACCCGAAATAGACTTGGGTTTAACTAAACCTCGCTAGCAGAATACAAAATTAAACCTCGGGTCTAGCTAAACCATAGGTGAGTCTAAAATGGGTTTAAACCTTGGTCTACAGTAGAATACGGGCCACAGTGATCTGAAGCGTTCGCCCATGCAGATACGCTTATCATGATGCTTTTTCCGCTACGTATTTTCGAAAGCGATCCTCATTTCGTTATAACGGAGCACATTTCTTTTGTTTTTCTTTGTCAGTGGTGCTCGGAAAAGACTTCGTTATAACGGAAATTTCGCTATAACCGTGTTCGTTATAAGCGAATTTTGTACCATAGAGTTTAATGGCGATATTTTTGGGACCAGAAGTTTTACTTCGTTATAACGAAATTTCGTTACAACCGTGTTCGTTGTAACGGGAGTACACTGTATAACCATGTCGTAAAATTGTATTTATGTATGTGGTTACTGTTTTGAAATATATTTTCTATCCATTTATTCAAGACTTCTGTTCTGATAACAGAGCTGAATATTTCTTAAATTATATGAAATTATAAATATTTAAAAATTATGCAATTTACCATCCGCGACAAAATCAGAAATTTCAGGAAATATTTTCTGAAAAATAGTTAATTCTTTTGCTTGAAGTTATTACATGATCGATTATAATCGATTATAACTGGACTCACATGTCACATAAAATGAGTCGGTTGACTCATTTATAACAGTTACCGAGTCAAATAGAGATGATGCAATATGAGTCATCGATTTCATGGCTCATTATGTAATTCGGTGTGCGTCATTTTACTCGTTAGATTCGGTAAAACGAGTCTTTTTACTCAGAAGAACTTAAAAGGTGTGTCACAACAGCAATGACTCAGTAGATTTGACCTAAAATGAGTCAACTGACTCGGGTAATTTTTTGTGTGATGGAACTGATTGGTATTGGCTCTGCATCATTGACAGCAGATCTATTTTCCTCTTCTCTTTCTTCTTCTTCTTTTTCTTCTTGTTCTTCACTATACTGTGTAATCTTGTAATATTTTGCCATGGAGCCTTCTCTTAATTGGTTAAAAAGGTCTCCTAAGATCTATATGCAGCAGCAAAAAAAAAAAAGAAAAAAAAAAAACACCACCACCAACAAGAAGCAAACAAAAACAAAAACAGAGAGACAGACATATGTATCTTTTAATAGCAGAGCTGAATATTGAGTATCTCTCTCCTGAAGTGTTTTAAAGAGATACAAGAGACAGTTGCCTAGAGTAGCGATGAAAAAAAAAAACTTTGGGAGAAAGCCTACTTTGTGTTCTTGCAAAGGATGCCTGACATTCTGGTCATTGGCCTTTTTTGAAGAATGCAGCAATGAGGCCACAACTTCCTGCGGAGTGGATATTGTGGCGTTCTTTATGCAGAACATCATCGCTGAATTTGCCTGTGCTGTACTTTCTTACAGGGATTGCCATTGTAGTTTTTTCTTTTTCTTTTTTTTTTAAGTGTGGCTGTAACACTGCTTGTTTTGTATGTGATGGTCATTGCAGCTGAAGAGTGCATATCTTGTCTGGTTCATTCCAAACTTCACGATGTTTGCTTGGGTGAATGGATCCCAGATGATTCATGCATATTCCAGGACAGTCCTGAGCAGTGTGGAGTAGCAAAGCACCTGAACTTTATGATAATTATCTTCGGCTGGAAAGAGTCTTTGGTTGATGTATAGCCTTTTTAAACTGCTGTGGCGATGTGATTCCAGCTGAGCCCCCTATGGGAGTATAGACTCCAAAATATTTTGCACAATCCGCTTTCTCCATGGTTTGCCATAAATGCTTATCTATTCCCTGGGTAGGTCTCCAATGGCAATAGCTATTTGCAAAACACAGGATTGCTTCATATGGAATGCATGTCTTGGGCCTCACAGTATGTCGAAGTTTTCAAGATGATCCAGCGTCAAGGTATGATTTGTACATGATTAAGCATTTACGATTAAACCGATGAAGCCAAACATCAATGTAGGTAAGCCTAACAAATTCTGATATTCTAAAAGGTCAGTGACCTCTCATTGTCCTGAGAGGTCAAAGTTGGATATAATACACAGGGTAATGACCAATGTTCCATGGAATGACAATATTTATCTATTATAGCATAATGCTAACAGCATAATGCATGATTGTACATGTACATCGCAGTGGCTGATCAAGAGGGGGGCGCAAGAGGCAAACGCCCCCATTATTTATCGTTAAAAACAAACGAAATAAAAAGAAAAGAATTAAATGAAACCCGGACAGTGGCAAATAATAAATATTAGTTGCGTGCCCCCCCCCCCTTTACAGAATTCCTGGATCCGCCCCTGCATCGGGTATAAGTTGACCATTGACTAGATATGAAATATCAATATTCTGATATTTTGAGGTCATTGAAATGTCACAGTCCTCAGAGGCCACAAAGGTAGAGACGCGTGAGTAATTTCTCTTGCTCTGTGGAATAGGAAAATCATTCAATTGTAATGCAAATGAATATGACATCTTAATCATGTTTATCATCAACCAGTTGCACCAAATATCAATGTTCTGGTTTTTTTAGGTCAATGACCTCATCATAAAGTCATCTGAGGTCATCAGAGGTCAAAGATAGAAACCTGACTTCAAAGACTCTGTGGAACATTGAGGCAATTCCACTTACACAAATCAGTTTTTAGTACACAATTATCCTGTATCAGTAACGGGTGACGCATTGATATATCTATTTTCTGACATTTTGAGGTCATTGACCTCTGGAGGTCATCAGAGGTCAACGGCAGAAACCTTTCAAGGCTCTGTGGAACATGAGGACAATTCCACTGTAACAAAATTAGTTTTAGTACACCATTACGGTGTTAATCATTAACCAATGACGCCAAATATCAATTTTCTGACATTTTGAGGTCATTGACCTCTCGAGGTCATCAGAGGTCAAAGGTAGAAACCTGTCAAGGCTCTGCTGAACATGAAGACAATTTCACCGTGACAAAAATTAAGGTTTAGTACATTATTACTGTGTTTATCAGTAACTAATGATGCAAAATATCAATTTTCTTACATTTTGAGGTCACTGACCTCTGGAGGTCATCAGAGGTCAATTCAGACTTACCTCCCGATCTTAAAATTAAATCTTTTAGCATGTACTACCAATGGTGAAAGTTTCATGCTTTAGTCAAATTTTGCACAATTCTTCGGCTTATCTGCTCTACTAGCAGGCATTAGCTGAATTGAATAGTTTGGCCATAGTAATGCACTTGGTCTACTGGCCACCAAGCTACTAGGTGAATACAATAGTCTCTCTTTGTGGAAAAAGGAACAAATAAAAATATAATGACATTCGTCCCCTATATGTGCAGATGAACATACAGTACAATACAATTCATCTGTCAGGCCTGCGTCAAACTTGCCCTTATTAACAGGTAATCAATTTGATCGACACCTGGATTTACTAAAAGTAATATAATCTTTCTTACACATGACCTGTAAATACTTCTCAAACATCTAGTCAATTATCCTTAACTCTTTATGTGCCACGGTGGAAACCCACTGTGTGCCACGTTATTCTGGGACACGAAGGTACACATGTTTTGAGAAAGAATTCCGTTTTTCCAATTTGTATAACTTCTACGAATTCCTGTTGAGCTGCACATGATAGTGAGCAAAGTTTAGAGGAATGCCAAACTTTGCTTCGATATAAATTGTATGGCAAAAATCTATTTATTTTTTTTTTCTTTTGAATGACCAGTTTGATACATAAGGCCTACTGTGAAGGCATGACTATAAGCACAGTACCGAACGCATTTTCAGATGCATCACTGAAAAATAGCAAAAGCTGGTCTGTCTACACCAGTTGACGGCGTCAGACATCGATCTAGGGTGATCTCGTTTAGGCAAAAAAAAAAAAAAATAAATTGTATTGGCGTAACCCGCCCTACCCTAAAAATTCCGCCGACCCTATGTTTTTCTATTATTTTTTTTTTGCTATCGATATCAAGTATCTTATTGACTGCGATCGCGATCGCAAAAAACCCGGAAGTGGAAACGGCTCTGGGGATATCGGATGTACGAGAGAGAGATCTCGCTAGCGCCTCGCATAGCCTCGCTTGATCAGTACGTCATCTTTTTCCAACACGGTCGCGTACTCGTATCAAGATTTATACAGTGTATACTGTATGGTTGTGGGGTCTAGATATCGCGCACGAAAATTTGAAATGCTCTTATAATAGAAGTTATTCCATAATCGTACCTGAATTTCTCAATGAATATCACGAAAATGCAGAAAAATCACATCCCAGAATCTCCTGATGATACGATGACGGAGTAGTGCGCTGTCGCCGTTTGTATGTCGGACTTTTTTTTATGCGTTCACCTTCTCGGGGTATGTAAAGATCGCGCAGCTGCCCTATGTAGTTTCATGCGTGAAAGTGTCTGCCCCTCTCTGCGGCTGAACGTGCTTCGGCTTTCGTAGAATATGTGTGGCGCTCCGACAAAATGAGTCATAAGTCGCACGGGGAGTTTTCCCGTAATGAGCCGAAAATGAAGGGGAAGCACTGCTCGGGTCAAAATTTTTTTATGATGGATTTTGATTCCTTGATGTTTTATCTATTTGTACAGAAAATTTCAGCGTGTAAAAATGAGTACAAGTGTCCCAAATCACAGTTTTTCTGAGACAAATTTTTTCGGTTACATTTTTTTCGAACGCTCGCCTTTGCGTTGCGTTTCGCACCTATTGTTCTTGCCCGATCGAGACTCCGCCTCCGTTGCTAGGGCGTATGCTAATAAAACATTGCTCTTGACCCCATTGAAGACAAAACAAAGCATGGTGCACGCGGCGGCGTCGGCGGCCAAGCGGCGAGGGCTTTAGAATTACGCAATAATAGTGAGCTGACCCAGGCTATCGATTGCATGACCTGCGAGTTTCGTTTGATACATGCACCACATTTCATGAAGTGGTGATTGATGTGACGCACAAATCGCGCTGAAAAAAAAAATAATTCCAACGAACGATCACGAAAAATTTATGATACTTTATCAATGAGCTAATACATGATAACATATCGAACTTGAAACCTCTTTATGCGTGGGTGTACTTTTACAACGGTTATTGGCCTCATTAATGAATTCATTCACATGATCATAACTTTCGTTCCCTGGTATGTGACTTGCTGTTTAAAGTTCATCTTTGGAGATAAAGTAGGGTCTAAGTTGTCAATTATTCTCGTTTTTATAAACTCAACAATTCGTGTGATAATTCGCCAAATGTATGTAGATGTAATGCGTACTATTATTTTCCTGGTTAATAAAAATTATTGCCCTATTTCTTATGGTGGTTTGGGCAGTGACGGTATGGAGAGAAATCGGAAGACAAACATTATTAATGCCCAAATAGCTCGTGTTCCCTTTGGAGAATATTCTGACTCTTGTCATCTGTGTATTTTTTTTAGAAGTAGGACCTATTTGAGAAAGTGACAGAAAGCTGTGTCGCTACTCAAAAGTGTGCTTCTTCATTTTGTTTTGTTTTTGAATCAAAATGTTTGTAATGATAGCTGTTTGTCGTGTATTGCGTGTAGCTGACATGTGAGAGGTCAAGTCTGCAAAGAATTTGGCTAACAGCTTTGCGAAGTAGCAGCGCTAATTGCCCATTGAATTGCGTGTTCTGAGGAATTCCGAATGAAAGAACTCGGACGACACTGTTCACTCCTTGTATCCGAGTAAACCCCGCATCAACGAAGCCTTAAACAATGAAAGGTAAACTTCCTGCTATCAAGGGGTGGATAATCACGCAACCAGTATTCTTTCTTCGCCATTGATAGCAGAATCAGTGACGTACTCTCTTAATTTCTAGGACTTAAATTTTAAATCTTTCTTACGACTTAAAATATTTTAAGTCTTTAAGACTTATTTTAGGTGGCTTCGATTAAAAGTTGAGTGTCGAAGCTGTTCGCAATCTAAATCTAACAAAGACTTAAACTTTCAGCCAATCAGATGACTTGTAAATGACGTCATGTGCTATCTTGAACCGCCTAAAACCGGAATTGGCGCTGGCCGTCACTTTGCTTCATGCGATGCTAGATAGCGTAGTTATACACACACATTCAGTGCACAATATGTACATTGTACATGTACTATAGTACTTGTACCTACACCATCGACCATTTGCAAACAAATGCTATTGACTCGAACAGTTGAGTTGGTCTTGAAGGCAAAAGTCATGCAGGCCGGAGTTTTTTGAGGGCATGATCTGACGGAAGCTTGACCAAGTTGCTTAATAAAGGTTAGCATATTACTATATGAATGCTTAAGAATTTGTTTGATAACTCTGGGACTCAGTAACCAAAGATAAAAGATGTTAAGATGTGCACTAACCGCCCTACATTTTTGGCGAGTTTGAGCCTTGCCGCTGTATACAGCGCTGTCCATCCCTGAAGCGCCAGTGCTAACGTTAGCTGTTCATGGCTAATGTGTCTATCCAAACATTGTAACAAGTACATGTAGGCTAACGTTATACTAGTATTGTGGGGGCTCTATTTCGGTGAAACTGCAAGTACAAGTGTAAAATTACAGGGACTCTTATAAAGCGCCCATTCTACCTAATGATTTACAGGTGTCTTGACTTGACAATACATGTTGTTCCGGTCTTCAAGAAAGGGGATAGGACGAAGGCTAAAAATTACAGACCCATTTCCTTAACCAGCATTGCCTGTAAAACCCTAGAACATATTGTTGTTTCTTCAGTGATGAAACATCTCGACACCTACTCCATCCTTTCTTCCTGTCAGCATGGATTTCGAAGAAAACATTCCTGCGAGACGCAATTGCTACTCACATCACATGATCTTGCCAATTCATACAGGAAGAAGAAGCAAGTTGATATGATCATGTTAGATTTCTCAAAGGCCTTTGACAAGGTTCCACACAAACGCCTTATACTCAAACTCAGACATTACGGAATCCAAAACCAAAACCTCCTGTGGATACAAGACTTTCTCTCCAGCCGTCAGCAGTCCGTAGTCATTGAAGGTGCCACATCCAGGGCCTCATCCGTCACCTCGGGTGTTCCCCAGGGTACCGTTTTGGGCCCTACACTTTTCCTTCTCTACATAAATGACCTGCCTGAAGTAACCTCATCCACAACCAGACTTTTCGCAGATGACTGCATGTTATACCGGGAAGTCAGCAGTAGCACAGACTCCCGGATGCTACAGAAAGACCTTGATGCACTGCAGCAGTGGGAAAACACCTGGCTGATGTCATTCAACCCCAGCAAGTGTTTCGTAGTAAGATTTTGCCCCTCCCGATCCACAATGAATTGCAGCTACTACATCCATAACACTGCTCTTCAAAAGTGTGAATCTGTTAAATATCTTGGTGTCACGTTATCCAATGACTTCAAGTGGTCATCACATATCTCAGCAATCTCCATGAAAGCTAATCAACAGCTTGGTTTCATCCGGCGTAACACAAGGTTCTTCCCTCAGTCATTCAGGGAGGCAGCTTATAAGTCCCTTGTACGACCCCATCTAGAATATTGCTGTAGTGTCTGGGATCCATACATGGCCTCGGACATCCAAAAACTGGAAAGGATTCAACGCCAGGCAGCTCGCTTTGTCACAGCTGATTATAGAAGAACGAGCAGTGTGACCAGTATGATTAATAAGTTGAAATGGCCCAGCCTATCTTCACGACGTACTGTGAGCAGATTAACTATGGTGTACAGAATCATGAACGACTCTGTTGCAATTCATCCAGATACATTCTTCACAATCAACTCGTCCAAAACCAGGAAAAATCATGACATGTGCTTCCAAACATACCGCCCCAGGGGAAACATCGACAAATTTGCATTTGCCCAGAGATCCATACCTGAGTGGAACAAACTTCCAAGCCCTGTAGTCTGTGCAGTCTCACCTGAGCAGTTCAAGGAGCTCTTAATGACCCACCTGAAAATTATATCCTGTGATTAAGTCCACACCCCTCCTCTCATCGTGCACACAAGTTGTATTCATCTTCGTGATAGGCTGCATTTTATAGCCCTTTGAAGATTATAGAAGAAGAAGAAGAAGAAGAAAGGTAAAGCTATATGGGCATAACAGGCTACTGACGTACTGTAGCGTAGGCCTAACTGTCGTCTAACACTGAGTATTAACAGTAACAAGTTAGTGTCAGTTCACCCCTTCCTACACTCTTGTAAGGTTTAATTTATCAATTTCTACGTAGAAAGGCACAGTTCTAGGCCTTTAATATCATGCCCCACTATGCTGTGATAAAATGTAGGGCATATATGCTGTTAGATGGGTCTTATTTTTAACGCTGTGTTTAGGCCACCAAATAGTACGTAGACCCTATGGACGCTACGTACAATAGAACTTGGACCAGCCCAAACACGAAGCCCCCTGTGTGATGAGCGCCCGGCCCAGGGTTTAGGGTGCCAATGTTGCAATGCCAGTGCAGTGGCGTCAAGCTCTGAACTGTAAAAACTTCTATCGCATGTTATGGGCCATATTGGCTGACAATTTCACCAATTTCCATTGACTCCCATAATAGGGGGTCTACAATTAATAAACAGTTTCTGTTCCATTGCATGACTAGGTCTACTGAGTCTGATGTCACAATAAACAATTACCTTTGGCGTGTGCACTCAACACTCTTAGTACAGTCTTACTATCAAGCGTGCATCATGTCACTCATTTTACTGGAATAATCAACTTCAATGCTACTTGCACTCGGCTGCGTACATGTGTATGTAATGTGAATGTGCTACTGATTTGCATTCCATGAAAATACTTCTACTATTATTACTACCACTCAGTAGTAGGCCTGGACACCTAGGCCTTATGGTTGCCATTTCTGCACTGAATTCAAGACTCTTTCTTGAACTAGTAAGTCTGTTAGTGTTATTGTTGAAGGCGTTGTATGAAACAAATAATGTATGGGATTAACTCGTGCAATGGAAAAAGATTTCGCACCTGGATAAAGGTATTCTACTCCAGTCTTTCTCTTTGTAGCATAATCAATGTGGTGATCTGTGTTTGAGTAGAAGGATCTAGACTTAAAAATTCTACAGATCTACACTTCTGGCTGAGATGTATGCATTAAGCATCACATACACCAGTGAGAGAATGTAGTGAAGTTTTACAATATATGAGGCCTTTTTTTATTTTTTACTTTTAATATTTTTTTAAGATAAAGGGAATGCAAATTACCTGTTATTTGTATAATTTGTACTCCAAGGAGTACTCTGTCAGGACTATCCCTTCTTGGTGTTTAGATATGCAAGACATCCCTGGTATTTCTAAAAATTGATTTTAACAATAACATCTGAAACAAAAATCAGAGATATCAGTCTCATTTTTTCCTCCAGCATGAAATACAACCCTCGAGACCAATAAGAAATAATTAATTACATAAAAATCTAGAAATGTGGCTATGGCGACCGTTTATACCCCCGAAGCATAATTGCTTTCTTCCTTTTTTTTTTTTTTGTCAAGCGTTTCTGTTTTTCATTTTCCACTTCCTTATCACTGATATTTCACAGTTTTTGTGTTTATTTTCAGATCAATGCGGACTTTGCCCAGTTGTACCGAGAAAAGTGCAGGAGATGGTGAACAGATGGGGGGCATTTTACGTCAATAGAATCTTGCACTTGCCAAGCGAAACCACCCTTGGTTGCAAGACATCGTAAGAAGATGTGAAGACATGGATGGAGACAGTAAGTCCTTCCGCCAATCCTCATAGATCTTGTGGCATTGATTATAATTACTGGAACAATTTCTGTCCAAAGTGTAAGAGTAAAACTTACTCATTTGTTTATGCTTCATTGCTATTACACCTTTCAGGAAAGTGAATGTGTACGAGTTTGCTCTTCATAGACTGATATAAGTCGAAAACTGAATGTTAGGGATTGTCAGAGCTGATACAATACGTCATATCTAATATGTTAAAGAGAATGGGTGAAATACTTAAAGTTGAAAAAAAAATGGTATTGTGTTCCATTCTATAGGAATTTTGTGGAATGTCACTACTTGCAGCGATGCTTCACAGACCCAACATCCCCATGTAGAAGAAAGGGAGAGGACCTCTCATGCTCCCGAGGGATGCCCAGCAGTACCTGGTGCAGAATGACTATGTGCCTGTAAGTACAGTATATGCTTAATGTTTATAGACTTGAAATCAGTTTATGATCAAATCATTGAGCTTCCAATTTTGAAAATTATCAATATGCATGTTTCATTGGGCTTTTAAGTACCAGCTCATGTTTAGAGAAGAATATTTGAGCTTCGTATCTTACAAAGCAAGACTCGTGTAGAATCTGCATGTACTCGGTAACAGGTGGAATTCAAAAATCTGAATTTCTCATGCTGTCGTGAGAAATGCAAAGTTTTCTTCTCTGATATATCAGTGTTTTTGAAGCGATTCTTCTCAAACAAACTTTAGAACATTCAGCAATGAGTATTGTGTAGGGGTATCTACCGTGTTTTGACAGTTTTCTTTTAAATTCATTAAATTACGGATTAAAAATGCATGCTGACTTCTATTGATTTGTAATAATATGTACATCAAATATCTTACGAGTCTGGAACATGTAAATATCAAGTAGGCCCCACCCCGATGATGGCAAAAAGTAATCTGATTTCTGGGAATTTTTTTCAAGGCTTTGAGGTTTACCAGATGAGACAAAATGTTTTAAAATAATATGTTCCGAAATATATCAGAAATATTTACTTGTACATCACAAACTAAAAGTTATGTGATGATTATGTTATTAGTACATTGTATTTAAGATCAATATGTAAAATTATATTTTAATATTTTTTCCCTCCAGAGTGCCCTCTCACTGAGAACTTAACTTCCCTCTATGTGATGCAAAGTTTATTTGATAATAATTGTAGCCTTTGTCATTTGCTCAAACGATTCAAGTGAAATTTAGTTCGAAATATCAGTAGTGCTATACATGTTTAATCTCTTTTCAGGTAGGAACCAATGTTCATGGCATTGCTGATGCAGAGACTCCAACCCCAGCCCCAAGCATCTTCTGATCTGGAGATTCTCCCACCTGAAAGCCCTAGCAAACGGGAAACGCCAAGTTGATCCGCGCGAAACATATACATCACGAGCGAGAAACGCGAAATTCAGTGATGCTAAAGATGCCACCTTCAGCCAGCCCTGCTTAGTCAGATAAGGGAGTGACTACACGTACATCCAGTATTTTCTCATCCTGGACACGACCATACTAAGTCCAGGCTGGAGATGACAGGAAGCAAGAATTTGACAGACTCTTTAAAGCCCACTGTGTCTTCATCATCAAATATGCTTGGGTGCTTGAAGCATTCTTTGATTTTGTGGCGGCATATTCATGTACTGCTACAATCCCAAGTGAGGGCTTCGTTCTGGGCATTAGCCACGAACTTCAAGAACACGTCAGTGTATGATGCTAGTAAGATTTTCCGACATTGTGCCACAAACCCATGCACACAAGAAGCATATCTGACTTACCCTGATGTGCAGCAAAGTTTTCTTAATTTTCGGTGAATTCTTAAATCAAAGTAACACAGGTAAAATGCTGCAATGTTTCCTTTGAAGATACTATCATGCATAATGTTTGACTCATGGATATTGAGTTATGTTATGTGTGCCTCACTTTTCCATTTATATTGAGCTACAAATCCATGCACACAAGAAGCATGTCTGTCATGCCCTGGTTGTAGTAAAATTTCCTTGTAATTTTTTTTGTGTGCATTTTTAAATGAAAATAACACAATAAGGAAATTTAATGCCGCAATGTTTCCTTTAGAGGTGCTATCATGTATGTGTGTGCCTCACTTTTGCATTTGCATTGCTACGTGAACATTTAAACAATATTTCAAGTTTTTATACATGTCCAGTTTCAATTTATTTATTGTTCATCTTTGGCTTGTTTTCTGTATATTATGTCTGGTTGATGATGAAAAAAAAAAAAAGTAATGCCAGATCCGCATTGCTTTAAATTGAAAGAGGAAAGTTTAAGTTCCCCTGAACACTTTTGTAATTATTCAACGGTTACCTAATTTTCATCACTCCCACAGTGTTGTTGAGCCATTGTCCATCACATTTATTGAGCGCTGATTTGTTGCTATTTTCATTATGACGTTGTGGCTAAACACTTTGATATGAAACTCTCTATTTATAAAGAAATAAACTTTGGTTTTCCAGCCAAAGTATGTGCTTGAACCCACGAGGAAGGATAGATTCAGCGCAGATGGGGACCTTAAACAAATTAAGAGCATTTGACTTGAAATTTGGCACACATGACTACTATGGTATATAGATATGGAAACAATGTGGTGAGCAATGCGTTGCCATGGTAACAGCTTTTTATAAACCAAAAAACATACAAAAATATCGTGGATTCAGCTAACTTCCTTTAGTCTTCGAGCATTTAGCTAGAAATTTGGCACAAAAGACCACTGTGGTATGTAGATGTGTAAACGTATTCTTTCGTAATTGTCGATCAATGTGTTGCCATGGTAACGGCATATTTTGAATGAAAATCATACAAAAATATTGTGGATTCAGTTAACTCCCTCACTCTTTGAGTAATTGGCTTGACATTTGGCACATGCAACAACTTTAGCATATAGATGTGCAAACTTAATCTTTCATCAATGGTGAACAATGCGTTGCCATGGTAACAGCATCTTTTCACTAAAATGCATACGAAGATATTGTGGATTCATGTAACAACCTCAGTCTTTGAGCATTTAGCTTGAAATTTGGCACACCTGAACACTATGGTACGTACATGTGCAAACTTAACCTTTCGTCATTGTTGATCATTGTGTTGCCATGGTAACAACATAGTTTGAATGAAAATCATACAAAAATATTTTGGATTCAGGTAACTCCCTCAGTCTTTGAGCATTTGGCTTGAAATTTGGCACATGCAACCATTGTAGTTCAGAAATATGCAAACTTCATATTTCATCATTGTTAAACAATGTGTTGCCATGGTAACGGTGCATTTTCAATGAAAATCATACAAACATTTCGATTCTCCTGTCTCTGTTTAGAGCATTTTGGCTTCAAATTTGGCACATGTTACCTCTACATTACCTAGATGTGCAAAAAATCTTTTGTCAGTGTGGAAAATGTGTTGCCATGGTAACAGTATATTTTGCATGAAAATGATACACTAATGTGAATTCAAGTAAACCCCTCACCCTTTTAGCATTTAGCTTGAAATTTGGCACGTATGACGGCTATGATATAGGGCCTATAGTTGTGCAAACTTCATTTTGTTCTTAATGTCCAACATTGTGTTGCCATGGTTACACAATTTTTAGTAAAAACCATAGAAATCGTCAGTTTATTTATCTTGCTCACTCAGTTTTTGAGCACTTGATTTGAGAGGTGGAACAGTGCATTGCCATGGTAATTTTTTTCTTTATTAAAAAGTAAGAAAAAATAATCCTGGTCGAGCTAATTCCCTCAATTGTGGGTGGGGGTATATTAATCACAATGAGTGATAATTCTAGTTAAAAATTCAGATTGCATCACTTCAACATAGTGCTTTGTTACGAGATATGACATCAAAGTAATTAAGAAACTAGTGGTCCATCTCACTTGAACAGTCTCTTGAGATGGTTCCCTGTCATCAGTTGAGATGGATTCTTAAATATCAATAGATTAAGCAGGAATTTGTATATTCTTTTGTCAAACATTTTGTCTACCAAAATGCAGTATGGAAATGTACTTATGTAAATCCATTTCAAACAATTGATATTCAAGGAATTTTAGAAGTAAGTTTAGAATGTTAATTGTTATTTGAGCTTCTTAATGTTTTAAGGTGAATTTACTTCAGAGTTTACATAGATCTTGCTCCCTACTGTTGTATGTAATACAGTTTGGATTCAATTGTAAATTTTCCCTGCGGAATAGTGGAAAAATTAGGGAAGTCTGGTAAGAAATAAGGAAATGTAACACGTTTTCAGAAAACATTTCTTGACTAGTCCGTATGAATATTCAAATACATGCAGGTGAAAAGTGTAAAAATATTTTGAAGGAATGACATCAATTCCCTCATTTGGACGTTCATAAGATCTGTTTTCTGGAAATGTGTGAAATTGAAAAGAGGTATATCTTCCTTATTTCGTAGCTGATTTTCATAGTCTTTACACCATTCTGTGTAGGGAAATTTCTTCTCTTTTCTAATTTGATTACACTCATTTTGGCCTTTACTTCCCTCTTGATTAAATTTATACTATGCATCATTCCAAAAAATCAAATAATTCTTTAAATTGCATGCATGGGACGTAGAAAGCGTGTAAATCTAAACGTCAACTTAATGGAGGCTGTATTGTTTATTACACAGCATCATTTCTAAAATTTAAGTTATTAGAATTCATATATAATCTTATATTTGTTCATAGTTTCCATCTTACGACTTAACGATGCTCACCAGGGAAAGAAATACATAAAATGAAAGTGAATCGAGTCGTATGGAGTCATCTTGCAAGATTTAAAAAAAAGTGAAAAAAAGTAATCTATTTGGCAATGAAGGTTCCAGTTGTCTAGTAACTTGTTTACACAACACAGTGAAAGAAGCATCAGTAACATGAATGTGAAGATGTGACCATCTGAGACTATTGCAAAATATGCTCTGTTTTCATCATGTCATATTTCATTTTTTCTGGAGCCTACATGTGTATGACAATCATCTGTATATTTTGTAACTTATCGATGTTTGTGAAAAAATGCATCAGTTTGATTTTGGTAAAATAAATAGACCTTTACATGTGAAGAAAGTGCATCAATTGGCTGTCATTTTCAGTATTCTGAGTTTAAATCCATGATGGATTTATTTGAAATAAATCCAAGGAAGGCTTAAAATAAGTCTTTCGTCGTTTAAATCCAAGCTGGATTTATTCTAAAAACAAGTCTAAGAAAGATTTAACTTTAATCTAATAAGACTTAAAAAATAAATCCTATAGACTTGAAATTTAAGTCGAACATAGACTTAAATTTTTAAATCCTAGCTAAGACTTACTTTTAAGTCCTAAGGTTTTGTCTGTATTTACAGTCCGCTAGGACTTAAAGAAATAAATCCTTAGGACTTAAAAGTAAATCCTAGAAATTAAGAGAGTAATGGAGCAACAGTGTTGGAGGATCGCCATTATGTCTGCTAATTTGTAAAATAATTTTTCAGTCCCCTTTTGTGTTCAGAACCACAGTCAGGGACGCTAACTTACTTTATCTCCTACAAGCTATCGTTACTATCTTAAAACGTGAATTTTATGAAAGGTTAAAAGTGATCGCGGAATCAGTTCTTCTGCGTGACACCAGGCTTTTATAATAGCATACCAAGCTTAAATCGTTTACCTGTATAGAAAGGGCCGGGATACATTCTTATCGCAATCATCCGGATTTTAGAGTGATAAACTGTGCTATCTTTCTTCATCTTTCCCCCGACAAAGACCATGGTAATTCAAAACAAGCAAACAAACAAACAAACAAGCAGTTGCATTATATCAGAACGTACAGAATTTTTGTGTTTCATGTAAACCATCTCTTGATGTATAGTAGGCATTTGTTGTCGATTTTACAGCGTTTCCTAATAAATGCCTATAGCGAAAACCCAACACAACTTTTATCAAGGAGGGAAGGAAACTTAAATTTAGATATAACATAGTTTACAGAAATCAGACATGTAAATAAGGCAATCATATACATCCGCATGGCCGATTGTAATCTCTTACTTTGATAATCAAACATGATCGCCTGCATTTACGTGTTTTTTCTAATTTCTTGAACTTCGCCTCATTTTCTCTTTTTTTTTAACAATTACTCGCAACATTTAAAAATCGTAACACAGTCTGCTATCCCACAACATAATGTTCCATTTGATTCGTCACTTATTGTTGGTCGGGTGACGCCAAATGTTGGAATCTCGAGCGATGATACATGGCATTTTGTTTGTTGGTTTTCGTCTCATCGCTCAAAAGAATTTTGACTACGATTACAAAGGTATCATTTACAAGACTTAACTGATGGTCTACAGAAGTGATCATCAATTCAGTAATGATTATAGTCAAGTCATGAATTCACTTTACCCATCATGTCTAATCGAACTACGACATTGTTGGGGTGTCCGCGCCTTTTCATTCTCATAGTTCTTGACATAATCAAAACAAATAATTCTTTATATAATTTCTCAAAATACTCAAAAAGATGGCCTAAGTCAAAACTTTCTACAAAGATTGCATACGGCAATCTTTACTGGCCTAAACAAGTTTTCTAGAGCTATCAGTTCCCCCTATGACGATGACTTCGATTGCGTTTTGAACTTGTACCGAACCACTTTCAAAACAGCTGTTACCTTTATAGTTCGACTAATGAACCAGTCTTTTGAATTCATAACCAACATTCGTAATCGTAACCATACAGTAACATAATACTGTCAATAACAGCTGGAAAATGTAAATGCTATAATAATAGCGCAAAATAAATGACTAACGATTATCTTCATACATTCTAATTACTATGTGATGTCGCAACGAAAATGACAGATGATTTGACTGCTGCCTCAAGCAAATAAAAGTAAAAAGGAATGGGATATAATTCTAATGATAGTACCACGCCGTACAATGCATTCCACTGTATTTAGTAACGTTTGGTTACGTTTCTGTGAGCTTTACGTACGGAAAATAAAACGCAGATTGATGCTATTAACATGCTAACACACAACGCATTCAAAATGTTTATCTTTTTTTTTAATAAATCGTGTACAATGTAATGTTTTAGTATACGGTTTGAAACTTTGAAATTGCGAGGCCTTTATAGAGTTATAAGGGTTATTACATTATCAAGCAAAAATTAAAGTATTTAGGGATTCGGATTTGCGCAGAAGACTAACAATGCTATGGCGATCGTTCCGCTTCAATAGATATACAATGTACACGTAATTCTGTTTTCATAAATTGAAAGAGAAACGAAAAGAAGTCAACTTTTTAACTTCATTTAGCTTTCTCGCCAATTGAACTTGATTTGATCTGTCATGCATGATATCGCTGTGTGTTCTATTAATTCTATTAAATTATTTAATTGGCGTGGTTGTTTTTTATGCAGAATATTACAGGTAAGTATAATTCATTGAAGTTCATAATGTTTGTACATGTGGCGTGTTCGTTATTTTGTATTTTCATTTTTATAATATATCACATGTCCATTATCTCATTCTGACCACGAAAATATGGCGACTGTTTAAATGCGGAGTATGTACTGGAAAACTAATGTCTCCTGCCAGTAAAGACAAACTAATTTCTAGTCTATCCCCGCTTGAAATGGAAATGAAATTTAAAAAACAAACAAACCGAAGTTCGACTTTCAGCAGATTTCAACCGTTTTGTATAGTGCCTGATACAATGTAATTGATACAGTTCTTTAGCACATAACTATCACATTACTTTCGGGAATAAATGTATGTCTTAATGATTGTATCTCATGGAAGAAAACTCGTCTCCTTGCATGAATTTTAGCTTCTTCCTTTTCAAGCTTACGGGAAAGAAATAGTTGAACATCAATCGCAATCATAAAGAGAGGCACATCCTTAAAAATAAGCACAGGAGTACTGAGACACACTACGAAATAAAAACGGGGCTTTTATCACTACTGCCAACGCATGACATTGCAATGCTTTTTTTGATAATTCTGAAGGTTCGTTAATCACACAATGAAATATGGTTTGCTATTAGCTTAGGTTCGTTAACAAGAAAATTAAATGCGGTCCCTTTTCCGGTGGTTCCTTTACCCGAAAGTAATCAAGCAATCATTTATTCTAATAAGGTTTGTGAATACAACACGAAATGAGGAAGGATTAAGTATTAATTCCGATTATTTGTCAGTATAATTATCTATACTCCACTTCTCAAATGCAGAGAGATTGTAACTGCAAATGTGATGTAAAAAAAAAAAAAAAAACACACACACACATTAAGCTTAAGCTACAAGTTAATGGTTCTTTGATTATGCTATGGTATTACAAAAGTGACTGAGAATAAGAAGTATATTTATGACGCAATTATATAAACCCAACGTGAAGCTATCAAGCCTACATAAACCTTTGCTTCTAATACGTATAGTATGTGCAGCATTGGCAAGCGTGATAAGCGATAATTACTGTGCACGCAACGCCTATAAAGGAAACGTGCCTAATATGGCGGGAATTCAGAATGTTACGGCCGTATACCAGTCAGGGAGACTACCTATTTTGAGGGAAGATTGAAATCCCCCGAAAGAGGGAACATTGAACCGCGAGCAGATGTTACGTAACGGAGCGACGCGATATGGTCAGAGCGAACCGTTACAGATGTTCTTTTTCCAGTCGCTATGAGAATAATTCCGTATCCGGGCACTTACCCCCTGGGCAACTACCCTCCGGATAACTACCACCCGGATAATTACCCCCCAGGTCTATTCCCCCTTAGGGCAACTACCCCCCGGACAACTACCCTCCTAGGGCAATCACCCTCCAGGGCCATTACCCCCTAGGAAAACTACCACCCGGTCATCTACCCTCCTAGGGCAACTACCCCCAAGGGCAATTACCCCTAGGACATCTACCCCCCGGATAACTACCCCCTGGGTAACTACCCCCTGGATGACTACCCCCCGGATAACTACCCCCCAGATAACTACCACCCGGATAACTACCCCCTGGATAACTACCCCGCGGATAACTACCCCCTGGATAACTACCCCACGGAGAACTACCCCCTGGGTAACTACCCCACGGAGAACTACCCCCTGGGTAACTACCCCCCGGAGAACTACCCCCCGGATAACTACCCCCCCGGATAACTACCCCCCGGATAACTACCCCCAGGATAACTACCACCCGGATAATTACTCCCCGGATAACTACCCCCAGGATAACTACCACCCGGATTACTACCCCCCCCCCCCATTAACAATACCCCGAACCCCCCCCCCCCCCGCCCCCTCCTGATACTTACCTACTGGACAACCCTCCCTCCCCGCCCCCCGAAAGTTACCACCCGTCGTATATTTTCCATAAGTTCATAACACCATATCAGAAGATGCACCTTTCTCTTACACTGTCATCACTCTTTTGACTTGTCATTTACTTTCTACCGTTATAACACATGATAGACGATAAACATAAGAAAAGGAGAGTTGATTTCACTGCAATTCATATTCCCTTAACATTAGCGAGGGACTCTTCGATATAAAGCCATAATTTCTGATAGGATCCGGGCACGGTTTTATGAAAGTTATCAGTCCTGACAAGCTGTCAGTTCCACACAATTACCAATCGTTGTAGGTCGATCAAAGCAGGTCCATGGTAACAAGTCAGTGACTCGAGCTTATCAATCAAGCAGAACCCATGGTTTTATTGAGATTATTAGATACTAACAAGATGTCATAACTGGCAACTTTTATCAAAAGGTGCCCTAATCTGTCATGAGAGTAAAATTACAGCTTGTTTTACATACAAGTAGAATTGTGCTAGTTTTCAAATTAAATGTTCTCGACACTTTAAGAGGAAATCCAGTTCAAATATAAGTTAGTCTCATTAGAAAGAGTAAAATATCACGAGTTTAACGGTATTTTTTTTTTTTTTTTTTTTTTTTTTACAAAACACCCCTGGTTGTTAACGAAGTCTTTTGTCCTGCACCCTCTTTTTGAATAGATCTAGGGAGAGTTGTAGTTGACAGAATCCTTTTTACATTATAGGGCTGCTCTGTTTTATCCCGACCATTTCAAGAGTATTTTTTTTTTCTCAAAAAATTGAATCCTTCTTGGAATAACATGCTCTTTAATATTTCGTAAGGGGTTTCTAATTATCTCACCCAAAAGATGTTTAAAACCTGAAGTTAGGTCTCGACCAAAACCAGACGATATGAAAAAATGTTGGTTTTTTTTTTTTCAATTCAAATAGCTAATGTGTTCGAAAATAACAATGAGAGACGTAATTTTCTGGGGGAGAGTTATTGTAAGAGGGGTGATTGTTTGGAGCCTAATTTTAATAAGGAGTAATTGTCAAGGGAGGTAATGTTCTGCCGTGATCATACCAAGGAGGTGACAATCTCTTCCCACATCCTTGATATGCTAGTTGTTAATATGCCCAATAATGCAGTAGGGCAATTCTGAAATGAGCGTTAACGGTATAACAGTAAAATAGTTACAAAATTGATGAAACAATGCAAAGAAAGCAAATTATGACAGAGACGAAGTACACAAGTAAAGATACAGTGCACTCCCGTTAAAACGAACACGGTTATAACGAAATTTCGTTATAACAAAGCAAAACTTCTGGTCCCAAAATTATCGCCATTAAAGTCTATGGTACAAAATTCGCTTATAACGAAGACGGTTATAACAAAATTTTCGTTATCACGAAGTCTTTTCTGAGCGCCACTGACAAAGAAAAACAAAAGAAATGCGCTCCGTTATAACGAAATGCGGATCGCATTCGAAAATGCGTAGCGGAAACCCTAAGAGCAATGTGGATTGAGTGAAAGCAGCGACATTAGTAGAACGCATCAGTGAAATTTTGAAGAAAATCGGACAATCGATGTAAAAGTTATGGATTTTTAAAGTTTTGGTGTTGGAACCGCTGGATGAGGAGACTACTAGAAGCTATGACGTATGAGTGGACAACGATACAAAGAAAATATAAAGAAAATTCTACAAAAATCCATTTTTCATGAAAATTACAAATTCCGTCAACTTGATACTGACATATGTTAAGGGTAACAATTATTCCCCATGCTTTATGAAAGCGGTTAGTCATGTGCTCTTTCATAATGCTAGAAAAATGAATTTTTGTTGAATTTCCTTTATATTTTCTTTGTATTGTTGTCCTCTCATACGTCATAACCTCTAGTAGTCTCCTATTCCAGCGGTTCCAACACCAAAACTTCAAAAATTCATAACTTTTGCATTGATTGTCCGATTTTCCTCAAGGTTTGTTTCATTGTTCCGAAGTCCTTTAATACAAAACACACAGATTCTGATACAACTAAATGTCCGTTAGTTCGGAAATGAAGGAGGGTTTGTTATTAAGCCCATTTTGGCGTTATTCCAAAGGTTCGTTAATTCGATAATAAAATATGGTCCTTATTCTTATTCTTATACGGTTCGTTAGTCCGAAAATGATAGGAATTCAAAACGTTCGTTAATCGGAACATTACAAAAAGTATCGTTAATCCATGGTGGAAAAAGGAGAGTACACTAACAAAACTTAAGAATTGCAATCTTTATAATCGTCTTAAGATAAATAAATCTTCGAAATAACTAACCTTTCTCATTTTTTTTTTTCATTAACAACATTTCTTCGGAATAACGAACCTTATTTCATTTTCGGATGAAAAAGCCTTCGGAACAACGGACTTTCTGACTAGTGAACCTTTTTCTTTTTTTTTTTTTTTTGATTTATAAACCTTCAGAATGACGAACCTCATTTTATTTTCAGATCAACGAACCTTCGGAAAATGAACAATATATTATTTTGATCTAGATTATGAACTTTCGGAACAGCGAACTGTAACCAAATCCTACACCGTCATTTTCTACACATGTGTGACAACACAAACAACTTTATGCTCTTTTTAAAATGTAATATTTAAACGAAATTAAAAAGGTATTCTCCCATTTCACATAGCTTTCCAGCGTATGATGAGGATTCAATAAACAAAATTTTTTTATGCGTGGTTTCCTTCTTTTCGTTATACATTGCATATTATATTTGTTCGGTTACAACGAAATTTCGTTAAAACGAAAAAAAAAAAAAAAACTGCCGGTCCTGAGCATTTCGTTTTAACGGGAGTGCACTGCACATGAACACACACGAGATAAATCCCTTGTAATGAGAGAAAGAGGAAAGGTGAGTTATGAATGACAGGAATAGACTACCTTCACAGTGGACAGAGAAAAGCGAGAGGGAAGAGGAAGATGATGGGTCAAAACCAGGGCACGTGAGGCATGAGATATAAGCTCCTCAAAATAAAGAAGTTTACATGGAGTTGTGGTAAACGATAGACAATTGTGGTTAAAAAAATATTGCAAAAAGTTTAACTCATTCTGAAGTGTAACATTTCTTCAAAATGTCTTTAGTTCAATGGTAAAGGCATTCAAACTTAAAACTTCTTTTATACTATACTATCAAGAGAAATCCGAAATTTCGGAACAGTAAAAGAAAATACAGATTTAGCGAAAATAGTTTGGTTAAAGGCATTGACATTTACTGGATTACCGGGTAGGATATGAAGGGACAGCTTTGTTTTTTATGAACATAGAGTCAAAATACAGAGGGAGAAATTAAGCTTTTACATAAATTGTCCTAAGTGCAAACGATACAAATCGTAAATCTTTAAGATGTTGTTTTCATAAAATGATGTATCAGTATGGCATCTCCGTGATTCCTGGCAAATAATACAAAGAACTTCGTTTCCTGTAGTAATGATATTCTTTTTATTAAAGGTAAGATAGGGGGGGGGGGGGGGGCAATGACCCGGGAGGTAGTTACCCAGGGGGTAATTGGCGTGGTGCACTGTCCTGGGGTAATTTTCGTCTTGATAGTTATAGGGGAGGGGGAGTTGTAGGCTTGCTTATCCGGGGTAATCATCCTCGGGAAGTTATCGGAGGGTGTAGTTATCGGGTGGAAGTTATCTGGGGTCTAGTTATCGGAGGAGGGGGTAATTAACCTGGGGATAATTATCCTGGTGGTATCGGGGGGGGGGGGGGTAGTTATCTGGAGGGTAATTATCCGGGGAGTGATTATCCGGGGGGTAATTATCCGGGGGGTAATTTTCCGAGGGGTAATTATCCGGGGGGTAGTTATCCGGGGGGTAGTTATCCGGGGGGCGTATTTTTTATTTACACGCAAGCCTGTGGCTTTTCGCAATTTAATTCAATGAAACCGCTTGTGATGCGTCTATGCTTACTCCGCTCGGGTTGCGAAGACTTCTGTGGGTTGTACACTGTACTTGTACAGTGCCTCCGCTCGCGCCGATTCGATTCGTACACGTGCATCAGTGAGGGTTTGTACGCGCTGTGAAAGTTTTGCTTGCCGTGGTAGACCTGCATCCAACAAGTCCATGTACGTACATTGTACTAATAACTATGTAAACGAGTGAGAGTGCGAAAACAAGACAATACAAAACAAAAAAATTGAAAGTTATGGAATAGGCTGGTACATGTGCATGTACATGTATCAGAGAGTTCTGAAATAACATGATCACATAATCTAATGACACCTGAATGGAATGAAATACATTGGAAAATCATGCTTGCCATTTTTCTCATTTTAAAATTAATACATTGTATCAAAAGTAATGTATTTGTCTTTCAGACCCCCCTCACTCTCTTATTTCCAAAACGTCTCTTTCTCTTCTCCCGTCTCTCCATACATCATAAGTATTTGTTCCAAATACAAGCTCTCTCTATCTCTCTTGACTCCCTCTCATTATCCTCCTCTTCTCCTTTTCCTTCACTGTGTTTTGTTTTTCTCTCTATCTTTCTCTTTACAAGAGAGGTTGCTTGTGTTTGTTTGTCCGTCTGTTTGTTTGTTTGTTTGTTTGTATAGGACTGTATGTGTTGTGCACCGTTTATTACCAGCTAATTGCCTTTTGATGATATTTAGTCTTTTTGTCCACGAGGAGACTGCAAAATACAAGCTTACCTTTTTAGCATGTCTCCTCCATTTCCTGCAACTTTAGTTTTGATTCAATATTCTCTTTGCTTTTTTTTTCATGCGTATTATTGTTAACTTCACGTATTTTTCTTTGTTACGACATTGTATTGATGTTGTATAGTTGTGTATGAAAATGTTGTTGGAAATGAAATAAATGAAATGAATGAATGAAATGAATGAATCACATGATTTCTGTTTCTAAGACCCCCTCTATATATGTACATTGTATGTACATGTATTAACTTTATTTCTCAGACCCCAACCCCCTGTTATATCCGTTGCTATTAAAGGCCCCCAAATCTATCTTCATACTGATGGTATATTATTTTGTTTCTCAAACCTGTCCCTCTTTTCTTCATACTAGTTTCAAAGACACTCTGCATATTCATTTTCCGACCTCTCTCGGACCCCCTCTTTTTTCAAATGCATGACTCGTGTATTCCTTCCTCGATCACTGCTTACATATAGCCTATCATACAATTTATTTGTTTCTCATACTCTCTCTGTCCCTCCCCCTTCTCTCTTTCTGATTCTTAAACTTTACAATGTTTGTTTACAAGACCTGTATATTACTCTCTACATTGACCAGTTTGTCTAGAAACATGTACAGTCACATGTATGAAGGAAAATTACACCACTGTTGCATGAAGTCATTATGCACTTTATTCACTTCTTTATGTTCAAGCACTTTTTTCATGAAGGTATACTACAGATGTAATCGGATCCTCCAATATCCAAGAAATATTGTGATACAAACTAGAACTATCACTCAATGTGATTAATATCCCCAAAACTAAACACTGAGGCAGTGAGCGCAACAGGCAATGATCACTTTGTATATATGCTTTTCTTTAAAAAAAAATACTATGACAATGTATTGCTCAACATTGAATAAAATTAACAATAATGTGTTATTTTGCTCACTGATAGTCACGCATGTTCCATATCTCAAGTCAAGTGCTCAAAACTTGAGTGAGTAAAGTCAGTAAATCAGCAATTTCTATGGCATTTTCATTAAGAATACTGTTACCATGTCAACACAATGTTTGACATTAAGAAAAAATGAAGTTTGCACAATTATATGTCATAGCTGTCACATGTGCCAAATTTCAAGTCAAATGCTCAAAATCCGAGGGAGTTAGGTGAATTCACAATATCATTGCATAAGATTTTCATCCAAAATATGCTGTCACAATGTGTAGAGCCCACTAATGTCAACAATAATCGACCAGTAGAGTCATAACAACCACTAATGTGACTGCCGTATCTTCAAGATAAAATGCTTACTTGACGACAGTCTTCTGCATTTATACACTCCGTTAATTCGGTCAGTGATTTTCTTTATTCCGAGTGGTTCCCTATCGACGCGTTCTCTCATACTCTTTTCTTTAATCTGTCGATCTAATACACGTATATCTCAATTTTATATTCATTTCATTTCATTTTCATTTCATTTCATTTATTTCATTCCTTCTTTCTTTTTCGTCAAACATAACACGAAATGAATCAGAAGATATAACATAGGCATGTATTCGACTTTACATGGTAGATGATGGTTAACAAATAGGAAATTATACATGCATACCGGGAGAATACAAAGTTATGTTTGGGGGAAAAAAAAAGAAAGAACTGAGAGGTTCACTGAAAAGCATGCTTGTAAATTGTGAACCACTCAAAGGATTCTTGTGAATACATTAAACTTTTTTTTTTTTTTTTACAAAGACAGGAGAGAACAAAACAGGACAGAACAAGACAATAGAAACACAACGACATTACATGACTTTACAGTAGGGTATACCATGACAGTAATAAAACACAAAAGAATAATGGAAAGGAAGGAGAGAAAGAAAAAGGAAATGAAAGGAAAAGCCAACACGCTGAACATCGGGATCGTAAGAGGGAATTGAGGTGTTTCAGCTCAGTCAGCCGAGCAAAGTGTATACAAATAAGATAATGTAAAAAATACACAATGATGAAATCAATGATTGACGATGAACCCTTAGGCTGTAAAGACCAGCTAAGTAATCATGAATCGTATATATATCTTAATATGAGTTCAACAAAAAAAAAAATATTTACGTTTAAACGAATTTAAAGATAAAGAATTTTTTACATCACAACTTAAAGAATTCCAAAATCTAGGGCCAGTGTATATAAATGTATTTTGAGCCAATAATGTTCTCAGAAGGGGTAAATGAAACTCATTTGATCGCCTGGTGGGATAATTATGAAAATATTGATTTCGGGGAAACATTGAATCAAAAATGCTGGGAAGTGCATTTGTGTGTTATAATTAAACATAAACTGACCCAGCTGTAAGAAAAACAAATCTTTGATTTTTTAAATCTTATATCTAACAAATAATGGATCTGCATGGGAACGTGGAGAAACGCCACAAATAATACCGAAGTGCCTTTTTTTGTAATAACAATAATCTATCTAATAAAGTTTGATGGGCACTGTACCCCATGCTAAGATTCCATTATTTAAATAAGGTAATATTAATGAAAAATACAACGTCAGCAAAGAAGACAACGGGATATGAGATTTAAGTCTATTAATAATACCAATATTACGCGAAATTATTTTACTAATATTAATAATATGAGGCTTCCATGAAAGTTTATCGTCCACTGTAATACCGAGAAAGTTTGTATGAGATACACGCTCCACGTCATCAAAGATGATATCTGTGGGTAAAACTTCTATAGACTTACTGAATAACATATAGTTAGTTTTCTGAAGATTCAGTGATAATTTGTTGGCTCTTATCCATTGAGTCACTTTTTTTAAATAGGAATTAACAGTAGAGTGATTGGATTTTGGTGGGAGAAGGAAATATTTTAATCATCGGCAAAAAGTATAAAAGAAACTATGTCGGATGATCTACAAATATCATTTATGTAAATGATAAAAAGTAAAGGTCCTAATATACTACCCTGAGGGACGCCACATTTAATAACTTCAAGACTAGATTCGGATGTATACACACTGCATGTTTCATTCTCTTGTAAACAAAAAGAAATGACTGTATTTCATTTTTGTAATATCATGATCGATGCAGAAAATTCTTAATAAATTGATTCATTTGAATTTGGATCGTGTAATGTCATAACAACCACTATAATATCATCATAACACGTCGACGACAAAACGCGAATGTCATAATGGCCATAACACTAATGTCATAACACGTCGACGACAATTATCAAAATCGGATTAACCACAAATGTCATAACACGTCGACGACAAAATTTAAAATCGAATTAATCACAAAATGTCAACGCGTCGACCACAAATTTTTCAAATTTACTGCAAATGTCATAACGCGTCATAGGGGAGGATCCATGCAGGAATTCCGTAAAGGCGGCGCGCCGCCTTTCTGACTGGCGTGACCCCCCCCCCTTTCTTCTTTTTATTTCTGTTGTTTTAACAAAATATAGAGAGGGGGCACAAGAGAGGGAAGCGCCCCCTCTCGATCCGCGATTGCGTCAACCATACCACAAATGTCAAAATCGGATTAACCACAATCAATGTCATAACACCTCGACCAGAAATATCAAACTTTCCAAATTTACTGCAAATGTCATAACGTGTCACAGGGAAAGATCCAGGAATTCCATAAAGGGGAGGCGCCTTATACAAAATCAAAAGCTGGCGCAACCAGCTTCATTTTATTTCATTTTATTTCTTTTTGTTATAACAAAAATATAAGAGACGGAGGGGGGCGCCGCGCCGCCCCTGTACAAAAGTACATGCTGGCCCACCCCCCCCCCCGCCCCCATTTTTTTTTTGTTTTTACTTCTGTTGTTTTAACAAGAATAGAAAGGGGCACCAGAGGGGGGATGCGCTCCCTCTCTATTCGCGACTGCATCATCTACAAATGTCAAAACTCATTGCTTGCATTTCAGGGGCGGATCCAGGAATTCCGTAAAGGGGAGACACCTTTCAAAATAAAAGGCTGGCGCAACCCCATCCCCCTTATTTTTTTTTCGTTTTATTTCTTTTGTTTAAAAGAAAAAAAGAAAGAGAAAGAAAATGAAGGAGGGGTTACTTTTGTAAAGGTGCCTCCCCTTTACGGAATTCCTGGATCCTCTCCTGTGACGCGTTATGACATTTGCAGTAAATTTGGAAATTTTGACATTTGTGGTCGACGTGTTATCACATTTGCAGCAAAAATGGGAATTTTGACATTTGTCGTCGACGTGTTATGACATTTGTGATTCATCCGATTTTGACAATTTTGTCGTCGACATGTTATGACATTAGTGGTCATTGTACATTTTGTCGTCGACGTGTTATGACATTAGAGGTTGTTATGATATTGCACGATCCAAATTCAAATGAATTTATGAAGAATTGTCTGCATCGATCATGATATTATAAAAATGAAATACAGTCATTTCTTTTTGTTTACGAGACAGTGGAACATGCAGTGTGTACATCCGAATATAAAACTGAGATATACGTGTACAGATTAAAGAAAAGACTAAGAGAACACATCGATTGGGAACCACTCGGAATAAAGAAAATCAAATGATCTGACTGAATTATATGGCACATGTATTGGAAGTGTAAATTCAGAAGACTGTCGTCAAATAAGCATATAGATTGAAGATGCGACAACCACATTAGTGGTTGTTATGACATTAGTGGTCGATTATTGTTGACATTAGTGAGCTCTAACATGGTGACAGCATAAAATTATTTTGAAAGAAAATCATACAATGATATTGTGAATTCACCTAACTCCCTCAGCTTTTGAGCATCTGACTTGAAATTTGGCACGTGACAGCTATAGTTTTGCAAACTTCATTTTTTCTTAATGTCAAACATTGTGTTGCCATGGTAACATTATTTTCATGAAAATCATAGAAATTGCTTATTTATTTACTTTACTCACTCAGGTTTTGAGCACTTGACTTGAGATATGGCACATTATTGTGAGTGAGCAAAATAACACATTACTGTACTGTTAATTTTATTCAATGTTGAACAATACATTGTCATGGTATTTTTTTTTCCCAGGAAAGGCATACAAAGTAATCATTGCTAGTTGAGCTAACTGCCTGAGTGTCTAGTTGGGGTATATATTAATCACATTAGGTGATACTTCTAGTTAGCTCACCTGAGCCAAAGGCTCAAGTGAGCTATTGCGATCGCCCTTCGTCCGGCGTCTGTCGTGCGTCGTCCGTCGTCCGTCGTGCGTATTTTTTTTACATTTTCATCTTCTTCTTGAAAACCCCAAGACCGATTTTCATCAAACTTGGCAAGTAGCATCCCTAGGGAGTTAGGAACTCAATTTGTTAAAATGGGCACCATGCCCCACCCAGGGGGCCCCCAAGGGGGCCCAAACCCCCCAAAATTAAGGAATCTGTAAAAATCTTTTTCTCTAGAACCAGAAGTGATAGAGCTAAGTTAATACTATGAGTTAGTACATTGATGACTATAGTTTCAAGTTTGTTCATGGCAGAATCAGGGGTGCCCCCCTTGGGACCCAGGGGAGGGGGGGGGGGGTGGGGAGGGGTCCTAATGGGGCCTAAATTGTACATTTTCATCTTCTTCTTGAAAACCCCATGACCCATTTTTACCAAACTTGGCAGGTAGCATCCCTAGGGGTTCAGGATCTCAATTTATCAAAGTGGGCACCATGCCCCACCCAGTGGGCCCCAGGGGGCCCCAATGCCCCTTAATTAAGGAATCTTTAAAAAATTTTGGCCCTTATTGTACATTTTCATGTTCTACTTGAGAATGCCTGGTCAAAATTTAGTAAAAGTGAATAATTTAGATTAGTGACTGCGTGAAAGGTGAACTTGCGATACTCAGGTGAGTGCTAGACCCGCGGGTCTCTTGTTTGTATTACAGTATACTTCTTGGATATTGGAGGATCAGATTACATCTGTACCTTCATGAAAAAAAAAAGTGCTTGAATATAAAGAAGTGAATAAAGTGCATAATGACTTCATGCAATGTGGTGTAATTTTCCTTCATACATGTGACTGTACATGTTTCTAGACAAACTGATCAATGTATATAGAGAGTAGAAAGTGGTCTTGTAAACAAACATTGTAAAGTTTAAGAATTATAAAGAAGAGAGAAGGGGAGGGACGGAGAGAATATGAGAAACAAATAAATTGTATGATATATATAGGCTAATTCAAGCAGTGATCAAGCAAGGAATACACGAGTCATGCATTTGAAAAAGGAAGGGGTCGAGAGAGGTCGGAAAAATGAATATGCAGAGTGAGTCTTTGAAACTAGTATGAAGAAAAGAGCGGGGCAGGTTTGAGAAACAAAATAATATACCATCAGTATGAAGATAGATGTAGGGCCTTTATCATAGCAACAGATATAACAGAGGGGGTTGGGGTCTGAGAAATAACATTAATACATGTACATACAATGTGTATAATACGAAGGGGGTCTTAGAAACAGAAATCATGTGATATGAGAGGGAGTCAAGAGAGATAGAAAGAGCTTGTATTTGGAACAAATACTATGATGTATGGAGAGACGGGAGAAGAGAGACGTTTTGGAAATAAGAGAGTGAGGGGGGTCTGAAAGACAAATACATTACTTTTGATACAATGTATTAATTTTAAAATGAGAAAAATGGCAAGCATGATTTTCCAATGTATTTCATTCCATTCAGGTGTCATTAGATTATGCGATCATGTTATTTCAGAACTCTCTGATACATGTACATGCACATGTACCAGCCTATTCCATGACTTTCAAATTTTTTGTTTTGTATTGTCTTGTTTTTCGCACTCTCACTCGTTTACATAGTACAATGTACGTACATGGACTTGTTGGATGCAGGTCTACCACGGCAAGCAAAACTTTCACAGCGCGTTCAAACACTCACTGATGCACGTGTACGAATCGAATCGGCGCGAGCGGAGGCACGACTGTACAAGTACAAGCAACCCACAGAACTCTTCGCAACCCGAGCGGAGTAAGCTTAGACGCATCACAAGCGGTTTCATTGAATTAAATTGCGAAAAGCCACAGGCTTGCGTGTAAATAAAAAATACGCATCCGGGGGGTAGTTATCCTGGGGCTGGTTACCCAGGGGGTAGTTCTCCGGGGGGTAGTTACCCAGGGGGTAGTTCTCCGGGGGGTAGTTACCCAGGGGGTAGTTCTCCGGGGGGTAGTTATCCAGGGGTAGTTCTCCGGGGGGTAGTTATCCAGGGGGTAGTTATCCGGGTGGTAGTTATCCAGGGGGTAGTTATCCGAGGGGGTAGTTATCCAGGGGTAGTTATCCGAGGGGTAGTTATCCAGGGGGTAGTTTTCCTAAGGGGGAATTGCCCTGGGGGGTGATTGCCCTTGGAGGGTAGTTGTCCGGGGGGTAGTTGTCCTAGGGGGTAATTACCCTGGAGGGTAATTGCCCTTGGAGGGTAGTTGTCCGGGGGGTAGTTGCCCTAGGGGGGAATTGTCCTGGGGGGTAATTATCCGGGTGGTAGTTATCCGGAGGGTGGTTTTCCAGGGGGTACTGTTCCTAGAACCGAATAATTCACCGAGAGGGAGAGAGAGAAACACATGTACACACACGCGAGCGTACACACACGGAGGGTCATCCGCATCGAGTTGGAGGACGGATCGTTGTGTGTAGCTATTTTTAGCGCTCCTCTCTCTCCCCCTCTCTCCTCCATCGTTCTGTTGCAGCGTACCCATGATCAGTGATGATGCTGATAAGTACCTTTCGCGACCCCCATGGCAGAAAAAACAAAACAGCAAGTGAATTGACCATGCACATCGACATTGTGTTGTTGGAAGGCGGAGCATGGTCGTACAAACCTATGTTTTGATCGAAGTTAGAGCACGAGGAAGAGACATGCAAGTTTGAAGAACAACAAAAACCTTCACAAGACAGGACTAATAGTGAGAGGTAATTATCATCTATTAACTATATTTCAATTTCAACTATTAAATTTTAGTTAAAAGCATATGTGATTGTGACGTGTTGATCAAACATTTCTAGAGACAAAGTGAGGGTGGATGTCGCAATATAGTTCCCTGGTTCATTACCGTGATAGTGTACGTGTGATGTTGCGATGATCTAGATGAGGTAACCTTGTGGTTGCATGAGGCTTGTAACTTTTAACCCAGTGAGCATGATCGCAAGAGAGCAAGAAAGTGTGAGGACACTGATGGTCATGTAGCAAAAGAAAGAACCCCGGAGCTCCGGCGGTCCGCAGTTGACGTTCGACGGCTGTGCGAGAGCTCCAGCGTCATGCAACCTATTAGAACACCTACGGTGGCGGTGCCTTCCGTCTCTTGCTCTTTTCATTCGGACATTCCACAGAAATACGGGCAAACCAGGAGTTTAGGGGACTGGACTATCTAAGTACAATACCAGCTCTCACCAACTCTTGATCATTTGACGAAAAAATAACTGAATTGTTGATAGAAATATCGGCAAAACATGACAGGCTACCACAATTCCCGTAGACGTTGAAGCTCAGCGGTAACAGCGCTCACGTACGCACGGTACGTGCGTGCACTGTGTTAACGCGATTCATGCATAGCGCATTGCAGACACACACACAGTCCGTCCCTGTGTTTCGTTGAATAATCGCTGCAAAAAATAAGAACGCCTTGAAAGAAACTATGACACGGAGATTCAAAAAATACACGTTGGATTCGCGTTTTCATCCTTCAATTACAAATTTTCCTCACTATATGTGAATACTGATTTTTGGAGGAGATAAACTTTATTTATTCATCTTTCATTGGGTGAAATTTCATTATCAACATTAAATGAGGATTTTTTAAGGTGAATTTTTAAAGACATGCATGTCAAAACGATGCAGTGATAGCCATTGACTTTGTACGCGTCGAGCTTCGGCCAGAGACTGCGGAAAAGTCATGAATGATTCATTAAGTCCAACTTTCCCGATTATTCGCGAATATCTCCATTCCCTCAAAATCGGTTGTCTCCCTGACTGTATACAGCTGCAGTAGAACAGACGCGAAAACAGTCTTTGATGCTCTGCAACATTACGACCATGTGCGTAATTTGAGGGCTTTTAATACACGCAAAGAACACGATCTCAAAAGACGACCATCGTAAACTTCATTGACTTTTTCTACCGATGCTGTCTTTTGAACCCCCGCCTACAATTGGTTCTCAGGTTCTATTTAGGTTTGGTACTTGCTAAACGCATCCTCTTTAGTTTCCATTGACAACAACGTGGGAGGAGAATGGAAGCGATCAACGCCCTCGCTAAAAGACGCTTCTCGTAATACGCATTGCTTGCCTTTTTTTTTCTTTCTACTGTTTCCTATTGTTTGTGAGATAAAAACTTGCGGCAAACTACACCGCAGCCAACACACAACGCGTACCGACTCATTCATGCGGCGGCAGCGGCACGGACACAAACGCACCGAAGTTTACATTCGGGCTGCCGTATTGGTCAGAATCGTTAATGATGGACCTGTCCTGCGATTGGTTAATTATCCTACACACCCAAGCTATCGCCTTATACGGTAGTGCGTGCGATGGAGCGTAAACGCCGTCGCTAAGCCGGACTGTTGTACTGTTTCGTCCCGTGAAAGAAACTGGTTGTGAGCTTGAACATAGCCTGAACTTTGAGAGCGATTTTCTCCGTTATTTAGAAAATGGACTGACATCATAAGCGTAGTTAATATTCGTTTTTATGATCTATAGGGATGTCGAAATGAGTTATATTATATATCAGTGTAAAGCTTAGAGTCTGTAGAATTCGCACATAGGCATAACTACGATTTCATTTTTTGCGACTTCTGACTCATTTCGACGGAGCGCATCACATATTATAAACGATCGATCGAACAAAATACGAATTCTATCGGCTACGATCATACGAACGAGACAAGCGAGACGACACGTCTTGGCTACAACATCCTTAAAAAAAGATTTTAAGCTAAGGTAGGTAAATTATAACGTAAAAAAATTGGAAATTTAGTGAAAAATTTGTTCCAAAAAATTGGAAATTTAGTGAAAAATTTGTTTGAAATCTAAATTTCTTACCTGCTTCCTTCTCATTTTTAGCGGTTGTCAGGTATGTTTATTCCATGGGCGTATCGGCAAATTTTGCGCTTAGTCTTACGCGTATTAATGCTTGCTACACGCAGTTACGCTATGCGCGATCATTACGTCCCTGCGCGAGACCTAGTACCCTTACTATACCTAGCATTCAGACTGCAACGTGTTGTGCACAGTTTTGCCATAGGTTTCTTGTGTGGAGAACTTACACGAATCTGTATATGTGGGACTGTAATAGAGCTCGCCGTGTGCGATGAAAAGATCGTACATATGGGTCAATTTGCATCTATCTTATCTAAGTCAAAATAGTAAAATATGAAGGGAAAACATTCAGGATAGGGATTTCAACATCTTTAAATTCTGTGAAGGGGTATAATTCGAGTAATATCGGCCTCATAAATGATTTGTAGAATAGATGAACACAGCACATACGGTGCAGGAGTTGTAACTGTTTACTGAGCACGAGTTTTACACGTATGTAAAATGCAGGTAGCAAAAAAAAAAAAAACAAAAACAAAAACAAAAAAATCTCATGTTACGCCAATACAACCTTTTTTTTTTTTGGTCTTAGATTCTGCATCTCACCAAACAGCTCCGCTTCGTCTTCTCCAGACAAAGGATCAACCCAATCATAGCCTCTCTGCAAGAGTTTCCGCAAACCGACTTTTGCTCGGACTACGATTGGTGCAGCATATCCAGTTGGGTCGAATATGTGAGTAATTTGACCAAATACCTTTCTCTTTGTCAACTTCGGCATTTCTTGGTCATTATCGGCTGATGTCACATCTCCCGACAGCTATATCTTGTATGAAAACATATCTCGTTTTCTGTCCTAGAAAACTCCAAGAACTTTCTCTTCTGCTATTTCCTCCAAAAATTTCAACTTTCCATTTGGACTTCTCTTCCAAGTTGACGATTTAATGACCGGCTCTTTATTCTGAAGCCTCCATCAGCCAGTACCTGATCTACATCTGCCGTTAGCTTCTCTGCCTGTGCCACGGTCTTTACGGAATCGTCAATGTCATCCATATACACATTTATTTTTTTCTTCAGTGTAGCTGCTACCTCAGGATGAGTACCTTGTGCTTGTTCGGCAGATAACTTCAAAGCAATCTGTGCCATTGCTGGTGCAGGTTTGTCGCCACATGTCACCACTTGCATCATGTTGACATCTGCTTTTCTCTTATATACGATCCATGTTTCCCCACATGAACCTGTTTATGTGTTTGTCTCTGTCTGGGATGAGCACCCGATGATACATTTTAGAGATGTCTGCACAGATAGCAACCTAGTTTTCTCTGAACTTCAGTAGGACTCCAAACAAACTATTTAAGAGATCCGGGCTTTTCATCCAGTAACTGTTCAAACAGTGGCCGTGGTATGAAGTTGATGAGTGATACTGTCCTGATAGGCGTGCTCGTCTTTTCTGATCTCACTACTCCATGGTCGAGATGTAGTGAACTGCTCCTTTATACTCTTTCATTTTCTGAACAAAAAGTTTCTTATAGAATCCCATCTGCTCCATCTCTCTTTTCTGCTTATCATAAACTTCTGCATATGAGTTTCTTTCAAGTCTGTTCTCTGTAGACTGGAGAACTTACTCTGCTTGGATCTTGTTGTCTGGCAGTAGTTTGGGGTCCTTTTTCCATGGGTAAGCAATCTCCAACTGCTTCCCTACTTTTCGAGCAGACGATCTGATCAGCTGCTCCTCTATAGCTTCCTGGTGAATCATACCTGTTTCTTTGTAGTAACAAGCCTCGAATTGGATACCCTCGGTTTCAACAGTCCAAAACTCCGTCAAATCTACAGGACCCTCAAGTTTTACATGTAGTACTGCATGACTGTGTACAGCATCATTTGGTGTGGTTCCAAAGATGACCCATCTAACTGGAGATTTCCTAGCAGTATACGTCCAGCCTCTCGTACTTCTCCGGTATGAAGCCCTGCATCATCTATCCCGACCAGTAAATCCACGGCTCCATTCCCTCTGTGTAGATTCCCAGGTTGTAGGTCAAACTTTCTGGCCAGATCATCTATGTTATCTCCAACAATATTTTCGCTGATGCATGGTATTCCGACTACAGTTATCACGAAAGGTTTACTGTTGCTGTTCATCTCTCGAATGGGCACTATGTATTTCTGTGTCTGAAGACTTTCCTCTTCTCCGCCAATCTTGGTTATCGTGATTGTATAGTTGGCACCCCACTAAAAATCGTTTCCTGGTTTCCATGCAGTTCAACTGTCACAAGCGGAAGTAACCACTCTAACAAATCCCGGGTCAGAACTGACCCGGAACTGGGTCCATTGGGGTCACACACCGTTCCGGGTCAGAAATGACAAGGAATGGAGTCAGATATGACCCCATCCAGAGTCACGTATTAGGTCAGGGTGACCCCATTCTGGGTCTTCATGACCAAATTCAAAGTCATTTTTGACCCGGAACGGTGTGTGATCCCAACGGACCCTGAGTTCCGGGTCAGTTCTGACCCGGGACTTGTTAGAGTGATAGTTGAGCTAAATGATGCTACTCCAACTCCGCTGTCATTGGTATTGCCTTGATTACCTGTAGCCTCATCTTCTCTGTGCAGGAGCGGATGATGGTAGAATTTGCATCTCTCCCCATTCTTGACTTCCAGATATTGTTTTCTGCGTTTACAAGTAGAAACATTTTAGTCTTTACTGGCCCTTTTGAAACAACTGAAGCAGGCATGGTTATTTTTCATGTACTTCCATCGTTTTCGTGGCGTCTTCTCCGATAGTTTCCTGAATTGGTCACCCCAGTGAGTTGAAATCCTCCACATCCAACATCTGTGAGACTGTGGACGACTGTGCATCTGAGTTGATGTTTGGTCTGGCTGTTTCTTGTCTAGGGAGCGTGCGACATGACCCATGGTTGACTGCGTGCGATGATCACTTCGAAGGGGGGGGGGGGGGGGGGGAGGGGCTGTACATCTGATCCTGGTCTTCATTTCCGCACTCATCCAATTAAGTAGCATTTGTAGTGATGCAGGATCCTTTTGGCTTTCTTGATACCGGAACCAAACTGTCCTGTCATCAATCCACATCTTGCTCTCGACATAGGATAACATGTGGTTATTGTTCAAGTCGTACTCTTGTCCAGTCTCCTTTAATGTGTTGTAGCTCCTTCTAAGTAGATCGAATAGTTCACAAAAGCGGCCATCTTCACTTTCTTTCAGCGGTTTGAATCTATTGACGTAATTTATGATAGCATCTGTTACAAATCTTGGATCCCCGTAGATTGCGTCTAACTTCTCCCAGGCAGCGTCGTAGTCCGATTCAATCCCTCGGATGATGTCCAACGTCTGACCCTGTAGGCTTGTACGAAGAATTGCGATGGCATCCCTCTCACTGTATCCTGATTCGACTAAGTGGACAAAGTCTGGCCTTAAAACTCTGTAGTCTCTCACGTTGCCCGAAAACTTGGGTAATTTGGGTTTCCGTATGGCGCATGCTGAGGGACCAGGTGTGACAGGAGCTGGTTATACCTCTGGCGTGGACTTTACTGTCTCGTCAGCACTGCTTCTAGTCGAGTCGGTCACGGTGTAGTCGTTGACAGAAAGCTTGATCTTCAAGAAAATCTCTTGACACTCGATGATCAACTGCTCTTCTTTCTCGAACTCGTTATCATCATCGACAGTTATGTTGTAAGCTTCTTGCAAATCAGTATAAGTCTGCTCATATTTGTTGAATGCTGCTTCCAATTCTTTACGTGGTCTTTCCCTGTCCATTATCGTCTTGGCCTCTTGACCAAACCTGGTGAACCTGGCCATAGCACCTCGTCGTGTCGACTTCGGTGCGTTACTGTCAGCCATGGTAGTTACTCAGTAAGGTTCCCCTCAGAAATTGATTATAGTTATTCAGCAATGCATCCTTCAGACGCTGAGCGGTGATTACTCAGCATAACTCCCCGTAGACCCTGTCATATCTGTGCAATGCTTGAAGATATTTTATTGAAACTTAGTGTATACGTGTACTGTCAAATTAAGATTTTTAGCTGATTAGGTCAAAGGTAAAAGTTCAAAAGGTCAAGTAAACATGTTAAAATTTAACTTTTTCACTGGGGGTACAAAATTTTCGAACATGTCGTGCTATGACAGAGAGCGTGTGAATGTAGCTCGCCGCAAATTATCCTGCAAAAGGGTCTGTAAAAAGGAAAGACTAATAGTCCTTACTCTTAAGGATAGTGAGCACACTTTGCGGAAATACAGTAGGTGTTTAAACGCATGTAAGTCGAAGCGGTTTAATCGGTTGCCATAGACTTTACACGTGAAAGCAAATCGCTTGGGTCTGAGCCAGATTCGGCAAATTCGCTTCCGTTTTATCCTGTATAGGAAATTTTGGAGTTATCCTTCACAGAGTATTTACCTGTTAAACATAGTAGAACTTCTTGATTGGATAATATAGACCATGATGTACTTTAAGTTTTCCAGGTCAAATGTCCACCGATATAAACCATCATTGCCAAATAGGTAGTTCAAAAGGTGCATACCTAACCCTACCCCCCCCCCCCCCCAGGAAAAACGCAGTATCTATATCCAGCTCTATTTCTCAACAACCGAGATATTCACCATTTTATGTTTTTGCCAAAGCCCCTGGAAAATATACTCTTTTGAAAAATTCCTTCATTGTAGAATTTTAGTCTATCTAGCTACCAAATTTCCTGGAAAATATCATTTTGTGTTTTTGTTTTGTTTTTAAGTTATTGATGAAAATGTAGATACTTTGGGGAAACCCCATGTAATTGACTGATTTCCTCAAGGAAAAACGCAGTATCTACAATGGAATGAATTTCCCCAAGGAAAAACGCAGTATCTACAGCGGAATGACTAGGATTAATCTTCTGCATTATTATGTATGCATGTATACATCATTGTACAAGTATTCATGATGCACCATCCTCAACCTTGGGCCCATTTATGCCCTGATTACAGAGCAGGCTTCATAACATTAACAAATAACAGATCATTCTTGGAACGTTTTGCTTTTTCAGATTGCAGCTCAAACCTAAAAAAGTAAAACATTCCCAGACCGATCTAGCTGTAACGTTGCGTGTTTAATATGAAGCTTGCCAGGGCTTTAATGTGGTGCTACATGGCCTAGCCGCTAACTAGCATCTAGATCTAGATCTGTACAGTCTAGATTAGAGTCTGTCTAGACCAAAATAAATTTAAATCGGATGTCTGGACCTAGATCGATCTAGACTAGTTGTTATGTACCAAGTATCGTTTATTCTAGGCTGGCTACGTAGCAGGCTACACGAGTCTACAGCCTCAGGCTAGCTATACATGCACGATACTGACAAAAAAAAAAAATAGCCTAACACTTAACAAGTTAGAAGGTTTACTTTAGTCTAAGCCCTACACGAGACAGGACTCTTCAATTGGTAAAAATACATCTAGGTCTAGATCGAAGTTACACCCGCTCTCTAGGCCTATTCCTTCTGGATCAAACCAAAGTTTTTTATGTCATGTAAATTTTTAATGTAACGTTTTTTACTTGTAAGTTGTAACGTTAGCATGCAGCATGGGATCATGTATGCATTTTACGCAACCCAGTCTCACTAGTGTTAGGGTCTAGATAAGAATTAAAATACAACTTATTCTTAACTGTCTCTATTTTGTCCATTTACCTATTTTTCACATAATCTATTGTCAGCTATAGACCCTCTCTAATATTAAGACAGTATGGTATGGAGTAGATAATTGAACACTGACACTTCACTAGACTTAGGATTCTAAGTGGTTAAGTTTTAGTTTTAGACTTCTCGAATCTTACTTAGTTTTATAAACAGGCCTGCCCTATCATTAGGCCTATTCTAACAAGGATGCTAGTCCTACACTAGGTCATTCTTTAGACTTTCGGAATACGAACCCTGAAATTTCTGATTAAGGTTAAGTCTAACGTTAGAAAAGAGACGCAAGACTCAAACGTTTATACTGTCTAGACAAGTCTTAGACTTAACGCCGTTAGACTTAGATCTATGTGTACAGTGTCTAACATGTTACATAACCTGACGTTTATCCAACACAACACAAATAGGTCTAGATCTATTGCCTTTTGCCGAAACTTTCGGATTCGGAGCCTGATGAATTTTGACTAGGGTCTAGGCCTAACAAAGTTACTTCACAACAAAATATTGAAATAGTACGGAAGATGTTCATCATCGTGGTAGAGCATGAAAGAATAAAGCTGATCGTTTGTCACACGAAGCGAGGTAAACACAAATGTATGCATTTGTGTTTACCTCGCTTCGTGTGACAAACATGCATTTGTGTTTACCTCGCTTCGTGTGACAAACGATCAGCTTTATTCTTCCAATATTGAAATAGTTTTGAATAACTTACTCATTATCTGCAGATAATTTTTCTTGAGGGCTAGGCTCACGAGTAATTTTCAACACGACAATATTTTGTTTTAATCCAAGTACACACTCCCACTGTATGCTGACTAGCCGGGCCCAATGCTGACTGCATGCTCAGTGCAGCTTAGCCCGACCAGACGCTGTAATCACGCCGTGCGAATACAGCGTCTGACAAGAGAGGCATATAGCTTCAAAGTGAGGAACCTCAACACAACTAAAAAAAACTTATGAAAATTTATACTTTTATTCTACAAAGAATATGTTACTCACGCAAAAGGCATGCTTGTATTACAGAAGAATTGTTCACCACACCGGGTCCATAGAGAGCCCTTGCGATAAGTACGTGGAACAAAAAAATGACAATTTCTGGCGCAATTTGACCGTCCGGGTGGCGTTTTACCGTTTATCGTTGCAGAATTCAAAATGGCGCCTTCATGCTCCAAAGCGAGCGCGGCGTATGCGGTGAGAACGTACTGTATTACAGAACCTATATCGTATTGCGTAGGGCCTACTGCCTAACGTCGTCTGCTAGCTGCGGAGAGATCCATTATGCGTGCGTGCGCTGCTTGAGTGTAACAGCACGGTCGATAGCATACAGCTCTATGGGGCATTCACACGTATACGTATGTGTATTCAAATTGGCCTGGCGTGAAAGACAATGTGCCGTTTGGACATGCTGGATATAATCATCAATTTCGGTAAGTTTCATAACGTAAATTTGAATACTGATAGCATAGAGATAGAGTCTTATTATTGAAGATTGTATTAGATGAGATTGAGGTGACAAAAATGATCTTACGTATCAAAAGTGAAAGCGATCGTAATCCGATTACAGAGCTCTCTTCGTGGTTGGTGGTCCCGCGAGTACAGCCCTGTCGCGACGTATCTACGTACAGCAACTGGGCTGTGTATAGTTAAAGACCTAATAAAATGCTTGCAAAATGTTTTAATATGCAAAAGAAATGTAAAATATATGTCATGATTATCAATGTAAATATGTTGTCAGTGTCGTTCCGGTTTTTATCGCTTCTAGAAACTCCCCCAAATATCACATTTTTGGAGGACCCCGTTGCAGATTTTGCGAAAAAGATAGTCACGTGACCAACACCCCTGAACCGATTGATGACGTATAAGCACGGAGTTGTGCTCAGTTAGCAGCACCGAACTAAAACATAGTGGAATGCGTGTTCACCCAGGAAATACGCAGCCACCAAAACTTGCTACCACCACCATTTTGTTCGGGCAATTTTTCCTTATATGGAGTGCGGGCTGTGTCTCCGAAGCGCAATTGACCAAAATTTGTACAAACGTGCATTGTTACGTCATAATCACTAGCCACTGGACGACGTACTCTTGCTTGCGCGCGTACCAGTGGCCCAGTCTGACCGCGCCTAAGCGTGCACTCCATATAAGGAAAAATTGCCCGAACAAGATGGCGACGCAAGACTGTAATTTGGCTGCACGGTCTCGTGTATGTTGGGAATAGGGACACGCATTCCACTATGTTTTACAGTCAGACCGCAACGTCCTGAAAAGCCTTCGCATTTATCGTACGCGTATGCATGGACCTCGCGGACATGAATACGTAATGAGCTGGGAGACCACATTTTTAGAGTGTCTGTAAAGCTAAACGACATTATCAATCTTCATGATTTATACATCGATAAAAAGCTGAAGAGTTGTACTTTGATGAAATTCGACCACTTGAAAGATTATGACATATAAAATATACTGAACAAGGAAATTACAAAACACAAAATTTGCATATTTTTCATTCTTCTTAAGGGGTACACTAGACCGACGAAATTAAGGTGGACCAAAATGGAAGAGATATAAAATGAAAGAGGAAATATCATTCTATGAAAACATAATGACTTTATGTGGACTGATCCTATGAACGGGTCAGGTTGGCGAATAAATCATTGCGTTGTACAGTTAATTTTGACGAGATTTCAGTTTGCAGCGAATACGCGTTTCTGATTGGTTAATTCCCTCTGAGTGGAGAGTTGAACGCACCTCGCGGAATGACAGTAAACGTGTACTCTACATAACAGTAATACACTGTGTGTAGATGACAGTGTAGGACCCTATGGTGTGTGTGTGTGTGTGCGCGCGCACAATGTATAGTATACGCGCTCAGGTTCAGGCAACTGCAGCTGCGACAAGATCTCCACGTAAACAACAAGAACAACACTCCACTCTGATCGACAGCTCAACTTTGCCTTGAACTTTTTTTGCCGGCACAACTAGATAGAGTAGAGTGCATTAATAAATAGCATACAAATCAATAATAAAAGATCTAGCACTAAGTTTGCACACATGAGTTCTTTTGGGCTCTCTTTTTGGTATTAGAGTAATTATTCCTTATTAATTTACTGTATTCATCGCTGCGTAATTTATCTAATGATACCCTGGGAGCGCATGATCATTCATGTATCTCAAATTGCCACACTATGATTTTTACTCGACGAGACTTTCAATTTTTATTGTTTTCTAAGCGAGGGACCAATTCAGTTCTTAGTGTGCTATTATAACAGGTATATCTAAAACGTTGACTATTATTCATGTGGTGATTCAACCTATGAACGGGTCGGGTTGGCATTAAATAGAAAGCCTTGTTCTAATTTGTTTCAGGGTCGTTTGGAAAATATCGATATAATGCAGAGATATGAATAATGGTATCATAAGCTCATTTTGTATAATGTAAGCATTAAAAGGTGTGATTTATTTCAAATATTCACAAACCATGTCAATTAGTCACGGATAGTAGATCTTCATGTCGCCAATAAGTGAATCTCGTAGACCATGCACTTTGTCTCTGAATTATCTCGCAAAATCTCGGGTGCTGAGAAGGACATGCGCAAAAACCTGCGCGTACGATAAAATTTTGATTTGAGCTCATTAACAGCAGCGTTGCGGTCTGACTGTTTAGTTCGGTGGTTAGCAGACGCCGCTCAGCACAAGCACTCAGATTACTAGCTTGGTACACGCGCGTACACGATAGCTAGCCCGGCCAGGCCCGGGCCCCGCGGGATGTGCGCTCCCGGTCGACCCACTGACTGTCGACATGTACGCATTACCACATACATTATCACTAAGTTAGCTTGCAAAGATACCTGGTACCTCGAGCATAATGTCTTCCCCTATATGGGTAAACTTCGACATTGATGATGATGATGAAGACTGCAGCTCTGACGATAGCGGAGAAGAAGAGGAGGCACATGAAGTTGAAGTGGAAGATGGGGAGGCAGCCGATGAACCAGAACGTTATCGTGGGGCTGCACCTTACCGATTATTATGAACCAGCTGAATCTCCCCCGCTGCCAGTGTAAGAGCGTATAAAGAACATGGCACCAAGCCCGAGAATAGACCTCACGGAAACGATCGCCAGGGAAATACAGAGTGGTATGTCTGGTATGCCCCCATATAGTTTAATGTTAGAAAGGATATACGTGTACTGTATTCTACATGATTGACATTGTAAGTTGTAACTGTTTGTCTAGTAAGTAGATTAGAAGAACAGACCCAGCTCGCTCACAAAGTGAGCGGCTACTCCGGCCGCAGCAAGCAAGCGGGAGCGTCCCGGCCGTGGCCTGGCCCGTCGGCCGGCGCTTACAAGTTAAACTACTAGTAGTAGTCTAGTAGTAGATCTAGTAGCAGTCTACTAGTAGTTATACTAGTACGTAGTAGTACTCTGCTAGTAGTAGTAGTCTACTAGTACTACTACTAGTAGTAGTACTATTACCACTACGGCACTACAAAATCTAGGACTAGTAAGTAGTAATAGCAGAATCTTTGGTAGTAGTACAGAGGCTACACTCTAACACCTAACGGTTAGGGGGATATGTTGTTACAGGGTGGGTCGTGGCTAAAAAAGAAAAAAGGCCTAACCAGCTTCCCATAGTCAGTTTCTGCAATATTTGTTATCAGTAATTTAGATGCGCCATTTTCTAAGAAAAACGATACCAAGAATGATCGTCAATTTTGGTCGAGTAGTTTTTGTTTTATGCTAAAAATCATACTGTGTAAGGAAGCCCAAACGCCGTGCTTGGTCTACCGATGAATGCCACGGTGGGGCTGGATTAACGAGTAGGTCTAGGCCTATAAAGCAGGCGAGTCGCCGTAATTAGTACAGACACGCAGTGGTGGTGAGGCTATCGTGAAATAGGCCCCACCGCAGTGCGCGTGCACCGTACCCGTGCGTTTATAGCAAGCAAGGGTAGGTCCTCCTAGTCCTAGGGTTTAGGGTTAGGTAGGGTTGTATTTATGGTTAAATTGGCCGTGAAATTAGTCGAGGGCCATATTATGAAGTCATTTTCGCCGCCTCACGAGTATTGACTGTGGAAGGCAGCCCCACCGCCGTGCTTACCTACCGAGATGAACGCCACACGATGGGGCTGAATTCTAACTATACACAGCCCAGTCGCTGTACATGGTACGTCGCGACAGGGCTGTACGAGCGCGACCATCAACAACTAGGAGAGCGACGTAATCGGATCACGATAGCTTTGACTTTTGATACTTACGATCATTTTTGTCACCTCAAACTCATCGAGTATACTCTTCAATATTTACTCTACATCTGATGCTATCAGTATTCAAATGTACGTAATGAAACTTACCGAAATTGATCATCATATCCAGCATGTCCACACGGTACACAATCTTTCACGCAAGGCCAAGTTTAGATATCGGGTGGTCACGTGATGTGAATGCCCTTTCAAAAGGTCGCGCTGTCGACCGTGCTGCTATGCACTCAAGCAGCGCACGCACGGTTACTAGTATACAAATGATGCACAGAATAGAGTGTGTTAGTGTAGGCGTGGTGCACTCGAGGGTATTTACAATTGTGAAACATGCACGAGGCGAAGCTGAGTGCATGTTGCACTACATTGTAAATACCCGAGAGTGAGCTACGCCTCCACTAACGCCACGAAATAATCCTGTGCATCATTTGTTTTATAAAATGGGTCGAAAATTCGAAAACTAACATCATTTTTCAGCGTTTTTCACGTACCTTTGTGGGTCAAGACGTCCGAAGATGTTCGTCCCAAACATTTACGCACGTCGCACTCGCGGAAGTCCCGCACATTAAGTATAATGGGGGGTTGGGTTTCCGGACACTAAGTTCCCGCATGAAAACTTACTTATTTCACATAGAATATGCACCCTTTACCTTAAAGACTTGATATAGACTCCTCATATAGGCCTACTAGACAACATACTCTGAAAACGGCGTGAGAATTAACCTGCTAAATCGTTGGATTTGCTCTTCAAAGTGACTCTATGTACGCGTCCGGTCCCATAACGCTTGGTCTACTGTACTGTACAAAGTGTACGTATAGTAGAGTATACGTACGTACGCCACACATGTTATGCACAAGGGAAGACAGGCCGGCCGGCCGGCAGCCCGAACTAGAAGTTGTTTACAGATTGACAGCGCGTAAAGGAGCCGCCGCGCGCACAGACGATCGGCAAACTACCATAGGATTACAGGCAGTGCAAAGGTACTGAAGTAAAGGAAGGAGGTGCGTCTCATTTCAGCGCTTCCTATTGGCTACATTCTTGAACCCATTTTATAATATACAGTTATAAACTGTACTGGGCTTGGCGGCGGCTGGCGTCTGGTCGGGCGAGGAGCATTGAGCTCCATACCACGCTTTATTGTGTAGCAGACGCCAAGGTTTGTTCGACACTGTCAACGCACACGCGCTCGCTCTGGCATACTTCCGGTCACGCATGCGCATAAGTCAAGGCGCCATTTTGAATCCTGCAACGACGAAGCCCGACGGTCAGGAATTGCGCCAGAAAGTGTCATTTATTTGTTCCACGGACTCGCAAGTGGTCTCCATGGACCCAGTATGGCGAACTATTCTTCTGTAATAGAAACATGCATTTAACGTGAGTAAAGTATTCTGTTTAAAGGAGAAAAGTATACATTTTCCTAAGTTTTGTAGTTGTGTTGAGGTTCCTCACTTTGAGGCTGCATGCTGCGCTCGTCAGACGCTGTTTTCGCATAGCAGAACAGCGTCTGGTCAGGCTAGCTGAATTCATGAGTATTTAAACAGGCGAGTCGCCGTAGTATTACCATTAGTATAGACACGCAGTGGTGGGGCCTATTTCACGAGTTTGCCGAAAATAATGGATATCCAAGCGTACCACAGCTGTAATCTGTATTTCTAGCAGTATTAAATCCGATACAGTTCATTAAATATTCTTTTGTCTAAAGGCTTAGCCAATGACAATAGCGCAGCGCAGCACCCCCGCCAGCGCTAGCCAGTGCAGCCGCCGGCCGGCTGTCGCTGCGCTGCGCTAGCAAAGCCTTGCCAAACTCTAAAAACAAACTTGTCATTTTATGAGTAGAACACCATCTCAAATATGTGTGGCGCTCTGACGAAATGAGTCATAAGTCGCAAATCGACTTTCCCTGTTATGGGCTGATAATGGTGAAAAACCATTCCGTGGGTCAATTTTTTTTTTATTGTGGTTTCTGAATCTCTGTTTTCTCTACCAGTAACAGAAGAATCGGCAGGAATTGATGATGGGAAACGCTAAAAATTACGGTTTTTCCGCGACCATTTTTTTCGGTCAAAAAAAAAATCACAACTCTCGCTTTCCCCACTCAGTTCGGATCTATTGTTCTCATGCACGCTCCTGATAGCTCGTTGCTAAGGCGTATGCTAATGAGCGGGAGCGCTTGACCTCGCTTCAATGCCCCAGTCGGGCACGCGAAGACAAAAGGTCACGCGAGCGGCACCGGAAAGCTTTGAAGTTACATTAATCTGATTATCTGGGTGGTGATTAGTAAAGTTCTTTCTTTTCAACTCAGGATGAGTAGCAAATTGCATAGTGCTTCATGATGCGTTGCACCTTGATAGCTCAGCGGAGAGAATCACTTTCATAATCATTCTCGATCAGTGTCGCGCATCATCTGCTTTCGATTGCTTTCAGAAGCGTATCAACAAATTCTTACTCGCTGATAATTATCTCACATCTCGTTGAATCTTCATTTCCATTTTCCGTGTCGTTATTTTGATCTTCTTCGTTCTTCACTTCTATCATCCTTTCGTGTTATTGTATATTGATTGACTTGTCAATCGCTATCAATAGCTAGTAGACTATGCCAGGCCTTCGAGGCCCTGGATCTCGCTCTCGCGAGAGCGAAGTGGTCGCTGCTCTTGCGGAGTTGCGGGAATCGAATTTACGCGGAAATGGCGTAAGTGACGCAACGTGGCGCGAAGTCGTCGAAGACTACTTCTGCGTCAGAAACGATGACTCTGACTCTGACTCTGACGAAATGAGCATCTTGGACGAAAGTTATGAGATCGAGAGCGAGGAAGATGCTGACGAATTGCGTGATGCCCCTTTAGCATGTGGTCGTTTAGAACCGGAACCAGCGAAGACTTGCAAGGACAAGGACGCTATTCTGAGATTCGAGTGCGCTTGTCGGTGTAAGGAAAACTTCCCAACCGAACAGCTTCTCCATTACCGATTCACCATGTTGGAGCTTGGTCGCAATGAAAAAGACTTAGTCGTTTTGGCCCAACTTCACGCGTTCAACAACTCCGATGAAATTACGTCTTGTTCGAAGCGTAAAAGTCAAAAGGAGAGGGAGAGAGGCAGATGTACCTACTCGTTTCGGGGCCATCAAGTTTGCCGAGCGTTCTTCAAGATGTGTCACATGTAAGAATTTCCTTCCGATTCCTTAAGAGTTATTTGTAATACATATAATTCATGTAAAATGGATCGTAAAGTCCGTATATTCATTAGTTTTCAACATTATTGATAATGCAATGTAAATTTAATACTACGCACGGTCACCACCACATCAACACGTTATGAAATGAAGCCAATTTGCCAACATATCGTTAAACAGACTTGTTATGTGAGGATGACAGAGGATAACCGTGCTTCATTGTAAAAGAGTATACATTTATCTCACATTACATGTTCCTTCAGATAATTTCTTCATGCCAACTTTGGACTTTCAGAATCTCAACAATGTGCTTTCCCTGTTAAACTTGTCAGGTTATAAAGAACAAAATTATGCGCATCTTTCCCGATATGGATCTTGCCTAGGCGATATTATTATGTTTTGCTTATTTGAAGCATAGGTTAGGTACACATTTATAGCGATTTGTTTTCGTGATAAAAACATCATTCCGGTTATAGAACTATCCATATTGTTTCTATTTGACAGCATCAGCACCAACAAGCTGACGTCTCTGAAGAAATGGGTGGAGGAGTTTGGAGTCTGCCCGGTCGTGAGCAAGTCTGGTGGAAGGCGTTTCAACCTAAGCTCGCTCTCTCCAGATGAGTTGAAAGCCGCCGTCAACTTCATCTGCAACTACGCCGAGGACAACGCTGTGTTTCTTCCAGGACGTGTCCCAGGTTACACTCGCAGCGATGTTAGGCTCCTCCCGTCGTCGCATCCCAAAGTTGACGTGTGGCGGCAGTACAAGTCTGCAATGGATGACGCAGGTAACTAGCCACTTTTGCTCATTTGAGAAACTGAAAGGTTAACTTATAAAAATGTGTGTTTTGGAGAGTTTGTATCGCAGGTTTGAAAATGGCACTCCCTCAAAACATTTTTAAAGGTACGCGAGTTGTATTTACTATAAGATTTTAATGTTTCTTTTGTTTTGTTTTTTCCGGTGCCTTCAACCGGGAACAAAAATCTGCGAAGACTACAGTACTCCTATTTATATGAATAGCACGATGTGGCAGTGTTGGTCCTGATTTTCTCGATTGCATCCGATAATGGGGCACAGTGCATGGACATTTTCAAAGCGGTAGATGAGAGAAATTTCATATTGGTCAAGTTTCTTTTTAATACACGTACATATACATCTTTGTTCTTTCTTTAACTAGAGCCTCTGAAAAGTTTTCTCTCGAATTCAATTTATATTAAATTTGCGGACAAGTGCGTTGTTTTGAATGAAACTGAATCGTGATTCACCTCAGAAGAAAAAAGACGGTACATAAAAAAAGAAAAAAAATACATTATACTCTCAGTGTGTTTTCGGGGTATTCCTTTCTAATATTAACATAAAGGTAGACATCGTTTTATTTTATCTTGTTTGTTTTGTTTTGTTTTGCTTTGTTTTGCTTCAGGACAACGCGCTATGGGGCAGAGCCCGTTCCTGAAGGTGTGGCGGAAGTACCAGCCCAATATACTCGTCTGCAAGCCGATGAGCGACCTGTGCTGGCAGTGTCAACGCAACAACAGCCTCTTGTACAGGAGCGCCAATCTGCCGGAGGCTGAAAAGGAGAGACGCGTCGGGGAGCAGCTCGTCCATCTGAGGAACGCGAAAAGACAGAGAGAAGTCCTCCAAGAAATGGTGTCCAGTAGCAAGAGAGCATTGCGCGACGAGAAGTTGGGGAGTAACGCAGCTTGCTCCAGGGACATCACAGCTCACTACAGCTTCGACTACGCCCAACAGATCCACTTCCCTGCATGTCCCCAGCAGCCTGGTCCAATCTACTTCCTGACCCCCCGGAAGTGTGGCATCTTTGGCATCAACTGCGAAGGAGCATCGCAGCAGGTAATTTTCACGTGTATTTGTCTTGCATGTTTTGTTTGTTTTGTTTTGTTTTTGAGCATTGCCACAGACAAATTTTGTATTTCGTGTTTTTCAAATCGAGCAAGAGTAAATTCTCTTTCACTCTTAAACCTATATGGCAGATTATCTAATGCATGTAATCAGAATAAGCACGAAATATAGTCTCCTAAAAATGTACTAATTCTCTGATTATTTTGTTTGCTGTATTGGCAGAATATACTAGTATTCAAGACATTCATGCCCTCTGAAATAAATAGTATAGACCCAATATATTTTGTTTCAATATCGATTTTCATTTATGGGGTGAAATGTAAATTTTTACAGAGATATAAAAACAAAACGACTTGACATAAACTAGTCGATCACCCGATCCCTATTAACAGAACGATCGAGCTATCGATATGTATTTTTTTTTCCAAATGCGTCTTGAACGATAATGTTACGCAGTGCGTGCATGTTCTTAGATCGATACCTGGCTAACCGATCGACATAGAATTGCGATATTATTTGTAAAGACGTACCGATATAATCCAGTAGCAACAGAACTCGCACACATCCTTAGCGGCACTTATAATGGAGCAGAAGTCAAACGCACGAAGCACAAGTGACAAATTGAGATACATGATCTGGTTCATTGAAATACATAAACTTTCAGGAGCTACCATCAGTGAATTGAGTTTTATTATCATTATCATTATTATTATTATTATCATTACTCTTATTTTAAGCAGTCAACAAACACGATTTGCGAGATATCGGTACACTGTAGATTATTAAGCTCTCCGATTTTGTGTACCGCTTATCATGAACGAATCCTTGTGACTTTCTTTTTTACCTTTTTTTAAAGGAGTTTAAGGGCTTTAAGTTATAAATTCAGGGTATGAACAGTTGATTTAATTTATTTGTAAATATAGCATTTGGTGTGTTTTTCTGTTAAATGACTTAAATAAATTTCTTATGTATACAGCAAAAATAAAAATAAAAATCTAATGGTTAACGTGACTTTTCAACATTCTTTTTGCAGGTCAACTTCCTTGTCGACGAAGGAATGTGCGTCTCGAAAGGCTCCGTCTCCGTCATCTCCTTCTTGCACTATTTCTTTGGCTCGTATGGTTTGGGGGAGAAGGACGCGCAGCTCCACTGTGACAACTGCAGCGGACAGAATAAGAATAGGTATCTGCTGTGGTACCTGGCGTGGAGGGTCATGGAGGGACTCCATCAGACGATCAGCCTCAACTTTCTTCTCGCCGGACATACCAAGTTTTCCCCGGACTTCTGTTTCGGCTTGCTGAAGAGATCCATCAAGAAATCGTCCATCTGCACACTCGCCGACATCGCCGCGGCCGTCGAGAGAAGCGCCGCGAACAACATGAACATCGCTCAACTCGTCGGAGATGAAGGCGGTACGCAGTTCGTCCCTACCTACAAGTGGCAGGAATTCCTCGCCCCGTTCTTCCGACCTCTTCCGAACATCAAGAAGTACCACCACTTTCGGTAAGCTATGGCTAAATGCCTTGAGCCAGACAAGTCAATCTTCTAATGAATTTCATATTAGTGATATTTATGGATTGTCGGTAATCTTTGTTGTGTCATGAGGATTCTTTTAAATATTGAAAACAAATATTTTGTATGATTTTTTTTTTAGTTTCTTGAAGTTTCTGAAATGCTTAAACTTGTGCCATATAAATTATGAGTTCATTGAAAACTTTATCATTCACATCATGTCAACCTGAGCTTTATGTGACGTGCTCGTTGCTTATACTTCTAAGAACCCAGTATTAAGAAAACTAGAAAAAATTGGAGACAGTTGTCCCTCAAATTTGTAACAGTTTGATGTATAATGTCGTAGTTCATGTTTGTTTTGTCATGGACCGATTAAGGCGGAGTGGTAAGGTTACTTTCACTTCCTTATGATGAGGGCCTATCAATTTACATCTCTGGTAGAATGTATGACGGATGCACATGACGTTTATCTGTACTTTTGTTCTTCCGTGTTCTTTTGATGTAGGCTTACAGCAGACGAGCCAGGAGTCGTGTACGCCAAGATGCTAGCTGACAGCCCTGAAGAGAGGTTCTGCCTTCTCAAGGATCCAACCATCCTGCCATCTGGTCTGCCCGACATCGAACCGCCTCCGGGACTCAGCAGAGAGCGTCAAGCGTATCTCTTCGACAAGATCAGAGAGTTCTGCCGGCCTGATGCACGAACTATCACGTGTCCCAGGCCTCGCTGATGACGTCGGCCCCGTACTTCGAACCGTGCCTCCTGACAAGTCGTAACAGCCATCAGTGATAGGTTCATGACTATCGTATCCAGATTATCTCAAGCGGATCCGGTCTGCCATTGGAAGGTACTAAAGTGAACTGATACATCGGTTATCAACGGTGCTTCGTGACAATTTTTAACCAGGATAATCATGTTTATTGCATTGAAGACATGAGTTCCGTTTGAAACTGTGGTAATTTCTCGATACGATGTTTCTGTGTAATCTGGTAACTTACCGCTTGACACGACATTAATTGCTTTGCTTGGATGGCAGCAATGCAGCTTTCACCTGGATAACGTTTATCTTCTGTATCCATAAACCTGTTTATAATGGGTTTCGTATAGCGTACTGTATAAGATGATCATGAATGGTACATGCCGATCGTGAATAATCCCGAGACGGTTTCTTTTTTTTTTTTTCAAATGATAACTCAACAATGCCTGCGAAACCCAAAGCATGTGAATAAGGCATAACAAACTAAAATAAAGGTCATGTCGATTGTATACGATGTTTCAGGTTCTGTGTTGCAAGTTAGTTTGAAAGATAACATTGTCGCAACTTTGGTGTATGATCAATCCTTGAGGAGATTTGAGTGATAGCGTCTATCAAACTCATTATTCTGTATTCGTGAAATGAATTAGAATAAACAATGACGGGACGTCACGTGCAATGTATGGAATAAAACTTTGACGTTTTCTCCAAAGAATATTGTTCCCGATGTATGATATTCCTGCACATTCATTGATTGCGTGTGAGGTAGAATCATTATAAAAGCATACATTTGAAAGAATATACAATAAAGATGAAGAGAATGATGAGAGGGGAGAGAATGAGAGCGCCTATTATGCCATCTATGCATTTCTGCATAAAGTTTACAACCAATTCTGTGATGATATGGATGACTAATTGACGTAGACTACTAATGTGCAAAGTCAACTCTAGTTATGTTGTTGAACAATATACGTCATATAGGAAAAAGACAAAAGTGGAAATAAAGTTTACCCCATAGACCTACTATTGCACGCAAATCATGCAGACACATACATATTCGTGAAATGAGAATGTTTGAAAATGTTCAACAATAACATCGTCTTATTGCGGAAATGCGTGACTGGACAAGAGAGAGAGAGAGTGTGTGACGGGGTGACTTTTCTCCTTTTTTGTGTGTGTTTTTCAAAGTAAAAGCTATCAATGTACTAAGATCTAAAAAACTGATATAAGAACAATCAATATGAAAATGAAATAATCATAAATGCATGGCCACAAACCCTATTATTTGGCAAAGTTATTAAGACTACTTAAGAAATGAAATGGGCACAGAAGAAAACATGGCATTTGAACAGTGATTTGCCTTCCCTTTCCCGATAATTAATTTTCAGAGACATCCCTGGTCTGTCCATGTTGAATATAATGTCATTATTTGCATTCCATGTCGTGAAAAGTTTCCTCGCAACAACAACAAACACATACAAGAAATAGAACTATGAGAGTATTTATACTCATGTTATCGTATAATGAGAGAGAGAGAGAGAGAGAGAGAGAGAGTGACGCGGACAACCAGACAGACATACGAAATTTTTTATTCTCATATCAATCTTATTCGCTTGTGTGATTTTACTAACAATGGCCGAAACATCTCTTCTTGTTCTTCAAATAAAACTGGTTACAGTGGAGCATGACGATCTTACAACTAAAGCCTAAGTGGTTGAACCAAACATTTTCTATCTTGAAAAACACTCGTATCTTTCTTGTGTAATAGATCTATATCGCTTTGAGTTCCGACTATGCCGAGATACATCGGCCATTCACGTAATCTTTCTGCATCAGAATGCAAGCACTTGACATTGCACCCGAAGCTTGCACCCAGTATAGAAAACAATTGCTAACACCCGTAACAGTAACCAGCCTCGAAACAATACTTAGCGTGTACTGATGCGGGTTGCTATAGAAACAAAGGCTGGGGCGGCTCTATTTAACCCATACAAAAGCAACCGCGTCTTAATTCTTTGAAGGGTTGAGGTTTGAAAGATAAGGTAGCTTAATGAAAGCGAGGCTGTAAAGGGTATTGAAAGTCGGCCGAACTGACGTCTTTAACTCTTGATTGAAAGTCTACACTAACTTAGATGTTGATAAAAAGATGCCGGATGCTTCAACAGTCGATCCAAAGCCAACATCTCATGGTCTTGATTGAAGTTATGCTAAATTTTTGAAACTGATTTACACCTATTCTTGCATGTTAGTTGAATGAGCTTTGCATAAGGGGAATGCCGTCTCCAGTTTGACATAGATGTTGTCATCTAGCATCTTAACTCCATAACTACGATTAATAGCATGAAAGACGACAGGAAAAGTGAGCAATACAGAAAACAGTAATCTTCTTTTTTTTTTTTTAGCCAGCGTTTCTCTTTTTTTTTTTTTACTCGCGATTTACTTCTGTCTGTCTGTCAATCTCCCTTTCTGTCTTTCTGTCTCTCTCTGTATGAACTCACGCATTTTGATCCTGTTTTAAAGAAGACATTTGATGAGATTAAAGAGTATGTACAGTACTGGTTGAGGTGAGAATTTAGCTTTTAAAGTTTTGCGATATATTCAGAAACCACTCTATAAGATGTCAAAGAGCATGCAATTCTAAGGAGTATCAAAAGTTTATTTGATGAAAATCGGTTTTGAAATGGCTGAGATATGCAAAAACAAGGTGATACAAAGATATCCTAATAAAAAGCGTGGCCTGTCGCCTTTTGTTATCATAACTTGTTTGGATAGGCCTATCTCACCCATTTGAAAACCAATTGTAATCAAATAAACGCTGAATCTTTCATGAAATTACATGCTCTTTCATATTTCTAAGAGATTTTTCGTTATCTCACTTAGGAATGTTCAAAGCATGAATCCCCATCTCAACCAGTACTGTACAGTCTCTTTAGGCTTGTTAACTTCATTTGTTTTTGAAGCAATATAAAGACTGAAACCGAGCATGGAACATGGGGTTAATGGCCCAGGAGGGAAAATGTTTCTACTTAATCTCTAACATAATTATCTTAGTTGAACAGACAATTATGTATTTTCTGGTGCATTATAAGCTATGGAGATGTATTTGTTTGTTTGTTTGTTTGTGTGTGTGTGTGTGTGTGTGTGTGTGTGTTAATTTCAAACTTTCAATCGCACAGCCAGGGTGCAGGCTATATTGTGAGGATTAGGCAGAGAGTTTTAATCTGACTACTTCAAACCTGTGAACCAGGATAAGGTATAGCTAACGCATATATACATACATGGGACTACACGTACGTACATCGTATATGCTATGACATCGCTCTACAATGGAAATATTAATCTCACTGAGAGTTCTGCTCAACCTGATTGACATAAGGATGATATTGTTACTCGCTTGACACTTGTTTTCTCGGAGGAACTAGGCACAGTGCTTGCCACATAACAACAATGACAAGCATAACTTTTATAGTGCCTACTACCTTTGGATGACTTGCAGGAGCGGATCCAGGAATTCCGTAAAGGGGGCGGGGTGGCAGTTTACAATCCTGCAATTTTCTGTTACCACCTCGATGGTATAATAAGCTGACAGGGGGGGGGGGCTTAACATGACTTTTCTCCTGCCACTTTTGAGGTTAATCGGCTGAGAAGAAATAGAAAAACAAACCAGCAAAACAAACCAAAGCAAAACACAAATACAAAAAAGAAATTTATAGTTGTGCTAAATTTTAAAAATGTTTGAAGCCTCTTCTTGCATACGTTGAAAGAGCTTTGCATATAAAGGTTACTGTTGTCTCCCAGTCGACATAGGCCTAAATGTTCTCATATAACATCTAAATTCCATAACTGCGATTAATTGCGTGAAAGAGTGCAGGAATAATGCGCAGTACAGAAAACTACAACTGTAATCGTCGCAATGAGCCAGTGTTTCTCTTCTTTTCACTCGTAATTTTCTTCTGGCTGTCTGTCTGTCTGTCTGTTTCCCTCCCCTTTCTATTTGTTTGTCCCTCTCTGTACGCACTCACACATTTTGATTTACACGCTTTCGACTTTGACGAGACAGACAAAGCACAAGAAGCTTTCATCCAGTAGAAAACAATCGCTAACACCCCTAGCAGTAACCGGCCTCGAAACAATAGTTAGCGTGTCCTGATGCGGTTGTTATAGAAACAAAAGGCTAGGGTGGCTCTATCATCTAACCCGTATAAAGGCCAACCGCGTCTTAATTCTTCAAGGGGTTGATGTTTGAAAGCTATTAGAAGGTACCCTGTAGCTTAATGGAAGCGACGCTTTATGTAAGGATATTGAACGCCTGCCCAACTGTGCGTCTTTGACATCAACTCTTGATTGAAACTTTGCACTCTCTTTGATGTTTAATAAAAAGATGCCGGATGCTCCAACAGTCTATCCAAAGGCAACATCTCATTATGGTTTTCAATGTAGTTATGCTAAATTTTTACAGTGTTTTACGCCTTTAAGTTTTGCATGTACGCAGAAAGAGATTTACATAAAGGGAGTGTTCTCTCCGATTCGACATAGGCCTAAATGTTGTCATACATCTATAAATTCCATAACTGCGATTAACTGCGTGAAAGAGTGCAGGAAAGGTGAGCAGTACGGAAAACTACAACGCAACTGTATAATCGTCGCAATGAGCCAGTGTTTCTCTTCTTTGCACTCGTAATTTTCTTCTGGCTGTCTGTCTGTCTGTCTGCTTCCCTCCTCTTTCTGTCTGTTTGTCTTTCTCTGTACGCACTCACACATTTTGATTTACACGCTTTCGACTTTGACAAGACAGACAAAGCACAAGAAGCTTTCACCCAGTAGAAAACAATTGCTAACACCCCTAGCAGTAAGCGGCCTCGAAACAACAGTTAGCACGTACTGATGCGGGTTGCTATAGAAACAAAGGCTAGGGCGGCTCTATTTAAACCGTATAAAAGCCAACCGCGTCTTAATTCTTTAAAGGATTGAGGTTTGAAAGTTAAGGTAGCTCATGAAAGCAAGGCTGTAAAGGGCATTGAAAGTCGGCCCAACTGACGTCTTTAACTCTTGATTGGAAGTCTACACTCACTAAGATGTTGATAAAAAGATGCCGGATGCTTCAACAGTCTATTGTTAATTTTCTGTAAGGGCGCATATACTGCTCACTTTTCCTGCAATCTTTCATGCTATTAATCGTAGTTATGGAATTAAGATGCGCGATGACAATATTTGTCAAATGGGAGACAGCATTCCCCTTATGCAAAGCTCATTCAACCAACATGCAAGCATAGGTGTAAATCAGTTTAAAAAATTTAGCATAACTTCAATCAAGACCATGAGACCAAAGCCAACATCTCATGGTCTTGATTGAAGTTATGCTAACTTTTTGAAACGGATTTACACCTATGCTTGCATGTTGGTTGAATGAGCTTTGCATAAGCATAATGAAAACTAGTGGACATTTGCTACCTTTCCGCGCGTGTGCATACGCGTACGTCGCTATAACACGTAATTTGCAAGGGCAAAATATGACAATGTCTCGCTATTCTTATAAAATCTCTTTGTTCCAGTTAACTTTTTCACTTGGGGCGAGTATCATTTGAAAGCGGAAATTGTCTGCTATGTGATGGCATTCACAAGTTAATGACAGGGGCAATAATCATATTGCACTTTTTGTTTCAAAGTTGTTACGCATTCACTTTTTTAGGCAAGAGTCTATGGGAAATGATTCCAAATCCAGCAAGTTCACGTGCACCTGCCACACGCCGAAGGCCATAACTCGAGAATGCAGGCACGTATCGACTTGGGGCGAACGGTTTTAGAAAGAGCATATACTAAGCTTGACCACCATGTAAAACTCATTGCGATTGGTCAAAAGATCTCGTTGCACTTTTGTCCTGAAAAGTTTTGCATAAAATGTAAAATGCCTCCAAATGGAGGAAAACCGCCCATGACGTAATGCGACTATTCCATTCGCAGTTTCGGGAGAGTAGTAACTCTTGGACATTCCCGCGAAAGAGACTGACAATGACCACCGCTACGACTCGGTGAATCGACGGATTTGTTTCCAGTTTCTTTCTTTAGCAGAATATTTATGACAATGAAGATAAGATATATGATTTCATGGTTCTTATGACGACGAAATTTTGTCATTTATGAGGGATAGTATAGTTAACTGGTGAAATAAGATCCCGAAATCGTTTTGTTCTGCAGTGGGAAAGTAGCGTAAACGCTTAGCTGCGTATAGTCCCACACGTACAAAACTATGTACTTTATTTATCATCAGTGTGAAGACTGCATTGGTAACCGGTAAGATTGTGTACTTTTGTAGCGTCAAACTTCAACTTTACGTGTTTCATTATATTTTACATATATGTGGAATGTGTGTGTGTGCTCGTATGGTCTACGGGAGAGACGGGTGACAAAGGTGCGCTGCATGTGATGATACGGTTACCCCTATTTCCAATAATGGAGCAATCCCGTCTCGCTCTTACGAGGAGCCCGTGGCCAGTCGGGCGTATAGTAAAGTAAACAAAGCGGAGCGGTGGACGGAGCGGACACGCTTGGACTTTTTGTCCATATCTAGTCAAAAGTTTTCACTATGGGGAATGCTGTCTCCAGTTTGACATCATCTCGCATCTTAATTCCATAACTACGATTAATAGCATGAATATATATGCGACAGAAAACAATAATGGTCACTTTTAGCCAGCCTTTCTCTTTTTTTTTCACCCGCGATTTCCTCTGTTTGTCTGTCTGTCTGTCTCCCTTTCTGTCTTTCTGTCTCTCTCTGTATGCACTCATGTATTTTGATTCATTTTTAAAGAATACATTTAATGATATTAAGTAGTTAACTTAATTTGATTCTGAAGCAAATGAAATGCATGTCCTCGCGTTTAGGCCATGGAGATGTCTGTGTGTGCGTGCATTTCAAACTTTAAAATCGCACAGCCAGGGTGCAAGCGATTATTATGAGAATTGGGCAGAGAGTTATAAGCTGACTATTTTAAAGCTGTGAACCAGAATAAGGTATTGCTAACGCGTATTGATATGTGACATGCATGGGACTGCATGTACGTTGTATTTGCTCTGACATCGTTCTACAATGGAACTACTAATCTCACTGAGAGTTCTGCCTAACCTATTTTTCATAAGAACGACAATGTTACCCGCTTAGGAGGAACTATAGGCACAGTATATGTCACATAACACGAAGACAGCGTAACTTAACTGCCCTTTATAGCTGTTTCTTGTCGGGGCGGATCCAGGAATTATGTAAAGGGGGAGGGGGAGCAGTTTATATTTCTGCAATTTTCTGTTGCCACCTCAAATCTGGTTTAATAAGCTGATGGGTGGAGGGGGGGGGGGTAACATCACTTTTATCCTGCCAATTTTTTAGCTTAATTGGCTGAAAATCAAAAGCAAAAAACAAACAAAAAACGAAACGAAACAAAACAAGCTAAACGAATCAAAACAAAACAAAAACAAAACGGAAACAAAAACAAAAAATGCGCCCACGCCCCCTCCCCTCTCCGCCCAATCATTAGTCAGCCATTTCTAAACCAATTTTCATCAAATTAGTTAACAATTAATTCCTCCAAGGATGGTATGCTCTTTGATACGTCGTATAATTTCATCTGGCAAGAGGTTGAAATCTTAATTCCTATGCTATCCAAAACTTAGGCCTATAATATAGACCTACGTAAGGAAGAAAATGTTCAAGTTGGCCTGATGTCATAAGCTATGACATGTCTACACTAACTGATCTCTTTAGGCCGAATTAGTGCGAATGCTAATTCAGTCGACAATGTGGTCAACAGCAACAGAACTGAGTTTTGTTTCCATAACGGAACAAGTCTACTCCGTCGGGTCGGTACATTCACCCGTCACACGCATTCACTTTCCTGGTAACACTATGTTTGGCACGTGTGCGTAATAATCTAGATGACGATCCAGCTATTGTCTTTGCTGTAACGCGAATCGTTTGTTGCGGTGAGATTTTGTTTTTGGTAAGGGATACGTCTGATACGGCGAGACTACCAACAGTGAAAGAGAGACGGCTGCATCGGTATTTATTCGCACGCATCTACATCTCGTAGTCTCGCTGCATCAGACGTATCGCTCAGCACAGGCAATAGTTTCGCCGTATCAGACGTTTCGCGTAACAGCAAAGACAATGGCAGCATCCTCCGCCTAAATTAAGAGCTGTAGCATGGCAGACGTCAACATTCCATTACAGGGTACGGGAGGGATAAAATGAATTTGGAATTCTGAATCCAATGGACGTAAAGATGTCATTAATGTTTGGAACAATTCTATTCTTTATTTGGTATTATGTTTGTTTGTCATATTCTTCTTTGTTGTTATGTTTGAACATGTATATTATGCATGCATATGTCTATCTTCTCATTTTTGAAGCGCCATGAGCACTGAAAGGTGGACCTGTGCGCTATACAAGTAGCCATATTGTTATTATTATCTTTTATTATTATTAAAGAGGGTCAATTACGTCACCTGTTATCATTGAGACTTAGCAATGGATGTATTGGCTTAACAAAAAAAAAAAAAACATCAAGTTCGCTTATGCTTGCTCTATAGGCCTATGCCCCTCATTAGTTTGTCATACCGATAGTCAATTGGATACATTTGAATAAGCGAACATGAAGGAACACATTCATTGATGTGTGCATGAGGCTGCAGGGGAACGAGGAAGTGTGTTGTATCAGGATTGTGATTTGCCCAAGTGAATAATTTGTGCCTGCAATAAATCTTTCAAATTCTGACTAAATTTCAAAATGCTTCTGAGACTCGATCGTCGTAGTTTGTGAGTTCGTTTCTATTGTATTCTTTTGACTTAGTTGTTTATTTTTTTTTAATAGCCATTGCCGGGAACATTTCTGGAGGTAAAAAGAACCGCATAACTTGCGATGTTGGCACTAACTTTGAGTATGTAAGTAGCAAGAATGACGGAAAGATTCAGACACTAATTCTCATTCCCATCAGCGGAGGATTCTAATGATAGGACGATGCCGCCGTGGAAGCATTGGTGTAAGCTGCACTAATTTTTACTCTTCTATTCTTGATTAATAGCTCTTAAAAAAAAACAGAAGAAAATAATAAAATTAAAGCATAAAGCAAAAGAAAAAGTAAAACATACGATACAGATACGCTATCATAACATAGAAGGAAAGATAGGTGTCGACACTTTCAGTTCGATTTCTCAGAGAAACAAGAGAAACGGCGCATTGATGAATCGCGATGCCGCTCGATCGTACCGGCAATTGCCCCATTTTCTTCTTCCTCTTCTCTTTCCTCCTTTACTTTCTTTTAACTTGAATAATCTTTGCACTATAGTTAGATGATATGTTCAATAATTTATCATAAAAGGAAAAAAAATGTCGGACATTTCAGTAACATTTTTTAGCGAGGAAAGTTGATTGTCACATTCATTGACCATGCGGCTCCTTGAAATAACGACAAGCGTTTTTTCTTTTTTATTTCAGTTTTGTTTTCCTGCACATGTTCCTTGAAATACGAAAATGATAAGATGTGAGGTAAACATTATTCTGAAATAACGACACGATGTCATTGACCGCATAACGTTGTATCGGAGAAGTATAGAGATAATTTAGGACAAAAACAAATTCAGACGAATTCCTCAACAACTCAAGTTTACACATTCACGTTGTGTTGATTGATGCTATAATGTTACATCGTCAATTACTCCATTTTACTCTTCAACTACTATTACATTTTCTTTAAGCTTCATCAATTTTGCTTCTATATAATTATCGCTGCTGAGATCGGGCTGTCGCTTATAAATGTACTACGCAGGTGAATCTTCACTGACAACTTAGGGCAGGCTCTTTAGTTTGTCGATATCTACCGCAGGATCAGAAACAGTAATCATTTTTAATCTTCGAATTGACAGATTTTTTAATGGAGCCTACTTGGACACTACGTACGGTTTGTGCACTCTGTTATAAAGGAGGTGCCTTAGTATCAAAGTTAAATGAACTTCGAATTCTTTCATCTTTCCCGCCTGTACTAAGGAGGCTTTTGTACCCTTTCTACGGTCAGTTTCATTGAAAATAAAGAAACCATTTAGCGGAAACCCGTGGCGCGGCCGAGTTAGCGCCCGACAATAGACTTTTCGGGCTTTCTTATTGGTCAGAATATTCTGAAAACATCTACTGTGTGATTGGACCATTGGCTCGGCTGCCTCCGGCCGCCCCATATTTGGTAGCGCGTTCGTTGAAGCGTAGCTTTCCGTTGCTAAGGCGGTCCGCTGACCGTACACACCCTTGACGGATTCGGTTGAAATCTTGAACAGACCCCGAACTTTCGGAGCGATTTTCTCCTTATTTAAGATTGTTGGCGGGTCACACTTTACGTACTTTAAATGCGTTTTTAACCCATTTCTCGTTGGTGAAACACGTCGTGTTATATATCATTTCAAAGCTTATCATCTGAGGAATAGATTCATGAGAAAAACAGAAAAAAAAAATTTGCGACTTATGACTCATTCCGACAGAGCGCCACACATATTTTTAAGTCGTAACTACTCACTTTGAGTAGAAGTTCTACTTATTTTAAGTAGAATTCTACTCATTTCCAAAACTTTGTCTGGTGTTGCTTCGAATTTTTTGTAGTAGTACGATCCGTCTCAAATCACGTCATTGACAGGGAGCGTTTCTATTCGTCAATGTTTGGGTATCACGTGTTCTTAAGTTCTGCACGCATGCGCAGTGACCTGCGCTTGTTCGCTAATCCTTGAAGTTTAGCTGCAGATGAACTTCGCGCGAATGTGATTTGGGTACGTTTTTAATCCATTCTTATCATCTTTTTAAAGACCGAATATGCAAAACATTTGAGTCTAATAAATAGTGTTGGATGTATAGATATCAATCAGATTGCTCTTGTTGTCTCTAATAAAAGGACTGAATGCAATTTTTACGTATTTTTGTCTATGTCTGGTGTGCATGGTTTCACTGTATCTGTTAACAAATTTTGCAGGCCCGCTGATGGTGCCATACTGTACCGGTAGGCCTACCACAGTAGACCTATCGTGTCGGCCTACCAGGTAGAAGTGTCTACTAGAAATTCTAGTGTAGGCCCTACTATTTCCCTAGAGGATCTAGATCAACAGTACAGTACTAACGCTAAAACGGGAGATAATTTATGGATTCTAACGTTACAGACTCTAAAATGTTAGGATACTACAGTAGAATCTAACGCTAGTAGTAGATCTAGTAGGATTAAAACGGTCACTGTATCTGTTAACAAATTTTGCAGGCCCGCTGATGGTGCCATACTGTACCGGTAGTCCTACCACAGTAGACCTATCGTGTCGGCCTACCAGGTAGAAGTGTCTACTAGAAATTCTAGTGTAGGCCCTACTGTTTCCCTAGAGGATCTAGATCAACAGTACCGGTACAGTACTAGCGCTAAAACGGGAGATAATTTATGGATTCTAACGTTACAGACTCTAAAATGTTAGGATACTACAGTAGAATCTAGTAGTAGATCTAGTAGGATTAAAACGGTACTAAAGTAGGCCTAACGTGCTAGGCCTAGATGTCCTATTCAATTCTAACCGCTAACACGTTAGTAGGGCCTATCTGTAGCTAACTATACACAGCCCAGTCGCTGTACATGGTATGTTTTCGCATAGCGTATAAACAGCGTCTGGTTGGGCTAATCGGTAGCCTACTTCAAACGTGCACGACGTACCGTTGGGCGTTAGGCCTAGCATTTACGTCGTTATCACAAGTACATTGGCTGCCGGTATTCTGTAATTTTCCCCTGTGGTGTTACTGTTACTAGGTTTAATGTTCACTAGTTAACCGTTGACGTTAGATGTAACTGAGTCTAGAACTAGAGGTCTAGACACTATTGGAGTAGATCTAGCAAAGTTAGACCTATTGACCGTATTGTTAGAATCAACACTCTCATCACTAACGTTAGTACTAGCGGGGTGTTAGGGTATAGTACACTAACATTAGTTAAACAGGCCTAACAAACAGTTAACATTAACGTTAGACTTCTATCTATAGGGTTCTAGATCCCGTCTAACGTTAGTTCTAACAATAAATTGCAGTGTTCTATTAAACTCACAACTGTTTTGTAAGTAGACCCTAGTACTGGGGGAGCAGTTTCAATTCCCAACCAGACGACGAGGGAACAAGCCAAACTTTAAAACAGCTGAGTTATGTCCGATATTCAAAAGAAATTAGGCCTAGATCTAGGCCTTTATAGTAATACTAGAATAGAAACGTAGATTAGAACTCAACATGTTACGTATGGGACATGGCCAATAACAATAGGCCTACTAAATAGACCCGTAGACACGTACTACATAAAGGTGAAAGTTTACTTCAGTCAGTCACAGTTGGAACGCACAGGTTCGTTCATTTATTGAAGACATCAATACCAGCTGGACTCGTGTACTTGTAACAAACACGAACTTGTGTTGAACCAAAACTTGTGGAACACACCAACTTGTGTACTTGTGTGCTTGCATACTGGTGTCGAACCCGAACTTGTGGTACACACTAACTTGTGGTTCACTATAAAAAGAGAAAGGAAATAATAAATGCTTAGTTATCACTACCTTGAGCAGCTTGTCAAGTGTAATTATTTTTGTGTCTTCCAAATATACTTAACCCGTTTAGGACGGTTTGCTTTGGCGAGCGAACACCCCCACAGACGGACAGGTTTTCCAAAATCGAGCCCGAACCGAGGGTTACTAAGGGGGTGTGACTTACGGTCCCGCTTTACCCAATCATCAAATTGCCGTGTATGCGGTGTAGGAATCCGCTTTCTGATTGGATGAATAACGACCGCTCATGAATAATAATGTCGCTTCCCTTCGCTATTCTGTGTTCGCGCGCGCGGTTTGAACTTCACGTACTGTACGATCGTCAATTTACGTTCCCTCGTCAACTCAAATGAATAGCGTCTTTTATTATTGGGTACCAGGCTATGTCGAGGGTGTCGCAAATTTCTACTACATAATTGTCTTGAATTTACTGATTCATGGAGGCAATCTTTTATGGAAACTGTAATCCGTTGATCACAAGCCTTCAAAGTCTTTCAATGAAAAGCGATCGATCGGAGGATTGTGTACAGGATTGCGTATTTCCATTTACACGACTGTAAGACACGTCAAGTAAATCTCGTATTGTGGCGATATCAAAGGCACACGAACCCACTCTTGACTTCCTGTTGTTCACAAAATTCCTTACCATAGCTAGTCAATGAATCTTGGAAACAGAAGGAAGTTTATTCATTGTATACAACATTTGAAAATCTGTTACACCTTGTTTGTCCCCGCTACTTGTATCCAAATACAAAGCTCGCGTGTCTGTAACAGAAGCACGTGGCTTTATTTCAACACCAGGCAAACCATCAACGATGTAATATTACAAGTAGAATTGGTGATACTGATTTATCAAAGTCGAATTTCGTAATAGAATAACGTCCACTTGAGTTTATTTCTTGGTTCTGTTTCAGTAATTCCCATAAAATTGACAAGAGCCTGGAATATGTTCAATATTCAAACAAATCTTTGCATCTTTCTAACTTTCTTTGAAGACGAATAAAAATGCACAATCCGCGCTTGCGCGATACCTGCCATTCCCTGAAGAAGTCTGTATAAAGAAGTTTGCTTCCTGAAATTATCAATCGTGACTACCTACAAATTTCGATCATGCGACTTATAATAGGTTTTCATTGGATGCATACAAGATATCACCGAGTGGATTTGTGAGTTTATTATCGGGGTTTGATGCTGCTATTTTTCTGTGCGATCTTACAATTCCTTTACAACTTCGACGTAATGTCGGGAAGATAATGATTATTCACTATGTATCAATTGAAATGAGATTTCACACAGTGATACAAGAAATATATTTAATTATTATAAAAAGTAATCACCAACCTAAATGAGTATCGTTATTTCTTACATAGAAAAAAAAAAACTAAGAATAAAACACCGGTCCTGTTCAAGCCAGTTGACAGAACATTTATGAGCTCTTCAGATGAAACAGGGGAGTCTATACGATGAGAAGAAAAAAAAAAGGAGAGAAAAATAGGCTGGTCATCTAAATTTTGTTAGATTGACGGTAGATAATCTTAAAAGATTTTTCAAAGTAATGTAAAATTATACAAGATGAGGTTTGCCTACAACCTGTGTTTTGGTAATATCTTTCTACGTTTTATATAATACATATGTATATTTATGGGCAGAGTATCTTGGAGAAGAGATCATCACCATCAATGATAATAGTCAATCTACACGTTTGTATATGGGAATGAAGAAGGGGATAGCTGGAAAGGAAAGTGATGAGATGTAATGAGATAAAATGAAGGAGCACTAATTGAGACAAATGTATTACAAAGGAAGAGCAAAACGGCAAAAAAAGGGCAAAAGGGTACAACATTATGCAAAGATTTTGCAGTCATTTTTTGTGTACGTTTGCCTTCCAATTTCGTAGTTACGTAATTCAAAATAGCCAACAAAAAAAAAGAAAAAAAAAATAGCGCCCTGAAGATGTTCATTCAACCTTGTTTGCCTTTCACTATGTCCTATCACTTCAAAAAATGTAGGATTGACCCAATTCAAATTAGAATTCCCATCGAGAATTCAGATTCGCATCAATGTGAGAGAGTGTCTTTTCAGACAGGGTCGCAGGTGAGCATTTCCGAGTTCGTCGGAGAAGTTCATTCATATTAGAAACAAAAAGGTTGACCACCCGGCAGCTGATAGAAGAAGACGACATGACCATGGGAGAACGGCGAGCACATGTCAAACAAGCTTGAAGGTCTAAAATCGTTACATCACTTCAAAAAATAACGAAAAGATGATGTTTGTTGAAATAAACGACATTTCTCCCGACATTCTTCGATCTCTCATAACAGACGGTTAATTTTGCTGAAATGATCTTCTCTTATGTCATGAGTGTAAATCAATATCATTTTGTTTTATTGTGTATACCAGTCATCGCCCGATAAAAGACAGAAAATTAAGTACTATTCTCATTCAATAAGCATAATGTATAAAGGAAACGAGCATTTGCTGCAATCGTTTATGAATATGAAAATGCTTCAATGCGATTTCACGGAGTCTAAAGGAATGAATGCAAGTAGGTCTACCTAAGTACAGAGATGTATAATGCAATTATTATAAAAAATACGCAGCCACGATAAGTGCATAAACCACTTCAATAGCAGCATGAAAACATTTGATCACATCAATATATGAGGTGGACAAGAACATTTCATGCTTTTATTGCTCGAAATTCCTTGCTCCTAAACAAAGTAGAGTGTTCAATTGAAGCGACGGGTTATCACATCTCCGTCTCTCGCAAAACTGAATCATCACTTCGTAAATTTGGAGTGCTTTCTACAAATTTACATAAAAAAAAGTTTTTTTTTTTTTTTTAGGCATGAGTTACCATATTCTACTGATTATAAATCGATTGAGCTACAAAACGGTAGTGTGTTGCTAAAACCATTATAACTCAATGATCGCGAAATCATTTGACTTGTGAACTTCCGAAAGAGATGGACTGAAAAACCCAGACTTCTAAACGTATAAATAATTGACAGAGCGACTATAGCCGAAAATTAGCATATTATGAAGAATTCATACAAAACTAGAACCAAAAAAGACTAAACAGTCGACATCACCATTGTCGGTATCGTCGTAATATGGGATGTAATTTTATTTTGACTGCCTCTTTGAAATGCTGCAAACATCAAATACTGAACATCATAATTTTTATTTGTGAATTCTAAGCGTATGAGAGAGAGAGAGAGAGAGAAAAAAAGACAACTTCTGCCGTATGTCTTGTTTCTCGCTTTATTGCAGCGTATGTCATTGTCAAAGTTTAAATTCTGTAATACTTGTTTGTAACAAGTACATGATAACTTGCACATTGGATTCCCAACAACCATAAAATCATTAGGGTCCGTAAAAGCGGTTACGTAATACATACGAAGCGCATCATTATACTGCATTCTATGGACCGGTGCAGAATAAAGAGACTGTCTGTAATCGGCCTTTGAACTTCTCTATTATGCTCATAGTCCCCGACTTTTCAGATGGCGTCTACGAGTGCGTCTAAGGAATGTTTTTGTATCAACATCCTGTCTATTCAAGGAGGTACAATGTAACCTGATACTCTGGCCACCTGGTCTATTCAAATAGTTCTTGCCTATAACACGCGCACATGTTACGCTGTGTTTCACCATGATGAATAAATTGTAAGACCCCATAGTGGCAATATCGGCTCTTGCATTGTATGAAAATGATGACTATTATACAATATATCCTCTATTTGGTTCGTTGGCCGAGTAGATTTTTTGAACGATCTTATAACATAATCACGCTGTCATTCGTAAGTATGGGAGAGAGAGAGAGAGAAAAAAAAAAGCTTCAAGCAACATCGAAGTTGAGTTTCTCAAACCAATCTTCCATTTGAGTTTGTTTCTTGGTTTTGTTTCAACAATTTTCATAATGTTGACAAGAGCCTGATGGGATGTTCAATATTCAGATAAATCGTTGCATCTTTCTTGCAATCTTTGACAGCTAATGGTGACTAAACCTGCGAACTCCATGCATTTTTGTATAAAGACGTTTGCTTTGTGAAATTATCCATCATGACTGCCTCCAGATTTCGACCATAATTATATGACTTAGGTTTCCATGAGATGAATAAAGGAGATCAACGAGCGCATTTTTTTTGTAAGTTTACTGTCGGGTTTTATGTTGCAAATTTTATGTGCAATCATGATTCCCTTACAACTCTACCGTAATGGCGGGAAGGTATTGTTCACTGCACATCGCTTGAAATTAAATGTCACACAGTGATATGATAATCATCAGCAAACGGGATAGATTAGTGTTATATATGAAGAGTTTGTTTGCAAAAACCGATAAGTCCATATTTGTCAAATGGAGATATTTGAGATTAAAGGTCAAGAAAAATAAAGAGAATAATAAGAAAATTTTAGCTTCTTTTGACCATAACTTCAAAAATATACCTTTATATGTAGTGACCAATATATCATTTAAAAGGTATTATTTTGTGCTTTATGACAAAGACCGTACTTCAAAATCTTCAAAAATGGACTTATCGCTTTTTGCAAACAAACTCTTCATATATATATATATATATATAAAACACCTATTCAAGTCAGTTGATGGAGCATTTATGAGCTCTTCCGGTCTGCAAACGAAACATCGGAGTCTATGCGATAAGAAGAAAGATTGAGAGATAAAGAGATTAAAAAATAGGCTGGTCTTCTAAATTTAGTTCCATGGACGGTAATCTGAACACACTTTTGCCAACGAAATGAAATATTACACACGGCTAGGTTTGCCTATAATCTGTGTTATGGTGATATCTTATGAGATTATATATAATAATACGGGCAAAGTATCTTGGAAAGGTGATCGCCACCATCAATGGGGATATTCAATCTAAACGATTAATTGTAGATGATGGGAATGAAGAAGTGGATAGCTGGAAAGGAAAGTAATGAGATGCAATGAGATAAATCAAAGCAGCACTAATCGAGGCAAATGTATTACAAAGGAAGAGCAAAACGGCATATTCGAGTGTTCAAAATGGTTCAACATTATGCAAAGATTTTGCAGTCATTTGTGTGTGTGTGTGTGTGTGTGTGTGTGTGTGTACGTTTGTCTTCTAATTTCACAGTTAGGTAATTAAAAATCGCCTAAAAAGAAATGAAAAAAAAAATCGCGCAATGAAGATGTTCATTCAATCTCAGTTTCCTTTCACTATATCCTATCACTTCAAATTACGTAGCCTTAACACAATTCAAATTAGAATGTCCATTGAGAATTCAAATTCGTCTCAATATGAGAGAGCGTCTTTTCAAACAGGGTCGCAGGTGAGCATTCCCGAGTTCGACGGAGAAATTCATTCAATTTAGCAACAAAAAAGGTTGGCCATCCGGCAGCTGTAGAAGAAGCCGACATGATCATGGAAGTATGGCAAGCACAAGCCACACAGGCTTGAAGGCCTAAAATTATTACATCACTTCAGAAAATAAGGAAAAGACGACATTTTTGTTGAAATAAACGACATTTCTCCCGGCATTCTTTGATATCTCATAACAAACGGCTAATTTTGCTGAAATGATCTTCTCTTATGTCATGAGTGTAAATCAATATTTTTTTATTGTGTATACCAGTCATCCCCCGATAAAAGACAAAAACAAGAATGAAGTACTAACAATCTCATTCAACAAGCATAATGTATAAAGGAAACGAGCATTTGCTGCAATCGTTTATGAATATGAAAATGCTTCAATGCGATTTCACGAAGTCTAATGGAATGAATGAATGTAGGCATATCTAAATGCAGAGATATACGTAGACATAAAAAATACACAGGCACGATAAGTGCATAAATTACTTCAATAGCAACATGAAAAAAAAAAATTGATTACATCGATAAACATGAGATAAGACAAGAACATTAATTTCATGTTTTTATTGCCCGAAATACCTTGCTCCTAAACAAAGTGTTCAATTGAAGCGATGTGGTTATCACATCTCCGTCTCTCGCAAAATTGAATCACCACTTCGCAAATTTGGAGCGCTTTCTACAAAGAAGAAAAAAAGAAAAATCGTTTTTTTTTCGTATAAGTTGTCATATTTGACTGATCATAAATGGATTGAACTCAATGATCGAAATAATAAATTGACTCGTGAACTTACGAAAGAAGTGGACTGAAAACACCTCAGACTTCTAAATGTATAAGTAATTGACAGAGCGCCTATAGCCGAATATTAGCATATTATGAGGAATTCATACAGAACTAGAACAAAAAAGACTAAACAGTCGATATCACCATCGTCGGTATCATCGAAATATGGGATATTATTTTATTTTGACTGCTTCTTTGAAATGCTGCAAACATCAAATACCGAACATCATAATCATATCTTCAAATTTTTGGCGAATGCTAAGCGTATGAGAGAATAAAAAAATGCCATATGTCTTGTTTACTCGCTTTATTGCAGCGTATTTCGTTGTCGAAGTTTAAATTCTATACATAGATCTATATGTTGGTTACAACCACATGAGAACTTGCACATTCGCTTCCCAACAACCATAAAATTATTGGGGTCCGTAAAAGTGGTTACGTAATACATACGAAGCACATCACTATTATGTATTCTATGGACCGGTGCAGAAAAAAGAGACTGTCTGTAATCGGCCTTTGAACTTCTCTATTATGCTCATAATCCCCGACTTTTCAGATGGCGTCTACGAGTGCGTCTTAGGAATGTTTTTGTATCAACATCCTGTCTATTCAAGGAGGTACAATGTAACCTGATACTCTGGCCACCTGGTCTATTCAAAGTATTCTTGCCTAAAACACGCACATATGTTAGGCTGTGTTTTACCATGATGAATATATCTAGGACCCCATAGTGACAATATCGGCTCTTGCGTTGTATGAATATTATACAGGAAATCCTCTATTTGGTTCGTTGACCAAGTAGATTTTTTGAACGATCTTAAAGCATAATCAGGCTGTCATTCATAAGTATGACAGAAAAAAAAAATCAAGCATTATCAAAGTTGAGTTTTGCAGACCAATTTTTCATTTGAGTTTGTTTCTTGGTTTTGTTTCAGCAATTATTTTTTTCATAATATTGACAAGAGCCTGATGGGATCTTCAATATTCAAATAAATCACTGCAACTTTTTGGCTGCTTTTGACAACTAATGATGACTAAATCTGAAAAATCCATGCTCTTGCGGTACCTGCCATCCACACTGAAGTTTGTGTGTATAAAGAAGTTTGCTTTCTGAAATTATCCATCATGACTGCCTACAGATATAACTTAGGTTTCCCTGGGATAAATAAAAGATATCAACGAGCGCATTTGTGATTTTACTGTTGGGGTTTAAATGCTGCCAATTTTACTAGCGCAATCTTACGATTGACTTATAACTCTATCGTACTGCGGGGAAGATAATGCTCATTACGAATCACATGAAATAAGATTTCACAAAGTGATAAGATATAAGTTATTCATCATATGATAAAAAGTAATCACTAACAGGAAAGCTGATTGTTTTGATGCATATGTATATTTGATATAACATTTATGAGGTCTTCCGGTCTTCAGGCGAAGCATTGGAGTCTATGCGATAAGAAGAAAGATTGAGAGATAGAGAGAAAAAAAAAATAGGCTGGTCTTCTAAATTATGTTTGATGGATGTAATCCGGACACTCTTTTTCAAACGAAATGTAATATTATACACAGCTTGGTTTGCCTATAAAATATGTGTTATGATAACATCTATTTAGATTGTATATATATATATATATATATATATATATATATATATATATTCATAATACAGGCAAAATATCTTCGAGAAGTGATCGTCACCATCAATGATAATATTCAATCCACACATTTATAGATGATAATGAAGAATTGGATTACGGGAAAGAGAGGGAGAGAGATGGAAGGGGGGGGGGGAGAAATATGGTGGTCTTCTAAATTTTGTTTGGTTGATGGTAATCCGATCACACTTTTGTAATCGAAATGTAATGTTACAGAAGGCTAGGTTTGCCTGTCTGTGTTATGGTAATATCCTTTTAGATTATATATATATATAATATATATATATAACGGGCAAAATATATTTGAGATGTGACCGCCACCATCAATGATAATAACCAATCTATACGTTTTTAGACGGGAATGTAGTGGATAGCTGGAAAGGAAAGTGATGAAATGTAATGAGATAGAATGAAGGAGCACTAATCGAAGCAAATATTGTATCATAAAGGAAAAGTAAAATGGCAAACTTGAGTTTACAAAATGGTGCATTATGCGAAGATTTTGAAGTCGTTTTTTGCGTATGTTTGTCTTTCAATTCATAGTTAGGTAATTCATAATCGGTAACAAAAAATTATAGTTCCATGAAGATGATCATTCAGCTTTGTTTTCCTTTCGCTATATCCTATCACTTCAAAAATGTAGCATGAACACACTTCAATTTAGAATGCCAATCGAGAACTCACATTCTTCTCTATGTGAGAGAGTTTTTTTTTTTTTTTTTTTTTCAAACAGAGTCGCAGGTAGGCATTTCCGAGTTCGTCGGAAAAGTTCATTCAACTTAGCAACAAAAGCTTGACCACCTGGAAGTTGAAGAAGTCGTCATGACCATGGAAGAATGGCGAGCACATGCCACACAGGCTTGAAGGCCTAACATCGTTACATCACTTCAAAAAATAAGGAAAAGACAACATGTTTGTTGAAATTACACCATTTCTCCCGACATTCTTCGATCTCTCATAGCAGAGGGCTAATTCCCCTGAAATGATCTTCTCTTCTGTTATTTCATTGTGTATACCAATCATCCCCCGATAAAAGACGGAAAATAAAGTACTTTTCTAATTCAATGTGCATAATGCATAAAGCAAACGAGCATTTGCTGCAATCGCTTATGAATATGAAAATGCTGCAAGCGATCTCATAAAGTTTTTAATTCGATTGAAAGTATGTACCTAAATGCAGAGGTAGATAGAGAGAAGACACATGCACAATAAGAGCTTAAACCACTTTGGTGATAGCATTAAAACATTAATTACATCAAATAAAGAGAAGAGCATTTCATACTTTTATTGCTCGAAATATCTTACTCCCAAAAAGTCGAGTGCTACAATTGAAGCGCTCCACAATCACATCTCCGTCTTTCGCAGAATTGAATGACCGCTTCGCAAATCTGTAGCGTTTTCTACTGCAGTGTAATTTGAATGAAATATATATATATTTTTTTTTTTTTTTCGGCATGAGTTGTCATATCCGATTGACTGAAAATGGATTGTACAACCAGTGGCGTTTGGCTGAAATCCTTGCAACTCAATGATAGCAAAATCATTTTGACTTATGAACTTACGAAAGAAATGGACTAAAAACCCAGATTTCTAAACGTTTAAATAATTAGGTGATACGCTATCAGCGTATCACCTATTGTGATTGTCAAAATCTCTCTTTATTTCTTTTTATTCTTCTTTCTTTCTGGACAATTTTGTGTCATCAATATCTCAAGAATGACATTACGGAATAACATGACATTTTCAGGGAACATGTCTCATGACAAAATCTAGCCACAATAAGGTTTTCATGACAGTAACATATCTATGACGTCATCTAGGCGCCATTTTGTGATTTTCGGACCATGTTACATGATTGATCATAACTTCATAACTAAAGGTCATTTCTGTATAATTTTCGGTGGACATTAAGTTCAGGTCACGCTCTATCTTACATTTTAATGCTAATTACCTAGGACGTCATTACGCGCGCGTACGCGCGCATCAAACTTTTAAAAGGCTCAAAACAACTTTCCAATGGAAAATCTCGAAGTTTCAGACAATTTTAAGCGTTCCGCGCGTAGGCGTCCGTCCGCGCATCTTCGCGCGCAGTGCGCGTAAGCAACATAAAAATGCAATTGTTTTGACAGATTTGGATTCCTGATACATTAAGTAACAATATCCAATGATTTCCGATCAATTTTGACTTATAACAAAGGAATGCGCTGGCGTCAAAGTTGAAATTTCGTGTGCGCGTCTATGTGGAAATATAGCGAAAAACATGTCTTTGTTTATTTCGCCATAGCTCTTTAAAACGCGGGGTGACCCTATGTTTTTATTGCATATTACAAAAGCATATGAATTGGAAATAACATTTCAAGCATCAATATTTCCCTAAATACATTATGACGTCATCATATCATCATCTGAAATCAAAAAAGTGGAATTAATTTTTTTGAGGTACTGTTTCTGACATTCATTTGCTCGTATCTCTCTTGTTTTAGCTCAATATTATCCCAAATTCAGATATGTTTCACTTTGAACATTTGCCTTTCAAGTCCATGTCATGGTTTTGAAATTTGATGACATCATCATACCTTAAATTGTGATTAAAGGTAAAGACGCAAAATCGGACAAGTTTACGTGTATTGTCTATGGGAGGTGATTTTTTTTTAGACCATGCATTGACTTGACAACGTTTAAGCACCTTTATCTCAGCTGATTTTGCTCCATTTTCTCTGAAACTTAAGTATGATGTAGCTCAGACAATAAGCTGCAGTCATCATGCATTTTATATTTTAAAATCTGCTCATGAGGTCGACAATTTTGTAGTTAAAAACTGAAAATGAGAATGCAATCTGTACGGAACGATTGGCGATTGTTGTTTGCACATGTATATTGGTCGAATCCACGCGGCCACTTGTGGGAAGTTGAATAGCGCCATCTCCGTCAACAGTCACGATGGTATAATTAAAAATTTAAGTTTCGCAAACGATCTTCAGGACAGCCGTGTGGCGTAATCGCTTAGCGCGCTGGGTGTTCATAACGCCATACGGGAAGGCGGGAAGTTCGACTCCCGCAGGACTTTTCCCTTTTTTTCTTTTTTTTCTTTTCGGCTGTTCAGCTTTACTCGATGTCATTTATCGTATTATTTTATCAAGTATACGTAAGCCGTGAACACGGCTGCTCTATTTCCCTTAATTGTTTTGTATCGGAGTTTGGAGATTGGGTTTGCTTCATTAATTTTGTCACAATTCATGTTCTAAATTGCCCCTTGTTACAGTGTCCCGCTTGCCACCTTTCGTTTGCTCTTTCCTTTTCTCTTCATTGGTTCTTGTTATATTGTAACAGGATAGGTAGGAACATGTACGTTTAGATAACTGGCAGGAATGGGAGCTGAATTGATTAACTCTAGTCCAGGTGTATGGCGCCTCGCTCATCTCTTTGAAATTCCAGGTTGTTATTGTTTGACCAAATAACGGAGTTGTAGACAGGTTTTATGTTTCTATAGAGGTATCTTGTGTCACATGAGTGGAAGGCATCACTGTTTAGTAGTAGTAATGAACTTTTTCATGTTGTAAATGATATTAAGTTATGAATTTCACATCCAATCTTCGGGACAGCCGTGTGGCTTTATAGTCGCTTAGCCCGCTGCATTGTCATTATGCACTACCTTAGGACGAGATGTTCGAGACCCGCAGGACGCTATTATTTTTTTTTCTCTCTCTCTTTCTTTGTTTTTCTTTTGGCAGTTCTGCTTTATTCCGATGTCATTTATCGTATTATCTTATCAAGTATACTACCCCACGAGACACAGTCACTCAAGTTCCATTTTATTTTGTCGGAGGCTGGAGGTTGTATTTGCTTCATTTATCATACGTAATGTTGTAAATTGCCCTTGGTATACAGTGCCCCGCTTGCCACCTTTCGTTTCTCTTTCCTTTTCTCTACGTTTGTTCCTGTTACACTGCACAAGACAGGTCGGAAAATAATTTACATAACTCAACTGGAGCAGGAATGGCAACTAAATGAATTAACTCTAGGCCAGGTGTATAACGGCGACTCGCTCATCTCTTTGAAATTCCAAGTTGTTATTGTTTGACCCAATAACGGAATTGTAGACAGGTTTTATGTTGCTATAGAGGTATCTTGTGCCACATGAGTAGAAGGCGTCACTGCTCAGTAGTAGTAATGAACTTTTTCATGTCCCTCCATGTCAATTATAGTGTGTTTAAAGGGGTTGTGCGTCTATCTGCCAAAGAAAAGGAAAACCTTATTTTCGCCATGGCTGTTTCTCTATACGTAGCCGTAGGTGGTGAGTGTTGTTGGTATCTGAGCAGTGAAGAACAGAGCATCAGGCTAAAATCCCCCTTAGTTATACGCGCTAAGCGTTCAATGTGATATATCTTTATTTATGTAGTCAATCACTGCTAATGTAGTTACAGAATTATGTTATGACACGTTTCACTGAAAGTTTATAAAGCAAAGTTTATGGACAAGGCAAGCAATTGTACATGAATAATACCATTGATTTCAGAGGGTAATTATGTTATACCTAAATGTAAGAGTATCACTGCTTTGGAATTGGTGAGACAATATGCTTGGCACGAGGGCTTCCACTTCTAATAGCTGATCCCTTTGAAGATTTGTCGGTCACGGGTGATCGTCATGATTCATCTTTCACGTAGAAGCTTACGTTCCACACTCTTAGTTCGAGAAGACTTACCATCACACTTCAAATTGTGATTAAAGATAAAGACGCAAAATCGGACAAGTTTACGTGTTATGTCAATGGGAGGTGATTTCTTTTTAACCATGCATTGAATTGACAACGTTTAAGCACCTTTATCTCAGCTGATTTTGCTTCATTTCCTCTGGAACTTAAGTATGTGGTAGCTCAGACAATAAGCTGCAGTAACCATGCATTTTACTTTTTCAAATCTCCTCATCAGGTTGATGATTTTGCAGCTAAAAACTGAAAATGAGAAAGGAATGTGGACCAAACAATTCCTGAATCATCTTTCACATATAAGCTTACTTTCCTCATATTTTCTCGTCAAGACGTACATGGCCGAGAGGATAAAGGCGACGTCACAAGAGACGTGAGGTTGCACACGTACGGGTTCGAACCCCCTAAGAGCACGAAGCAAAATACTTATATCTTTTGCTTTTTTTCTTTTATGGAGTATTCACCTTCGTCCATGTAGAAATCACGTTTTCATGTAAACGTACACACACACACAGACACACACAATATCCCTTTGTTTTGTGTTGGAGACCACATTGCTTTGACTGGCAACTTGGACTTGAAATTACAAATGTTAATGTGAAGATGACTCTTAAAAGACCGCATGGCCATGTTTGATTTTCTTTTACAATATAAAGACCTATTGGTAAATATTCATTCACAGATCCTTTCCAGTCAAATTACTTGGACACGCCGACACCACACGAAATTTTCAATTGTTTGCATGACAGAAACAATTTCATCTGAATTATGTAGGACTGTATAAAGAATTGGACTTCACGAATTTTTCTCAATATTACTTCAAGTCGCTACTTCACATTATTTTCGTTGTCGATCACTGAAAATGAGAATGGAATCTGGTCGAAAAGATTCCCGATTTATCTTTGTAACTGTATATTGATCGAATCCACGCGGCCACTCGTGGGAAGTTGAATTGCGCTATCAGTCACTTGACGTATATCGCCAAAAAACTGAATATCAATGTAAATTTGTGTTGTGTATAGCATACATAGATAGATTTAAGTTTCGCAGAAGATCTTCGGATCTTCCGTGTGGCAGAATCGCTTAGCACGCTGCGTGTTTATAATGCCCGACCGGAAGGAGGGAAGTTAATCGAGTCCCGCAGGACTCTTTCCTTTTATTTCATTTTTCTTTTTTTTCCTGCAGTTCAGCTTCACTCTGATGTCATGAACACAGCTACTCTATTTCTCTTGTTTTGTATTGGAGTTTGGAGGTTGGGTTTGCTTCTTTAATTTTGTCACACGTAATGTTGTAAATTGCCCTTGAAACAGTACCCCGCTTGCCACCATTCGTTTTCTCTTTCCTTTTCTCTTCATTTGTTCTTGTTATACTGTAGCAGGATATTTAGGAACGTGTACGTTTACATAACTAACAGGAATGGGAACTGAATTAATTAACTCTAGTCCACGTGCATGCGTCTCGCTTATCTCTTTGGAATTCCAAGTTGTTATTGTTTGACCAAATAACGGAGTTAAAGACAGGCAGGGAAGGAAGTGACTTGATATTGCTTCATAATGAGGAATTTCGGGCAACACCTTTCCAAGTGTAGTGATTATGACGGGGTTCTTTGTCGTTTATTTTCGTCATGGCTGTTTCACTAGTTTAGCCATAGGTGATATGTTGTTGGCATCTGGGAGAATAGAACAGATCAGTACCAAACTGGAATAGCCCTATAAGCAATGTGGTAAGCGTTCATTTTTTGCATTATCTTTCTTCTTTAAAGTCAATCACTACTGATCGTAATACACAATATAATATGACACGTTCCACTGGTAGTTTAGGAAAAGGGAGTTAATGCACGATGCAATGATAAATGTGCTACCATTGATTTTAGAGACGTTATTGTGGTGTGGTACTGGTGATGGTAAGGGAACCATAGATTGCTTTTAAAGTAATGAGACAAACATTGGACCTTTGCATCAAGACCGTATTTCCATCTAGAATATAATGCATGTTCGTGCGGCGTTTTTTTTTTTTTAATCCTGACGTGGGCATTTTCTTTTTCTTATTTTTAATTTACGAATGTTATATCTAAATTTGTTTCTTTCCCCTAACATTTTTTTTTGAATATAAAGTGGGACGTTCCTTGACCGAGTCGAAGAGCAGCGATTTAGTTACAGTTTCAATGCATCTTGTTTACCATCTTCTCTGACATTAAATTGATGGTTTTTATATTTGACATTGTCTGTCTATTTGCCTGTTTATGCTCATAAAACACTGCTATAACAACTAATACCTTTGCTTCACTTATCACACGCAATGATATGGATTGCAGTTGTGCATGCAGTTTTACTTCTGCCACCTCTCGTTTTTCTCTCCCCTTTTCCCTCACATTGGTTTTGTTATACTGCAGATGGGAATGATTACACTAACATAACCCAACTTGAAGTAGGAATGAGAACTGAATAAATTAACTCTTATAGGCCAGGTGAATATAGCGTCTCACTCATTTCTTTGAAATTTCAAGTTGTCATTGTTCGACCAACGGAGTTGAAGACAGGCTTTATGTTGCTGTAGAGGTATCTCGCGCCACATGAATGGAATGCATACGCTGTTTAGTATTAGTAATGAATTTTTTCATGTCCATCCCTGCCAATAAAAGTGAAGTGTGTTTGACGGGGTTCTGTGTCATTCTGCCTATGAGAAAGCAAAGTTTTATTTTCGCCATGGTTGTTTCTCTATGCGTGGACGTGGGTGATGGGTGTTGTTGGCATCTGGGCAGTAAAGATCCGAGTATCATGCTATAATACCCCCCCCCCCCCCTTAGGTTCTAAGCGTTCAATACGGTGATATATCTCTCTTCTTTATCATGTCAATCACTGCTGATGGAATTACAGAGTTATGTTATGACACGTTTCACTCAAAGCTTAAAAAACAAAGTTTATGCACGATACAAGTAATGGTGCATGAGTCCTATAGGCCATTGATTTTAGATGAGAAATTATGATATGCCTATAGTAGGGGTGTCATTGATTAGGAATTAATGACACAATCACTCCTTCCACTTCTAACTCTCCCCTTTGAATGTGTGTCGATCACGCGAGATCGTCATGAATTATCATTCACGTATAAGCTTACGTTCAAAGTGTACTCTTAGTTGGAGGAGACCTATAGTTACATGGTTAAAGGCGATGTCTCTTTCGCTGGAGCCGTACGTTTGGCCCGTTTTTCTTTTGCCCTTTTCTCTTTAATTGAGGTATCACTTTCGTCCAGGATAAATCACATTCTCATGTAAACAGACTCACTTGCTCTATATCCCTTGTTTTGTATCGGAGGCTTCATTGGTTTTACTGCTGGTAAATCTCACAGGCTTGTATATAGCTGTAAGAGCTCTCTGAACTGATCATTATGATAGCAAGATTAGAGGGAGTCATATTGGTTATGTAAATAATGGTCAAAGGTCATGTTTTAAAAGGCCACTGTTAAAGCCAGGATGGTTATAAACACTTAATTGTCATGTTTTATTTGTACGTGCCGAGGATCCCTTGGACCCCGTTTACAGTGTGAGGCTCGGCCGCGGCTCGGCCGCGCCGAGCCCACCTTCATTTCGGTGTAAACGCGCAAAAGGCCTAGTGCGGGGCCAAATTTGGCCTCGCATTAGGCCACGCTCTGGAGGTGGTCTCGGCCGTGGCCGAGCCGCGGTCAGTGTAAACGCAAACTGGGCTAAATGCGCGGCCACTTCTAGTCTGGCTTCCAAACCCTCGCCTGTACTATTTCGCTATTCAGGATATTAACCACTTCAACGTCGAAAACTAGTATAGTTTAAGGTGGATTTGTCCTGCAAAGGATTTTCTCCTTCGGCAAAGGCCTTTGCCCGAACGGCGACTTCGTCGCCACGGAATTCAATTGGCAAAGGATCTGAAAACCAGACAATACCAAATTGCGTTTGTTTACAAGTAGAGCGCCACTACGACAAAATATTGAAAGGTTTGAAACAAAAGCGCGGCCGAGTCCGGCAGTGTAAACGGACTAAATTGCGGGGCTCGGCCTCGCAATTGAGGTTGGCCTTGGCCGCGGCTCGGCCGCGGCTCCGCCCAGCCCTGCACCGTTAAAGGGGTCTAAGTTTATGCACTGTACGTACTAAAAAAGACCGTAAATCAGCTTAGTCGCACACGAACAGAATTTCCACCAAGTTTGTGTGACAGAAAAACAAATGTGATCTGAATAATGTAGGCCCCAAAAAAAGTTCAACTATGTCATTATAACTTCCAGGTGCTATATTGCATTCTTTTCTTTGTCGATCACGGATAACCGATATCTGATGACCCCAAGCGTATCACCTAACTCGTCTTTAAAGTGACGAGTTTCATGTCTCGTTTATATAGCGACTGCATCCGAAAATAAGCATATTATAAAGAATTCACACAAAAATAGAAATATAGACTAAACAGTCGAAATCACCATTGTCATAGGAACGTAATATGGGATATAATTTCATCTAATATACTTTTTTGAACTGCTGCAAATCCCAAATACCGATTGTTTTTTTTTTCATAGACAATTTCTCGCAAATGCTATAAACGTATGAAAGAAAACTTGTGCCATATGTCTTCTTTATTCGCTTTATTGCAGCGCATTTCGTTGTTGCACTTTAATTTCTATAATAAATTAATGTTTGGAACATGCACATGAGAACTTGCACATTCAATTCCCAACAACCATAAAGTTATGGTTACATATACATACGAAGCACATCGCTAACATCCATTCTATATGGACCGATACAGAAACGAAAAGACTGTCAGTAATCGACCTTTGACCTTCTCTATTACGCTCATAATCCCCTGCCCTTTTAGGTTGCGTCTACGAGAGGGTCTATCTAGGAGTGTTTTTGTATCTGCATCCTGTCTATTCATGAATATACAATGTAACCTGATACTCTTGCCAGCTGGTTTATTTAAAATATTCTCGCCCATAACACTTGCACATGTGACGCTGTGTTACGCCATGATGGATTTACGACTTCGATGAAGTAGCACAATCGACTGCGTTGTTTGTATGCAGTACATCCCCTACTCGGTTTGTTCTTGGCCAAGTGGTTTCTTTTTTTAAACGATTTTATAACATGATCAGAATATTATTCATGACGGTAAAACTCTTCAAACAACTACAAGTAACATCGCTGTCATGATAACAAACAGACACAAAAACATTCACACACATCACATGCATGCAGGGACACGCAAAAGATTTACTTTTGAATTTATTCAATTCGCCGAGTTTTGGTAAATCCCAGGACTCGGCAGCGGAAGAAGAAGGCCAACATTTCATGCCAATAATGGTAAGCAGGTTGCCATGCTGAGATGGCTTTCATAGAAAATCCATAAGTACGACATTACATTACTGATATAACACGAAGTAGTATGCTGCAATACTTGATCATGTAAATGTGTGCTGATAAGGTAGGTGCGTGCACGCAACGGTCTTGACCGCCGCACGCACGCTTTTCACTTGAGTGTGACAATTTGCATACCGATGCAAATGAGATCGCCAGGGCGTGCGGCTGGTCGCTCGTCATTGGTCAGTTTCCCGACCGTTGCGAAGGTCTGAATGTCGTGAAAATTGCACTCATGTTTGTCAATATTTTGCTTGTTTATAGACATAAGATATGACCAATCATCACAAAATGTTCACAGATGGCAACTTTTATGTATGTAGTCCCACAAAATATAAATCATTTTCAACATAGGCATCGTATTGTTGGTGAAATTCTAAGTTTAAAAATGCGTGTTCATTTCACTCTCTCAGCCCGAGTATACTCGGGACCAGTCCACAGCCTGGAAAACGTCAGCCCGAGTATACTCGGGACACGTCCTAAACGGGTTAAAAAAGATCAGGCTGCAGTCGCGTTTACCGTAATGCGTGCGCAGCCATGCAAACTGCAGCGTCGTAATGCTGAGTGGAGGCATACTTGCCTAAACAACGGGGATTACCATTTCGTTACACAGAGTAGCCATTTTGAGAAAAGTTTTCGTCTTTGAAAAGGGTCTATTAGCCCACTCCCCTCCCCTATGCAATGCAACCAATGAAAACATATAATATTGTATTTGATTTACAGTTACCCTACAACCCTGGAAATAAAGACATGCCAAGCCCTATAACCCCTTGGTGAACAGTCCACATGGCTTCAGTGTAGAACAAAAGTAAAAGTATAAGTATCAAGTACATTTTGTTTTTCTAGTGATGTCCGGGTCACGTAGATTGTCTACTTACCAGTATGCTTTCGAAACACAGATGGCACGTAGTCCAGTTGTGATTACTAGTCTCAGAATAACTGCAAGGAACGGCGATTTTCATCCTTGGACGTGCATATTTTGCACACTACATGACCACAAGAAACGTTGGGGATTATAAATGAATGATTACATTGCACAAACACAATTAATAAATCGAGTCACAATGCATTGATCGGAGTGTGAAAGCACAGTGTTCCTACGACGATGAAGCATATAGTCCACTGCCTGGACTGTTTTGTGTGATCATTTACCGCGCGCACACACTGCTACAGCACGCGTATGCCCCACCGTACGCTCGTGTATTAATTTTCCGCGCACGCACGCATCTCGACTTCCGGACAGGTTTGTGGGCATCGAGCGGTTACAGGGGTAGCGCGATAAGCTGTGGCGCGGCGCGTGAATGCGTAATGATAAAAAAACGTCCAGAATCTGGACTACGAAGCATACTGATACGGAGGGATAAAGGTGAAAGTACAAAGGTAAAATACAAAGTCCACAGAGCGCATTCATGACAGGAATTCCCAGTGCGATACGTAACCAACGAGGTTGTATACTATACACGCGCGAGCACATTAACGTGGGGTTAATCCAACAACCTGCCGTCATTATCAAAGAGGTTAAAAAAAAAAGGATTACTAGAACGTATGGCGTGATACTTTATTGTTTTTTTACGAGGAGATTGTAAGGAAGTATGACTGACTTCTGTCAGTCCAATATTTGACCACTGATTTCAAACAGTAACGTCGGTAGTGCGTCTGCGCCGATTGATAACGACGCCTTCAGGCCGTCAAATCAGACGAGCTGATGAAGCGTCCAGGATAGGACGTGATACTGTTCTCGTAATTTAAACAGTAAAGCCAGATGGGCTTGTGCCGAAAGGGTGGGTTGGGTGGTGGCGCGTCGCGTTAATGGGAACCCCACCCTTCGTCCAAAGCCCCCCCCCCCCCGTTTTGCCGAAAGGGTGCGTTGGTACTTTTTCTCTTTTTCTCATGTAACCCTATAAAGCCAAAGCTATTTTGATGTTATTGTTTGATGTTTCATCGTCACATTTGGCACATGGGTAGAGCAACTCATAGTCTACATGACCGCATACTTGATTTTTTTTCATGGTGACACATAGAGGGAGCTATTTACCAAAATATTAAGAAATACATAGGAAATATGCTAAAAACATGATTTTTCTGTATAATTTCTTTATCCCCAGTATGTCTTATCATAGACCAATATTTTTAATATTTGCCACAAATGATCTGCAAGTCAAAGCACATTATTTTTTATGGTTGAAATTTCTCAAGGTCACTACATGGGGGCGCTATTCATAACAAAACAAAGAAATACATTATGAGACCTGTGATGTATTGTTAGGGATAGGTACATGCATAGTTATCATATTTCATATTCCAATGATATCGGAATTTTAAGTTTGCAGATTGATAATGTGATAAACAAATGATATTAGAGGTATAACTTGGGTGGAGGAATCAAAATGACACAAAATAGAATGGCAATCTTTGGAAAATACTGTTATTTTCAAGTATCTGTATTATAGCTACTGTTTTATGGCATTGTCACAGAAAAACAAAGGAAATAATAGGAAAAACATTTCAGGGCCATAATTGCTTCACATTTTGCTCCTTCAGCAAATTTCAGCCAAGAAACGCCCATTTTATACATTATAATATGGTTAATTGGAATTGGAACAGAAAAATATGCAAAATCTGACTGACATGGTTGTCAGTTTTATTGTTGCCATGGCAACCGGCAATATCAAATATAGCTAAATTATATATATCAAAATGTTCGGAATAAGATTTTTGGAAAAGTCACCAAATTTGGTTAAAACTGGATTAAGGGCGAAGGAGTGGCGAATGAAAATCTGGTAGGGGCACAATGTGCCCCCCCCCCCCCCCTTGGGCTTTATAGGGTTAAAAGACGAGTTTTGAATTCATATTTAACCAACTAATATTAAAAACAACAAATAGCAATTAGACCAAACAGTAATTGGACGAAATGATGACTAGACCAACTGGTATATATTAGACCAACTGATATTAAACAGTCTATTAGACCAACTGGCTGTAGACCAAGTTGTAATAGATAGCCCCTTTGAAATGGTTGTTTGAAGGTTAAATATAAATTCAAAACTCGTATTTTAATATTGCATGAGAAAAAGTACCAACGCACCCTTTCGGCAAAACCGGGGGGGGGGGGAGCTTTGGACGAAGGGTGGGGTTCCAGTCAACGCGACGCGACCCAACGCTCCCAACGCACCCTTTCGGCAAAACCGGGGGGGGGGGGGGGGGCTTTGGACGAAGGGTGGTGTTCCCATTAACCCGACGCGCCACCACCCAACCCACCCTTTCGGCACAAGCCGTCCAGATGAACTGATTTGATTTTGTACTTTTATTGATCATTACCTGGATGAATCAGAACTTATACCATTTGTCAAATATTGCTTGTTCTCATAGATAACAATATGATTTTTTTTTTTTTGTTCATGTAAATGCTACATTTTCACAGGACTGCTATCTCCATGGTTTTACGTTTGATTAAAAAAGGGACACATACAACTACGCGGTCACATAAGATAGATGGATGCTTTCTCCAGTAGTTTACGTAGGCCTACATTAAGGTCATTGATTACTCAATATTCTTCAACATCAAGCTCATTCGTTGTCTCTTACCATCGTCCGCACCGTTCTCCGCATCCAGTAGCAAAAACAGACAATTTATATCATTTATATCTTGGTTCTACTCCAGTCTCGGCTAAGTTCATTTCAGTCATAACGTAATCATAAAAGTAAGATATGAAATAACGTACAATTAGACTATGTTATCAATCTATAGTTTTTCTGAAGAAATGAAAGAAGAAGAAATTGAGATTCTTGTAGGACAGAGTAGTCCCTGCATATTACAAAGTCAATATTGCGCATGATTGTTATTAACCGGGGGGGGGGGGGGGGGGGGGCAAAAGCTAAAAACAGAGGTCGAGTTGCACTCTCTCTACAAACTAAGTAGACCATGCTTATTTTCAAGTTTTTATTGTAACAAACAACATTCCACTGGTCTACCTCAAAAATTTGTTGCAAAAGCCTCCAAATTCAAGATGGCGTCCAAAATGGCCGCCATATTTACTGAATTTGTTATTTAAATGATAGAATTTGATTGAAACATCAAATTTCAACAAATGTGATGTCGTATGAAAGAGAATAAAAATTTTTAAAAGTTGATACCATTTTTGTGGGTCATTGTGATAAATGGATTGATATTTTAAGAAAAAACACTCATTTTTTGATATTTTTCTGAAAAAAGGAAAATCATGAAAATGCTTAATTCAGCATAAATCAGAGAAAGACTAAAGGATTATCTTGAAACGTTTCAAGAATTTTGTTTGACATGTAATTAATATTTGAAGAAAATTAGGGGTCAGTAACATTTTTGGTTCAGGAGTTATAATGTCTCAAACTTGAAAACTCACTACATAAGAATGGCCACTTTAGTTGTGACCAAGACCTTGTTGGTCATAAAAATGTCTCCGCGCGCCAAGACTACTACACGCACCACTGGCACTGGCGCTGGTAGCAGCGCCAGTAGTGCGTGTAGTAGTCTTGGCAAATGCAGAGTTTTTCTTTGACAAACAAGGGTTTGTGCCTGCAAACTAACTTTTCATATCAAGTGGTAGCTCAGGTGATACTAATCGCTATTATTTCAAAGTAGATTGTTCTGAAGCAGATGAGATGAAGCAAACAAAATTTCAAATAGAGGTAATAGCTTGCAACTTGGCAACAATCTTGTTATAGATAGTTTAAGACACAATTTAGATCAACCGCTCAAAAAAAAAAAAAAAATCAAGATGACAGCCATCAAAGTTGACATAGTGTATTGCGCCAAATTAAATGTATTATTTCGATTTTGATACAATTTTGTCTGTTGTGATTGTTACGACCAAAATCACTCTGTGAATGATCGCACAAAAGAAACAATCAACTGATGTTCAGGCGGTTTATTAACAGTGATATTGAGGGTACAGACTGGTAATCGGCGTCATATCAGTACAACAATGATCAATAGAAACAATTACAAATCGGTAATGGAATCACTTACAGGCATCCAAACTATCACAAAGTCGCTACAGTTCCCTGGTAGTGTCCAGATACGATGTTCGATGCACAAATGAATGATCCGCGCGGCCGTCAGGTGGTAAAACGGTCTAACTCGAAAATTTGACTTTTTGAGGTTAGTTCACTTTCCGGGATATGTGAGGGTGCTCTTTCCAATGGTGCTATCGAGAAAATCCCATCACGTCTTGTTTTAGAGATAATTTCCGCTATCTTGGTACTTTTTTTGTATTTTTCCTTCAGATTTGATGGTAAAACGGTCTATCTTTGAGTTAGCCCATTGTCGGTAATTTCGTTTGGAGGCAAAACGAGCTATCTTTTACATAAACCTTTTAACCTTCTTAAGTGAGATTTTTTGATCATCGCTGTCAGATGGTAAAATGGTCTATCTTCGAGTTAGACCATTTATTTACCACCTCCTGGCCGCGCGCTGCTTCTATACGAGTGCGTACGTCTGATCTAGGCCGTACAGGTAAAAATCTCTCGCGGGACTAAAATGTTGGAACAGTCGTTGAGTTGGAGACGTGGTGACTGAAAAGGGGACTATTTCCTTCGAATGTAAGTAAATTAGTAAATAAATACATAGTTCTCTACTGCACTGTATAAGGGAACTTTTAAATTTGTTTTGATCTAACAGTTAGATATATAACTTTGATTTGAGATTTGGTATAAAATATCAAGGTTCAAGCGCTAGTAGAATCTAACGTAATAGGCCGATGCCTTATGACTGCATTTCGCACCGATCCAGCGGGCATGCCTACCAACCCCCGGGCCGCCACCCGACCGTGCCGGCGGTGTGGAACACCGATTATTCCGTAAGGCACGTCTTGACACGGTGCGAAAAGAGGCCTTGCTTGAGGTTTACGTCTAGATTTAGGTGTCTTGTTCGATCTAAGGTTTCTAATCTATGGCCTCATCACATGCAGTTAGACTGAATCCTCGTCTAACGTTAGGTCTATGGGATCTAACGATTACACTCTCTTTACTCTGGACATAAGCTATCGTTAGGGGTTAGAATGTGTTAACTGTTAGGTGAATTAGGGCTCTACGCCTGTTGGTGTTAAGTGTTATGCCAAAACAATTATTCAATCGAGCTAACCGTTAGGCCTTATTCACAATGAAGTTAACGGCTAACGTTAGCACATTAGCAGTTGTATACCGTAGACAGTACAGGCCCACCCTTAGGCCACCCACTTAGGCCTACTATTAACGTTAGATGTACACTGTATTTGTAGGGCTAACGTTAGAGCCAGGTCCAGGGCAAGAGACTGTGCATAGTCTATACAGAAGGTACCGTATAGTGCTCTAACGCTAGATCTACTATTACTAACGTTTAGAGTCTAATCAAATACAGTACTAACCCTAGTTAGACCTGTATAATTATCATAAAATCTAACGAGTCTTAAGTAGAACTATCTGGCGTCTAGTCAAAATCTGGGCCACTGATTCTACCTAACGTTAGAGGTTTCTAGTAACCTTACGCTAGTAGTATTATAATGGCAGTTTTATTGTAAGACCCAGCCTACCGTTAGATAGACCTAAGTTTAGACATCTAGACCCTCTTGAGGTTCTAAAATCTATGCATAAATGATACATATTATACATCTAACGTTAGGCTAACTTTGCTCCATAAAAGTAAGAGTTCACGTTAAATCTAACATTTCTAGATCTTGATCTGAATAGAATATCCTAACATTAGCTCTGAACGTAAGCACTAATTAATACTGTTACTAGTCTCTAGAGTAGAGGTCTGCCAGATTGGAATGTCTTTTTTTTTTGGGGGGGGGGGGGGTCAACAAAAGTGAAGTGAACTTTGCCTTTGTTCATCAGATGGAGGAAAATATATGATATGTTGGTCAGAAAAAAAAAAAAAACCTGCACATTAAAGCGCTTAAAACTCCACAGAAAACTTCACAAAGGAACAGTTGCTGAATCTGAAAGGAAATAGCACAGAGCATGTTTTTTTTTTTTTCTAGTTTAAGATATAAAAGACATCAGTAAAAGGTTCCAACCCAAACACCAAGTACAAGAAGTAGTGAAAAGAATATGATCTGGTCAAGATGTATGTTTTTTCCAGTTGTTTTTTTTTTCTTTTTTCACATGTGCCATAATTGTCATGATTTTAGTAATACTATGATATAATTTATGTTAGCTATTCAGGGCCCCAGCAATGTATTCTGGTACTTGGGATAAGGGAAAGTATTAGAGGGAAGCATTACCCACATGTTTTGGAGAGGTGATTTTTTTTTTTCTTCACTGAGAGACGAATGCTCAGTACAGATATCTTATCGCACTGGTCTGCAGAACACAAAAATAATATCAGACTAAAGGTAGAATCTTAAAATTTTGGCAGTCACCATTCTAATTTAGTTATACAGTGACGAAAGTTCAATGCAACAGCGTACAGTCATAATTAGCTAGGATATGTAACCAGGAACTGTGAAAAAGATAGAGATATTGAAATATCGCCTAAAGAGAAAATTTTGTTTTTCTAACTGGTGTAACGTTTGTGATGGTGGAAACATAGCATACGTCACATTAAACAAATAGAGTTTATCAATGCAGTTAATGTAGTCAGTGCAATTTGTATTGTTGATTTTCAAAGTCTTTGGATGTATGTCACAGACATTTGTTCATGATAAAAAAAAAATCACTGAGGACTCATTCTTTCATTTAAGAAGATTGCTTTCAGATGGAATTTTTGTTTTTGTTTTTAGATCGAGACTGAGGTTCTTTACCTTCAAAAACGAAATAGATAAAAAGCATTTTGATAACCAACAACATAGATGTCAAGTGCTGCTTTTCTAGTAAATGTGCGCTGATGGCAAATCATTATAAAAAAAAAAGAGAGAGAAATTGCTTCATTTAGTGTTTACTGTATTTCATTGTGTGTTGATATAGTCCGTAAATGCAGTTTGAGACGATGGTTGCGAGCGTGTGCACATTGTGTAATACATTTTGTTGGTGGACTGGGAATTTAGAGTGTTTATGGTAACTGAAATGATTTTTTTTTTAATCACAAAGATGTGATAATATAGAACACACACGCAAAAAAACAACAACAATCGAATTGCAAACAAACCATTTGTTACATGTCTGCGCCAAGGTCATAGAACTTGGCCAAGGATAAATATTATAGACTCGATGATTTAACCGACTTAATGATGGGAAGGGGAAATGAGGCTGTTATTGCATTGTTCGCATTTCATTTCTACCTTTTTACTTGTTGTTTTCTTTTTTTGAGGGTGATATTTGCCTTATTATTTCACACAAATATCTAGGATACATATATGATATTCTTGTGTCGCCGAATAATTGTGCGTTCCAAACAACGCTCATGTAAACAATCAATCATCATAAAAGAAACATTTAGTAAGTCTTCTGCGGGAGGATAGATCAAAATAAAATGCAAACACCTCGCCTTAGAACATTACAAATGTAAAAGTGCTTTCGTGCATATCCCTTGCAGGGCTGCGTTTCAGGGCCCGAGAATGCAAACTATATAGCATTGTATTGATAACCATGAATTCCCAAGCTTCTCGGGGGGGGGGGGGGGGGGAGGGGAGGTTGAGTATGCAGGATGGGAGATTTGGTACCGTAATTTTGCCAAGTAAAACGTGATTTGTTATCACGGTTTCCATGACAACCATTTCTAAACATAGTAAGCAATCTATATATAATTGGTATAAGCAGGTTTCATTGTTAAACAGATTAGATAGATTAATACATTTCTCACACACACATACAAAGACATGCTTCAACACTTCTACGTTTTAAAATCATGTATTTTCTGGGAGTGACCTAAATGATCAGTTGCCATGGTAACAACATTACTGACCAGCCCTCTTTGTATTTTTTTTTTCTGGCAAATAAGCACATTTCAGTCATATCAAGGTGTCACAAAGGGTTTTAGCAGTCAGCTATCCAACCTGTCCATTGACTTCGCCGATTATGTAAGATAAGTATACCTACACGCACTATACCATGTACAATATATATGGGCCTACGCTATACATTCGATTTTCCATTCAAAATGCGCGTCCAGTAAAAAATACATCGTCCCATTTAGGATAACATAAAACGAGTTATCTTTCGCCTTGTCTTATAATTTCTTTGCTGCATAAGATATCAGAACATAAATTATATTTCGAGCAAATAAAAACGTTTGAATAGACTGATTTCGGTAGTTTAAAAAAAAACAAAACTTTGAAATATTGGTAGATTCTGCAAAGTAAAATTTTAAGTAAATCACGGTTTTATGTTTCATTGCGCCATATATGTGCGTGTAATATTCTACTTTCAAATGTATAATAGTTAGGTTCTACACTTGAAATGGAAGATAACACATTTCTAGTTTAAAAGGTACTTATAAACTATTAATTTTTTCGATAAAAAAGTAAAAGTCTTGATTTTTTTATATTCTTTCAAATTTTTGGCTAAAAAAGGCATTTTTCGGCAAAAACGCGCTTGACATCCGGCCGTACGCTAAAATTCAGTATTTTTGCAAAACTTTCATCTGGGAAGAAAAACCACTTTAAAACCACAAGATAAAACGGTAAAATGGTCTAACTAAAAGATAGACCATTTTACCATAGTATGGCAATAGTGTTTGTGGTCTATCTAGAAGATAGACCATTTTACCATCTTATGATGTGTAGCGGAGTGTATACATGTGCTGAGGTTAAACAGTCTATCTGCACAAAAATCTCATTTATTTTATAATTAAAACCCCAAATAAGCACAAAATTCTTCAGTTATCAGTGTTTGATATGCTTCTTCTTGTCCCATTGCTAAAAATGCATTATACCCATCTCGTAAAAAAGCTCAAACCTCTAAACTTTAAAGTCATTTTTCTCAGAACAGCAATTTTCGAGATAGACCGTTTTACCATCTGACGGCCGCGCGATGCACCGATGAATGATTCCTGCGACGTAAATCCAGAGGCACAGGTTACAATAGTCCGCGTTATAAATCCAGGGTATATGTCCACAATAGATCCACGGTATAATGTTCACAGTGAAAAGTGCAGATCCAACGACCACGTCCAGTCGATGCGTTGAATGATGATTCACTTTATATTGTCCAGCTAGGAATCCAGCCCGTCACAGCTTTGCCGTAGCAATGTCCATTGACATAAAAACATGGAGTCTATCTCCAATGAAGGCAAATTAATTATCTGCAAGCAAAATGTCTCCCAGGCCAAGTATCTCCACAAACATAACAGGTCAGCAGGTAACACAGGACTGACTATAACAAGTCGCTTCAGAGCCAGAAGTGACGTAACTCTCAGAGCAGAGGTGTTGGGTACTCTGCCTACCTGCAGAATTTCTCTGGCTTATATACTATCCATTCACCCCCTTCTAGCACATTCTATAACTCTCTCCAACCTACTAGCCAGTCCAAGTTCCAGGAAACCTGGATGACTCACTGCCTAACTATGTACAAAACATCATTACCAAGAATAACTACCAATCACATTGGGCTACAGGGACAGTGCCTCACTCAGCCAAACATATAAGCACTTCCTAGAACATTCTGGAATGGGTGAAATCATTCTAGATTGAGTGAGCTACCGGTACATTGTATAATGTTTTTCCTGTTACATGCACGTACTGTATCTACATTGTATACCACCTAGAAAATTCTCCACTGATCTGGTCAGCCTGTATGTACTATATGTATACCACATAGAATGTTCTCCATTAATCTGGTCCACCAGTGTACATACATACGTACACATTAAAACAACCATGCATGCAGTACATCATACATGTACATAACTACTAGTGTGTACATTTTGTGACACCATCCCCCATGGGAAAAAGAAAGCCTTGCCGTAGCAAGGGTTTCTTTTACCTTCACAATTTCTCATTATTATGTACAACAAATGTGAGGTAAAATCCAAGTCAAGCTACAATAATCACAAACAAAGTACTATCACATGCCTTTTGGATAGCTATATTAATTCCATGTTCTCTTTTCATGGATACCATTTACAATGATATTGCTTGGATTCTCAGAGCTTACACATATTACAAGCATGTCAAACTGTTTTGCATGTACATTAATGGATATGCTAAACACATACATGTACACTGTAACTGATATGCGGTGAACTTTTCACCTTTGATACTCTCTTTATGTTACACTCTTGACAGAGCGTCGGCAATTACATTGTTTTTGGCTGCCACATGTTTGATTTTGAGTGCATATGGCTGCGTAATCATGCTCCATCTGAACAACCTGTTGTTCTTCATTTTGAACCGGTCTAAAAAGACCAAGGGGTTGTGGTCAGTATAGACCGTGATCTCCCCTTTGCTATTTGTCAAGTACACTTCGTATTGCTGGAGGGCAAGGATGAGACTGAGAGCCTCCTTCTCAATTGTGGAGTACTTCTGGTATGCGTTCAATTTTTTGGAGAAGTAGCTAACTGGTCGTTCAGTGCCTTCTTCATCTTCTTGGAGCAAAACCGCTCCCACTCCTACATCGCTAGCATCTATTGGCACCTTGAATGGCTTTGAGAAGTCAGGAGCTGCCAAAACAGGCTCATTAGCAAGGACTGCCTTTAGTTTCTCAAAGGCTCTTTGACACTCATCAGTCCAGGTGTACTTTGCCTTGCCCTTCAGCAGGTTTGTTAGGGGGGTGACTACAGTGCTGAAATTCGGTACAAATTTCCTGTAGAAACCAGCCATGCCCAGAAATCTGAGCAACTCCTTCTTGGATTGGGGGATGGGAAAGCCTAGTATAGCCTCTACCTTGGCTTCTCTTGGCAATACTTGTCCCTGACCGACTACATGCCCGAGATACACCACTTTCGCCTTTGCAAATTCACTCTTTGCCAGATTAATCACCAATCCGGCCTCCTTGAGTCGATCAAAAAGTTGCCGCAAGTGTGTAATGTGCTCCTCCCACGTGTCACTGTACACTAGGATGTCATCAATGTATACTACTCAGTTGTCAAGTCCGGCAATGATTTGGTTTGTCAGCCGTTGGAAGGTGGCTGGAGCATTTTTTCATGCCGAATGGCATTACTTTGCATTGGAACAAGCCATCTGGTGTAGCAAAGGCAGAAATCTCTCTGGCTTTGTCGGTCAAGGGCACTTGCCAGTATCCCTTTAGAAGGTCTATTTTACTGACATATGCAGAATTTCCCACCCTGTCAATGCAGTCTTCTAGTCTGGGAATGGGGAAAGAATCTGTTTTCGTCATGGCATTCACTTTTCGGTAATCTATGCAGAATCTTTGAGACCCATCCGGTTTGGGCACCATGACGATTGGGGAGCTCCAACTGCTTTTACTCGGTTCTATTATGTCATTGTCTAGCATGTATTGAACCTCTTCCCTTACTTTTTGCAGTTTGCTCGGGTTTAGTCTGTAAGGGTTTTGCTTGATAGGGTCAGCATCTCCTACATCAACATCATGTACAGCCAGAGGGGTGCAGCCTGGTTTCTCTTTACATAGTTCTTTGTACTCATGTAACAGACCAGTTACATCTTTCCTGTGATTTTCAGGTAGATAGTTCAGTGCCTCATCCACAGTATGGGCCACTGAAATTGGCTTTCAGTGGTTCACCTTGTGTGGGCAGCAGTACAAGAACTTTGTCACATGGGTTGAAAGTTCGGGCTTTGGGATTTTTGTCTGCCTTTCTCTTCATAGAGTCTTGTGACACTTGCAAGTGTTCCCTAGCTACCTCACAAGCCTTTGAAAGCCTTTCACGAAACTTTGACACGTAGTCAAGTAGGTGGACCTCATCATCCTAAGTCATGAATTTCTCTTTGATGAGCTTCAGTGGGCCCCTGACTTCGTGACCGTACACCAACTCAAATGGGCTGAAACCCGTCGACTCATTTGGGGAGTCCCTCGTTGCGAACAGTAGGAAAGGGATGCCCTTATCCCAATCCTCGGGATATTCCTCACAAAATGCCCTAATCATTGTCTTTAGGGTCTGGTGCTAGCGCTCCAACGCACCTTGGGATTGGGGATGATAAGCTGACGACTTCAGCTGCTTCACACCCAAACGATACATCACCTCTTGAAATATTCCTGACATGAAATTTGACCCTTGGTCAGACTGCACTTCCTTGGGCAACCCATACCTAGTGAAAAACTGCACTAGAGCATCTACCACAGTCTTAGCGGTGATGTTTCGCAACGGGATAGCCTCTGGAAACCGTGTAGACATATCCATGATTGTCAAGAGGTACTTGTGACCCGACCTAGTCCTAGGCAAAGGTCCAACACAGTCAACTAGAACCCGACTGAATGGTTCTTCAAACGCATGTATCGGAATCAATGGCGCCGACTTCACTGAATGCTGTGGTTTACCAGCCACCTGACATGTGTGACAAGTCTTGCAAAACTCAGCCACATCCACATTCAACCCTGGCCAATAGAAATGCCTCATGATCCGATCCTTTGTCTTTGGCTCAGTGAGTAGAGCGGCTGCCCTCACAATCGGGAGGTCGTGGGTTCAAACCCCGGCCACGTCATACCAAAAGACGTTAAAAGATAGGAGTTGCTGCTACCTTGTTTGCCGTTCAACAGTTGAAAAGGTTAGAGCAACGTCGATCTGGCGCTGCTCAGTGGCTGCCGGGCCCACGATCAATTGGGCAAAAAGAATTTTCATTCTTGGACAATAAAATTTGGAGTTTATATCCAAAAACAATTATTATTATATTATTATTATTATTATTATTATTATATCCAAAACAATTATTATTATTATTATTATTATTACTTATTATTATTATTATTATTATTATTATTATTATTATTATTATATTATTATTATTATTTCTGACGCCTAAATGGCCGCCAACAGGTAACTCGTGAGCAATCCTCAAGATCTCACTGCGGTAACTAGGAGGGACAACAACTTGACGGACCACCGTCCAATCCCCATCAGCTGGCCTATGGCGAGGTCTCCACTTCCTCATCAAAATGCCATCTTTGACATAATAGCACTCAGGGACCTTTTCAGCCTCAGCCTCAGAACACGAAGTCTGAGACAAGCCTTTCAACTCAGAGTCTGCCTGCTGTGCTTCAACCAAGGAAGACTTGCTAAACAGCCCATCACTGTTAGCCTCGGAGCCTAATACAGCAACCCCATCATTCAAATCCTTGAAAAAGTTTTCTGCCAACCAAACACCGGAATTCTCCTCCACATCAATAGAATCCGCATCATCTTGAACAGCTCTACGAGCCTGAGACCTAGTCACAACACAATCTGGGAAAATCCCAGGAAACTCCTCCTGCAACTGCTCAGTTTCAGCAACCACCACTGGCTTATCCGAAACAACTGGAGACGCAACGACCTTGTCCCCAGCCAAGTCATTCCCCAACAGGAAGTCAATGCCTGCCATGGGCAACTCAGGAACAACTCCAACAGTCACAGGACCAGAAACTAGGTCACACTTCAAATCCACTCTATACAGTGGAACTGACATATAACTGCCATCAACAGTCTGAATCAAGACTTTTGCATTCACTGCACTATCTGGTGGAAAAGTCATACCACCATCCACCATCAACGACTGAGAGGCCCCCGTATCCCGCATGATGACCACTGGCTTACCTGCCTCACCAGAAGTACATGGGGTCACCTCACCATCAAACAAAAAGCTACGATAGCTCTCATCCACCTGCTTCATTCTATCTTTGAATTTGGGAGATTGACTTTCAATGGCCTGTGTTTCACTGAACGGGACACTGTTTTCTGGTAGGACACTTTTTGACATGACAAATCCCATGTCCTTCTTTGTTTTGTTTTGCAACTTCCAACACTGTGACTTTACATGCCCTGTCTTGTTACAGTGAAAACATTTGATGACATTTGCACTTGTACTGGACCTTTTGTCAGATTGAGGCTTTGGTGCCGATGAAGTTTCAGAACTCGTGCCTTTTTCAGAACCAGCATTCTTTGGATTTCTCGACTGAATTTTGTCTCTCTTATTTCCAGAGAAATTCCTGAAAGGTGGTCTGTTGTCATTTCTGTGGGTCAGCTCATACTCATCAGCCATCAAGGCTGCTTTATGGAAACTTGTCACTTTGTGATCATCCAAATGCGACCTCACACTGAAAGCAACACTCTTTTTGAATTCTTCCCTCACACAACCTCACATAGGTTATCAAAGTCATGATCCACTTTCAGGGATCTGTACCACCTATCAAACATCATTTCTCTTTCACGTGCAAACTCAACATGTGTCTGGCCTGGTCTGCGGTACGAATTTCTGAACTTGTGTCTCTATGCCTCTGGCACCAACTCATAAGCATTCAACACTGCTTTCTTGACTGTAGCATAGTCACGTGATTGCTCTTTGGAAAGAGATGAGTAGACATCGGCTGCTTTGCCAACAAACACACTTTGAAGGAGCATGGGCCAAAATTCCTGTGGCCAGTTCAAACTGTCAGCCACCTTCTCAAATGACACAAAATATGCATCGACTCTGTTTTCTTCAAACTTTGGCACCAATCGAATATTCTTGGCCAAATCGAATTCAGGGGGAGCCCTTTCACGATTTCCAACAGTGTGTGCATGAGTCAATTCCATCTCACGCAATTTCATTTGCTGCTCCATTTCGAATTTCTTCATTTCCATTTCTCTTTGTTCTCTTTCCCACTCTCTTTCTAATCTCATCTTCTCTATCTCTATTTCCAATCTAGCAAGCTAAAGCCGTGTTTGATCTGAAATTCGAGCTTGATCTGGAGTGTCAATTTCTTCTTTGAGCTCCATATGACCAGCTACTAAGTCAATAATCTCTGCCTTTCTAGCACCTTGTGGAACATCAATGTTTAAATGCTGTGCAATAGCAGTCAAATCACATTTGCGTAACCTTTGCAAACCTTTGAGGGACAAATCTGTCCTCAGAACAAATGCCTGAACATCCATTGTACTGATCGACATTGTCACAATGTATTACACACAATATACAATTGAACAATCAACTCAGCTGGTATTTTGTCTGTACCAATATTCTGGATTCCGGAACGTTCCAAATTCTAAGTTTTGGCTTTAAATTCACTTCTCGGACACAAGCCCCAATTTTGTTACGACCAAAATCACTCTGAGAATGATCACACAAAAGAAACAATCAACTGATGTTCAGGCGGTTTATTAACAGTGATATTGAGGGTACAGACTGGTAATCGGCGTCATATCAGTACAAAAAGGATCAATAGAAACAATTACAAATCGGTAATGGAATCACTTACAGGCATCCAAACTATCACAAAGTCGCTACAGTTCCCTGGTAGTGTCCAGATACGATGTTCGATGCACAAATGAATGATCCGCGATGCACCGATGAATGATTCCTGCGACGTAAATTCAGAGGCACAGGTTACAATAGTCCGCGTTATAAATCCAGGGTATATGTCCACAATAGATCCACGGTATAATGTTCACAGTGAAATGTGCAGATCCGACGACCACGTCCGGTCGATGCGTTGAATGATGATTCACTTTATATTGTCCAGCTAGGAATCCAGCCCGTCACAGCTTTGCCGTAGCAATGTCCATTGACATAAAAACATGGAGTCTATCTCCAATGAAGGCAAATTAATTATCTGCAGGCAAAATGTCTCCCAGGCCAAGTATCTCCGCAAACATAACAGGTCAGCAGGTAACACAGTATAACAAGTCGCTTCAGAGCCAGAAGTGACGTAACTCTCAGAGCAGAGGTGTTGGGTACTCTGCCTACTGCAGAATTTCTCTGGCTTATATATTATCCATTCACCCCCTTCTAGCACATTCTATAACTCTCTCCCACCTACTAGCCAGTCCAAGTTCCAGGAAACCTGGATGACTCACTGCCTAACTATGTACAAAACATCATTACCAAGAATAACTACCAATCACATTGGGCTACAGGGACAGTGCCTCACTCAGCCAAACATGTAAGCACTTCCCAGAACATTCTGGAATGGGTGAAATCATTCTAGATTGAGTGAGCTACCGGTACATTGTATAATGTTTTTCCTGTTACATGCACGTACTGTATCTACATTGTATACCACCTAGAAAATTCTCCACTGATCTGGTCAGCCTGTATGTACTATATGTATACCACATAGAATGTTCTCCATTAATCTGGTCCACCAGTGTACATACATACGTACACATTAAAACAACCATGCATGCAGTACATCATACATGTACATAACTACTAGTGTGTACATTTGTGACATGATATCTTAAACCGCCTTAGGTTTTTATGGACACATTTTTAAAACCAGTGATATTCTACTCTCCGAAAAAGAATAAAACAAATCGAGTGGAGGTTTCTACTTTTGATGTGAGGAGTGAATAACAGAAAACGGTGAATTTAGAGTGAAATTGGAGTGACTTTTGAGTGAAAATGTTCATTTTCACTCATTTTAGAGTGACCTTAGGCAGGGCTCCACACTAACTTTTATTTTTGGTGGCCCAAAGGCAAATATCCGACCTTGTTTGGTGGCCCGATCAGGCCACCAAATTCTTCATTTCTGACATTTTGGTGGCCCGACGTGCGTTTTTTGTGGCCCCGGGCCACCGGACCAACATTAGTGTCGAGCCCTGCCTTTGAATAGGGATCACTCGTCACTCTTCAAGTGATCCCCGAGGTCACTCTAAAATAAATGAAAATGAACATTTTCACTCTCGAGTGATCCTGATATCTAATATGGGAAAGCAATTACCAATGGCATAAGTTCAGATCAATTGTGACACTATAACCCACATGAAATCAGCCTAAAAACAATGTAAGAAAAATCTGATAACAGTAAATACAGTTTCAGCATGCTTATTTGTAAATGTGAATATACAGCACGAATAATCAATTTGGAAAATGTTATTCGAACAATATACTAAAAAGTAATTTCGCACAACACATTTAACTCTTTATGTGCCATGGTGGAAACCCCCTGTGTGCCACGTTTATTCCGAGACACAAAAGTTGTCATGCTTTGAGAAAGAATTCCGTTTTTTTCAGTTTCTATAACCTCTACAAATTTCTGTTAAGATGGTCATAATAGTAGGCAAAGTTAAAGAGGAATGCCATACTTTGTTTGACGAATCTATTTTCAATTTCTCTTTCGAATGACCAGTTGCTACATTACTGTTAAGGCATGACTTTTGCACATAAAACCGTGACAGAAACTTAGAATGTACGAGCAAATCTAGTTGGGAACGCCTCTTGATAGTCAATCACCACATAGAATGCAAGCCGTATAATGAGAGGAACAAAAGCACGAAAAACGCTTTCATTGTGCCGCAAGATTAGCAGTGATTAGCGATTTATCGATCGGTTTTGGCGGCTTTGTTTGTTGAGCAGAATATGCGAAGTTGGCACGCCGTCGACTGAGCCGGACGTGCGAACGTGCGAATACAACTAACCTGCACATATAAATCGAACGTGATATCTCTTCCAATGGCAAACAATACCTTAAGTGTGTTGCGTCAAAGTTAAATCTCAACTTATAACTTATAATTTGATATATATTTTTAATCTTCTTATCTTTCTGTCTATTACATGTTTCTATACATCCGAACGATATCGTACTAGTGTAAACCATATTGAGGGTTTTTTTTTTGGGGGGGGGGGGGTGGAGCTCATTCCAGTGTTTGGGTATAAAGGCCCAATCTTTGATAAAAAAAGAAATGCTTCTGTATCAAAGATACTATATGCTTTTTTACTTGTATGTTACTCTGCTGTTGTAGAAACGTGAATGATGATGGTATATGTGTAATAATGTCTGATCCGTAGATGTCCTTGAAAGCCCTTCTGATCCGAACCCCCCCCCCCCAAAAAAAAAAAAAAAAATCCGACATGGCGGCAATTTCTCAACTTTGCTCTTAACTCTTTATGTGCCACGTTCGCACGTTCGCACGTCCGGCTCAGTCGACGGCGTGCCAACTTCGCATATTCTGCTCAACAAACAAAGCCGCCAAAACCGATCGATAAATCGCTAATCACTGCTAATCTTGCGGCACAATGAAAGCGTTTTTCGTGCTTTTGTTCCTCTCATTATACGGCTTGCATTCTATGTGGTGATTGACTATCAAGAGGCGTTCCCAACTAGATTTGCTCGTACATTCTAAGTTTCTGTCACGGTTTTATGTGCAAAAGTCATGCCTTAACAGTAATGTAGCAACTGGTCATTCGAAAGAGAAATTGAAAATAGATTCGTCATACAATTTATATCGAAACAAAGTATGGCATTCCTCTTTAACTTTGCCTACTATTATGACCATCTTAACAGAAATTTGTAGAGGTTATAGAAACTGAAAAAACAGAATTCTTTCTCAAAGCATGACAACCTTTGTGTCTCGGAATAAACGTGGCACACAGGGGGTTTCCACCATGGCACATAAAGAGTTAAATGTGTTGTGCGAAATTACTTTTTAGTATATTGTTCGAATAACATTTTCCAAATTGATTATTCGTGCTGTATATTCACATTTACAAATAAGCATGCTGAAACTGTATTTACTGTTATCAGATTTTTCTTACATTGTTTTTAGGCTGATTTCATGTGGGTTATAGTGTCACAATTGATCTGAACTTATGCCATTGGTAGATGCTTTCCCATATTAGATATCAGGATCACTCGAGAGTGAAAATGTTCATTTTCATTTATTTTAGAGTGACCTCGGGGATCACTTGAAGAGTGACGAGTGATCCCTATTCAAAGGCAGGGCTCGACACTAATGTTGGTCCGGTGGCCCGGGGCCACCAAAAACGCACGTCGGGCCACCAAAATGTCAGAAATGAAGAATTTGGTGGCCTGATCGGGCCACCAAACAAGGTCGGATATTTGCCTTTGGGCCACCAAAAATAAAAGTTAGTGTGGAGCCCTGCCTAAGGTCACTCTAAAATGAGTGAAAATGAAAATTTTCACTCAAAAGTCACTCCAATTTCACTCTAAATTCACCGTTTTCTGTTATTCACTCCTCACATCAAAAGTAAAAACCTCCACTCGATTTGTTTTATTCTTTTTCGGAGAGTAGAATATCACTGGTTTTAAAAATGTGTCCATAAAAACCTAAGGCGGTTTAAGATATCATGTCACAAATGTACACACTAGTAGTTATGTACATGTATGATGTACTGCATGCATGGTTGTTTTAATGTGTACATATGTATGTACACTGGTGGACCAGATTAATGGAGAACATTCTATGTGGTATACATATAGTACATACAGGCTGACCAGATCAGTGGAGAATTTTCTAGGTGGTATACAATGTAGATACAGTACGTGCATGTAACAGGAAAAACATTATACAATGTACCGGTAGCTCACTCAATCTAGAATGATTTCACCCATTCCAGAATGTTCTGGGAAGTGCTTACATGTTTGGCTGAGTGAGGCACTGTCCCTGTAGCCCAATGTGATTGGTAGTTATTCTTGGTAATGATGTTTTGTACATAGTTAGGCAGTGAGTCATCCAGGTTTCCTGGAACTTGGACTGGCTAGTAGGTTGGAGAGAGTTATAGAATGTGCTAGAAGGGGGTGAATGGATAGTATATAAGCCAGAGAAATTCTGCAGTAGGCAGAGTACCCATCACCTCTGCTCTGAGAGTTACGTCACTTCTGGCTCTGAAGCGACTTGTTATACTGTGTTACCTGCTGACCTGTTATGTTTGCGGAGATACTTGGCCTGGGAGACATTTTGCCTGCAGATAATTAATTTGCCTTCATTGGAGATAGACTCCATGTTTTTATGTCAATGGACATTGCTACGGCAAAGGTGTGACGGGCTGGATTCCTAGCTGGACAATATAAAGTGAATCATCATTCAACGCATCGACTGGACGTGGTCGTCGGATCTGCACATTTCACTGTGAACATTATACCGTGGATCTATTGTGGACATATACCTTGGATTTATAACGCGGACTATTGTAACCTGTGCCTCTGGATTTACGTCGCAGGAATCATTCATCGGTGCATCGCGGATCATTCATTTGTGCATCGAACATCGTATCTGGACACTACCAGGGAACTGTAGCGACTTTGTGATAGTTTGGATGCCTGTAAGTGATTCCATTACCGATTTGTAATTGTTTCTATTGATCTTTGTTGTACTGATATGACGCCGATTACCAGTCTGTACCCTCAATATCACTGTTAATAAACCGCCTGAACATCAGTTGATTGTTTCTTTTGTGCGATCATTCTCAGAGTGATTTTGGTCGTAACAAAATTGGGGCTTGTGTCCGAGAAGTGAATTTAAAGCCAAAACTTAGAATTTGGAACGTTCCGGAATCCAGAATATTGGTACAGACAAAATACCAGCTGAGTTGATTGTTCAATTGTATATTGTGTGTAATACATTGTGACAATGTCGATCAGTACAATGGATGTTCAGGCATTTGTTCTGAGGACAGATTTGTCCCTCAAAGATCTGCAAAGGTTACGCAAATGTGATTTGACTGCTATTGCACAGCATTTAAACATTGATGTTCCGCAAGGTGTTAGAAAGGCAGAGATTCTTGACTTAGTAGCTGGTCACATGGAGCTCAAAGAAGAAATTGACACTCCAGATCAAGCTCGAATTTCAGATCAAACACGGCTTTAGCTTGCTAGATTGGAAATAGAGATAGAGAAGATGAGATTAGAAAGAGAGAGGGAAAGAGAACAAAGAGAAATGGAAATGAAGAAATTCGAAATGGAGCAGCAAATGAAATTGCGTGAGATGGAATTGACTCATGCACACACTGTTGGAAATCGTGAAAGGGCTCCCCCTGAATTCGATTTGGCCAAGAATATTCGATTGGTGCCAAAGTTTGAAGAAAACAGAGTCGATGCATATTTTGTGTCATTTGAGAAGGTGGCTGACAGTTTGAACTGGCCACAGGAATTTTGGCCCATGCTCCTTCAAAGTGTGTTTGTTGGCAAAGCAGCCGATGTCTACTCATCTCTTTCCAAAGAGCAATCACGTGACTATGCTACAGTCAAGAAAGCAGTGTTGAATGCTTATGAGTTGGTGCCAGAGGCATAGAGACACAAGTTCAGAAATTCGTACCGCAGACCAGGCCAGACACATGTTGAGTTTGCTCGTGAAAAAGAAATGATGTTTGATAGGTGGTACAGATCCCTGAAAGTGGATCATGACTTTGATAACCTATGTGAGGTTGTGTGAGGGAAGAATTCAAAAAGAGTGTTGCTTTCAGTGTGAGGTCGCATTTGGATGATCACAAAGTGACAAGTTTCCATAAAGCAGCCTTGATGGCTGATGAGTATGAGCTGACCCACAGAAATGACAACAGACCACCTTTCAGGAATTTCTCTGGAAATAAGAGAGACAAAATTCAGTCGAGAAATCCAAAGAATGCTGGTTCTGAAAAAGGCACGAGTTCTGAAATTTCATCGGCACCAAAGCCTCAATCTGACAAAGGGTCCAGTACAAGTGCCAATGTCATCAAATGTTTTCACTGTAACAAGACAGGGCATGTAAAGTCACAGTGTTGGAAGTTGCAAAACAAAACAAAGAAGGACATGGGATTTGTCATGTCAAAAAGTGTCCTACCAGAAAACAGTGTCCCGTTCAGTGAAACACAGGCCATTGAAAGTCAATCTCCCAAATTCAAAGATAGAATGAAGCAGGTGGATGAGAGCTATCGTAGCTTTTTGTTTGATGGTGAGGTGACCCCATGTACTTCTGGTGAGGCAGGTAAGCCAGTGGTCATCCTGCGGAATACGGGGGCCTCTTAGTCGCTGATGGTGGATGGTGGTATGACTTTTCCACCAGATAGTGCAGTGAATGCAAAAGTCTTGATTCAGACTGTTGATGGCAGTTATATGTCAGTTCCACTGTATAGAGTGGATTTGAAGTGTGACCTAGTTTCTGGTCCTGTGACTGTTGGAGTTGTTCCTGAGTTGCCCATGGCAGGCATTGACTTCCTGTTGGGGAATGACTTGGCTGGGGACAAGGTCGTTGCGTCTCCAGTTGTTTCGGATAAGCCAGTGGTGGTTGCTGAAACTGAGCAGTTGCAGGAGGAGTTTCCTGGGATTTTCCCAGATTGTGTTGTGACTAGGTCTCAGGCTCGTAGAGCTGTTCAAGATGATGCGGATTCTGTTGATGTGGAGGAGAATTCCGGTGTTTGGTTGGCAGAAACCTTTTTCAAGGATTTGAATGATGGGGTTGCTGTATTAGGCTCCGAGGCTAACAGTGATGGGCTGTTTAGCAAGTCTTCCTTGGTTGAAGCACAGCAGGCAGACTCTGAGTTGAAAGGCTTGTCTCAGACGGCGTGTTCTGAGGCTGAAGCTGAAAAGGTCTGCCCCCCCCCCCCCACGGAAGAAAGCAGTAACTGCATAACTGCTGAGCTGAGATAAATGCGATTTTGTGTTTTTTGCAGATTCTTTAAAAACACAGAAACATTCAAAAATAATTTTGTGGTATGATTATGCACGATACCTGGTTGTCTAACAATACCTAGGAAAAAAATATGTTTCCATTATTTTTTAAATGTTATTTAGGAAAATGCAGTTACTGCGGTGGCTCACCCTTGTTTCTGGGTAGTTTCCCCACGGAAAAAAGCAGTAACTGCAGACGGCCAGGAGTCTGCTGTTTTCCCCATGGAAAAAAGCAGTAACTGCACATGTCACATGACCATAGGAGGAGAATTGTTACCACCACCAGGTTATAAAGTTCTTCTACTTTCTGGTTAGTCTAGATCTATAAGATCTAGGACCTAACGCTGGACCTAGACTAGGTCTTGTCGATTGCATGGCATTCTGTGTAAAAATAAGGTACATGTAGGCCTACCCTAATTGAACTTTGAAGTGCCCGGCCTTGCCCCTGACACATGACCCTGGACTAGACAATAAAATATCAAGTCTGTTCGTCTTAGATCCTAGTCGAACTTTGACATCACACTTAAGCTAGACTACAGATCTATGCCCATAATGTTAGTGCTAGACCTAGATCTATTACGTTAGATTAGGCCTACTGACATTTTGTCTAACACTAAACAGTTAACAATAGATCTAACATTACTCTGTAACGTTAGATCTGGTACGCAGTAGACCTATAGAGCCTACATCTAACGTTAGATTAACGTTAGTGTATTAATACTAGTGCTCATCTCCCTTCAATATATTTTCAGCTCACCTAGATTTTCTGGTTCTGGCCAAAGCCATAGCTACCATGACTTTTCCTCTGCAATTAATGATAGATTTACAGGCATGCCTGGACCGCAGAAACTGTGTGACAGCATGGTTAGCACTGGCATGATCACTCAGACTGTACCAGACCTGCAATACTGTGCAAGTGATGACTGTGATGTGATGCAGTGTTTAGCTATAGTTACTGTGCAGTATGCTGCAGAATTTACGCGCATACAGTTAGCTGCACGCGTATTCTACACTCTGAGCGCGCTGAGTCTGCCAGGTTTGCTAGTCTCCAGAAAGAAGCTTTTTCTACAACTTGTCATATGATTCCCTGCGGGCATAGTCAAGTTACTGGTGAAACAATCTGTTTTATATCTACTCCCCTAAATTATGGAAGAAACTGCTGTTTACATTGTTAAAAAAAAATAGAAAAAATAACTGGTATTAGGGAAAAAATATACAGGAAAGAATATACAGAGTCTGAATGATTAGACTAAATTGTTAGTTACTGCTTTCTTCCGTGGGCTTTGTTAGTTACTGCTTTCTTCCGTGGGCTTTGTTAGTTACTGCTTTCTTCCGTGGGGAAACTTGCAAAGTTGAATCAACTGGATGCAGTTACTGCTTTTTGCAAAAGTGAAAAATTGCATTTTTTGTCACTTTCATTTTTGTGTGTGCAAAACTGACCTGTTAACATTGGAGAGCATTGGGTAAACTATTCATTTTTGCAAAAAAGTAAACATTCATAAAAATGTCAGTTACTGCGTTTTTCCGTGGGGGGGGGGGGGGGGCAGAGGTCCCTGAGTGCTATTGTGTCAAAGATGGCATTTTGATGAGGAAGTGGAGACCTCCCCATAGGCCAGCTGATGAGGATTGGACGGTGGTCCGTCAAGTTGTTGCCCCTCCTAGTTACCGCAGTGAGATCTTGAGGATTGCTCACGAGTTACCTGTTGGCGGCCATTTAGGCGTCAGAAAGACAAAGGATCGGATCATGAGGCATTTCTATTGGCCAGGGTTGAATGTGGATGTGGCTGAGTTTTGCAAGACTTGTCACACATGTCAGGTGGCTGGTAAACTACAGCATTCAGTGAAGCCGGCGCCATTGATTCCGATACCTGCGTTTGAAGAACCATTCAGTCGGGTTCTAGTTGACTGTGTTGGACCTTTGCCTAGGACTAGGTCGGGTCACAAGTACTGCCCCCCCCCCCAAGGAAAAACGCAGTATCTAACATTTTTGGCGATTTTCACTTTTTTGCATAAATATAGTCAGTGGGCAATCCTTCTTCATATGACATATTCAGGTTTTTGAAAAAAATGTTTAGAAAGCCACTTTTCCGTAACTGCCAAACGCAGTATCTACACTTAACTTGCACTTTCCCCAAGGAAAAACGCAGTATCTACATGATGAATATTTCCCCAAGGAAAAACGCAGTATCTACAAAGCTAGTCTTAATTACCAGACACTGTTATTTATATATGTGAATACTTTGTTGTTCTGTAATTTGAACGTAAATTACTTTCTTTAGATATACTTGCTCAATAATAAGACATAATGTTCAAAATATCTAACCGAAACAATACTGATTAGTAAATATTTTGATGAGATCGTGATCCTAATATAAAACACAGTATGTGATTAAGACTAACCGAGTGCACATTAAACAATGCAACACAACACTGACAGCTTGCAGCTAGCTGCACTGATGCTGTGCAGCAGTGATCAGCACAGGGCCCGGCTAGTCAGCATACAGTGGGAGTGTGTACTTGGAATAAAACAAAATGTTGTCGTGGGAAAAATTACTTGTGAGCCTAGCCCTCAAGAAAAATTTATCTGCAGATAATGAGTAAGTTATTCAAAACTATTTCAATATTGAAAGAATAAAGCTGATTGTTTGTCACACGAAGCGAAGTAAACACAAATGCATGTTTGTCACACAAAGCGAGGCAAACACAAATGCATATAGGCCTAGACCTATTTGTGTTTACTTTGCTTCGTGTGATAAACGATCAGCTTGTAATTCTTTCATATTCTACCTCAATGATGAACATTATCCGTACTATTTCAATATTAACTTGTTGTGAAGTAACTTTGTTAGGCCTAGACCCTTGTCAAAATTCATCAGGCTCCGAATCCGAAAGTTTCGTCGAAAGGCAATAGGCCCTAGATCTATGTGTGTTGTATCGGATAAACGTCAGGTTATGTAACATGTTACACCCTCCCTTAGATCTAAGTCTAAGTCTTTTAGACTTGTCTAGACAGTAACGTTTGAGTCTTGCGTCTCTTTTCTAATGTTAGACTTAACATTAATCAGAACTTTCAGGGTCCGTATTCCGAAAGTCTAAAGAAAGATCTAGTGTAGGACTTGAATAGGCCTAGGCTACTCTAGGGCAGGCCTGTAGTAAGAAGTCTAAAACTGAACCACTTTTTAGAATCCTAAGTCTAGTGAAGTGTTAATGTTCAATTATCTTCTCCATACCATACTGTCTTAAAATTACATAGTTGACAATAGATTAGGGTCCATGTGAAAAATAGGTACCCACGGTAAATGGACAAAATAGAGACAGTTAAGAATAAGTTGTATTTTAATTCTTATCGGATCTATACAGTGTCTAGACCCTAGTGAGACTGGGTTGCGTAAAATGCATGCATGGCCATGCTGCATGCCTCATAACTTACAAGTAAAAAAAGTTAGGGGCCTACATTACAAATTTACATGACGTTAAACTTAGGTTCAATCAAGAAGGAATAGGCCTAGAGAGCGGATGTCACTTCATTCTAGACCGGTTCTAGATGTATTTTTTTTTTTCTAATCAAAGAGTCCTGGCTCGTGTAGGGCTTAAACCTTCTGCAGTTCTAACGTTAGGCCTAGGCTATTTTTTTTTTTCTGTGAGCATCGTGCATGTATAGTCTGAGGCGGTAGACTCGTGTAGCCTGCTACGTAGCCAGCCTAGAATAAACGATATAAAAACTAGACCTAGTCTAGATCGATCTAGGTCCAGACATCCAATTTAGATTTATTTTGGTCTAGACAGACTGTAACCTAGACTGTACAGATCTAGATCTAGTATTCTAACAAACTGGTTAGATGCTAGTTAGAGGCTAGGCCATGTAGCATCACATTACAGCCCTGGCAAGCTTCATTAAACACGTATCGACGTAACGTTAGGCCTACAGCAAGATCGGTCTGGGATACACTTTTAAGCAAAACGTTCCAAGAACGATCTGTTATTTAATAATCTTATGAAGCCTGCTCTGTAATCAGGGCATAAATGGGGGGGGGGGGATGGAGGATGCATCCCCCAGGGCCAGAGAATACTTGAACAATGATGTATACATGCATACATAATTATGGCAGAAGATTAATCCTAGTCATTCCGCTGTAGATACTGCGTTTTTCCTTGGGGAAATTCGTTCCATTGTAGATACTGCGTTTTTCCTTGGGGAAATCAGTCAATTGCGTGGGGTTTCCCCAAAGTATCTACATTTTCATCAATAACTGAAAAACAAAACAAAAACATAAAATGATATTTTCCAGGAAAATTGGTTGCTAGATAGACTAAAATTCCACAATGAAGGAATTTTTCAAAAGAGTATATTTTCCAGGGGCTTTGGCAAAAATATAAAATGGTGAATATCTCGGTTGTTTAGAAATGGAGCTGGATGTAGATACTGCGTTTTTCCTTGGGGGGGGGGGGGGGCAGAGTACCTCTTGACAATCATGGATATGTCTACACGGTTTCCAGAGGCTATCCCATTGCGAAACATCACCGCTAAGACTGTGGTAGATGCTCTAGTGCAGTTTTTCACTAGGTATGGGTTGCCCAAGGAAGTGCAGTCTGACCAAGGGTCAAATTTCATGTCAGGAATATTTCAAGAGGTGATGTATCGTTTGGGTGTTAAGCAGCTGAAGTCGTCAGCTTATCATCCCCAATCCCAAGGTGCGTCGGAGCGCTAGCACCAGACCCTAACGACAATGATTAGGGAATTTTGTGAGGAGTATCCCGAGGATTGGGATAAGGGCATCCCTTTCCTACTGTTCGCAACGAGGGACTCCCCAAATGAGTCGACGGGTTTCAGCCCATTTGAGTTGGTGTACGGTCACGAAGTCAGGGGCCCACTGAAGCTCATCAAAGAGAAATTCATGACTGAGGATGATGAGGTCCACCTACTTGACTACGTGTCAAAGTTTCGTGAAAGGCTTTCAAAGGCTTGTGAGGTAGCTAGGGAACACTTGCAAGTGTCACAAGACTCTATGAAGAGAAAGGCAGACAAAAATGCCAAAGCCCGAACTTTCAACCCATGTGACAAAGTTCTTGTACTGCTGCCCATACAAGGTGAACCACTGAAAGCCAAGTTCAGTGGCCCATACTGTGTCAAAAAGAAACTCAATGATGTGAACTATGTGATCAGTACTCCAGACAGACGAAAAGATCAGAGGGTGTGTCATGTAAACATGCTGAAAGAGTACTATGAGAGAAAGGCTAGTCAGCCGGTAGGCGTAGCTCAGGTGGTAGAAGAAGAAGTAGATGAAGAGGGAGAAGCTCAAGATGAGAATGGAAGTGAGCCCTCTAGTGCCAGGTTGTCTAACTCAGAGATGTTAGGGAAAGTGGATGAGGCACTGAAATATCTATATACCTGAAAATCAGAGGAAAGATGTAACTAGTCTGTTACATGAGTACAAAGAACCATGTAAAGAGAAACCAGGCTGCACCCCTCTGGCTGTACATGATGTTGATGTAGGAGATGCTGACCCTATCAAGCAAAACCCTTACAGACTAAACCCGAGCAAACTGCAAAAAGTAAGGGAAGAGGTTCAATACATGCTAGACAATGACATAATAGAACCGAGTAAAAGCAGTTGGAGCTCCCCAATCGTCATGGTGCCCAAACCGGATGGGTCTCAAATATTCTGCATAGATTACCGAAAGGTGAATGCCGTGACGAAAACAGATTCTTTCCCCATTCCCAGACTAGAAGACTGCATTGACAGGGTCGGAAATTCTGCATATGTCAGTAAAATAGACCTTCTAAAGGGATACTGGCAAGTGCCCTTGACCGACAAAGCCAGAGAGATTTCTGCCTTTGCTACACCAGATGGCTTGTTCCAATGCAAATTAATGCCATTCGGCATGAAAAATGCTCCAGCCACCTTCTAACGGCTGACAAACCAAATCATCGCCAGACTTGACAACTGTGTAGTATACATTGATGACATCCTAGTGTACAGTGACACGTGGGAGGAGCACATTACACACTTTCGGCAACTTTTTGATCGACTCAAGGAGGCCGGATTGGTGATTAATCTGGCAAAGAGTGAATTTGCAAAGGCGAAAGTGGTGTATCTCGGGCATGTAGTCGGTCAGGGACAAGTATTGCCAAGAGAAGCCAAGGTAGAGGCTATACTAGGCTTTCCCATCCCCCAATCCAAGAAGGAGTTGCTCAGATTTCTGGGCATGGCTGGTTTCTACAGGAAATTTGCACCGAATTTCAGCACTGTAGTCACCCCCTAACAAAGTACACCTGGACTGATGAGTGTCAAAGAGCCTTTGAGAAACTAAAGGCAGTCCTTGCTAATGAGCCTGTTTTGGCAGCTCCTGACTTCTCAAAGCCATTCAAGGTGGCAATAGATGCTAGCAATGTAGGAGTGGGAGCGGTTTTGCTCCAAGAAGATGAAGAAGGCACTAAACGACCAGTTAGCTACTTCTCCAAAAAATTGAACGCATACCAGAAGAAGTACTCCACAATTGAGAAGGAGGCTCTCAATCTCATCCTTGCCCTCCAGCAATACGAAGTGTACTTGACAAATAGCAAAGGGGAGATCACGATCTATACTGACCACAACCCCTTGGTCTTTTTAGACCGGTTCAAAATGAAGAACAACAGGTTGTTCAGATGGAGCATGATGACGCAGCCATATGCACTCAAAATCAAACATGTGGCAGGCAAAAACAATGTAATTGCCGACGCTCTGTCAAGAGTGTAACATGAAGAGAGTATCAAAGGTGAAAAGTTCACCGCATATCAGTTACAGTGTACATGTATGTGTTTAGCATATCCATTAATGTACATGCAAAACAGTTTGACATGCTTGTAATATGTGTAAGCTCTAAGAATCCAAGCAATATCATTGTAAATGGTATCCATAAAAAGAGAACATGGAATTAATACAGCTATCCAAAAGGCATGTGATAGTACTTTGTATGTGATTATTGTAGCTTGACTTGGAATTTACCTCACATTTGTTGTACATAATAATGAGAAATTGTGAAGGTAAAAGAAACCCTTGCTACGGCAAGGCTTTCTTTTTCCCATGGGGATGGTGTCACAAATGTACACACTAGTAGTTATGCACATGTATGATGTACTGCATGCATGGTTGTTTTAATGTGTACGTATGTATGTACACTGGTAGACCAGATTAATGGAGAACATTCTATGTGGTATACATATGAAGGGTTTGTTTGCAAAAACCGATAAGTACATTTTTGAAGATTTTGAAGTACGATTTTTGTCATAATGTACAAAATAATACATTTTAAGTGATATATTGGTCACTACATATAAAGGTATATTTTTGAAGTTATGGTCAAAAGAAGCACAAATTTTCTTATTATTCTCTTTATTTTTCTTGACCTTTAATCGCAAATATCTCCATTTGGCAAATATGGACTTATCGGTTTTTGCAAACAAACTCTTCATATAGTACATACAGGCTGACCAGATCAGTGGAGAATTTTCTAGGTGGTATACAATGTAGATACAGTACGTGCATGTAACAGGAAAAACATTATACAATGTACCGGTAGCTCACTCAATCTAGAATGATTTCACCCATTCCAGAATGTTCTGGGAAGTGCTTACATGTTTGGCTGAGTGAGGCACTGTCCCTGATGTAGCCCAATGTGATTGGTAGTTATTCTTGGTAATGATGTTTTGTACATAGTTAGGCAGTGCGGTCGTGATTTGGCAAAAAGGTGTATGTCTGCCGTTTTACAGCGACTACAAAGCCGAGAAAATCGACTTTAAAGTTTTGGCAGTTTCCTTGACCGTAGAAGCCACCTAAACTGTGCAACGCTCAGGGATTCAATTCCATGATTTAGTATACACTTCAAATTTCATTTCCTGATAATTTTCTTGCATCTAACTTTAAAGAATACTTCAGAATTAGCACTTTTAGCATGTTTAGAGACATACACCTTTTTGCCAAATCACGTTTACAGGGACTGCGACCCACGCTATTTTGGCAAAAAGGTGTATCTTCACATACACCGTAAGAAATCATGCATTTAACTTGGCAAAAAGGTGTATGCATAGAGATACACCTTTTTGCCAAATCACGTTTACAGGGACTGCAACCCACGCTATTTTGGCAAAAAGGTGTTTCTTCTCATGCACCGTGAGAAATCGTGCATTTAAGTTGGCAAAAAGGTGTATGTACAGGGTGTCTCTAAAAAAAGTAAACCCAACTTCAACGGCAAATTTTCAGAAAACTATAAAATATTTACACATTATTTTTTTCATGGTTACATAGTCCAATAAGTCCTCTGTCCAATGATACCACATAGGTTATGTATCTCTCATGCATGACTGAGCATGATTCAACTTAGTGAATGGGTGTGAAATCATCACTGTGGCAAGTTCCGTGATCAGCATACTTTCTCACATTGTACCAGATGGCTCTTTGTGTTGGAGGCTGCCTGTCGGGGAACTGCACCCGAAAAGCCTCTTGAACTTCCACGCAACTTCTTGTTTCCTGGTATCGAGTTACCAGGAATACTCTCTGCTCAATTGTCAACTGTACCATGTTTGGAAAGCATGTGAAGTGTGCCTGTGTCAGGAACAACCTTTGCTGACAAAAATTTAACTTCAAATATGCCCTGAATGCATGACAATAGCAAGAAATAACTTGCCACAGTGATGATTTCACACCCATTCACTAAATTGAATCATGCTCAGTCATGCATGAGAGTTACATAACCTATGTGGTATCATTAGATAGAGGACTTATTGAACTATCTAACCATGAAAAAATAATGTGCAAATATTTTATAGTTTTCTGAAAATTTGCTGTTGAAGTTGGGTTTACTTTTTTTAGAGACACACTGTATAGAGATACACCTTTTTGCCAAATTAAACGATAACAAAATATACCAGAGATTTTGTAGGGAGAAGGGTGTATGTGAGGCCATTTCTAATCAAATGTTAACTCTTGACAATCTTTACTTCATTATTACAAAAAGATTTAAAAAATAACAATAAAGAAAAATATCAGGATGCACAACTTGTTCATCAAACATAGAAAAATGTGCGCAAATTACAACTCACCCTAGAGTCTAAATATTAACAAAACATGGTCTCATGGATATGCATGGTTAAGGATTACAGCTGAAGAATTTTTCTTCTTCCTTCTCCTCCCTTTTTTTCAAAAACTTCTACTTCCAATGAGATGATTCATCATATTTTTAGCTTTGTGCCCCTTTTTTTCGACAAAAGGTTCGTTTGTTTTCTCTACTGAATGCTTTAGCAAACAAAGAGGCAGTTGTTTGCACATCATGTATCTGTTCTTAAAAACGCAGTTATCATGCTGCTCCCAATTTTTGCAATAAATGTGAAAATTCAGGTAGGATCATTTAACTGTTTGCATCCACTGAGCAATTTGAGCAGTACATCCACGTATCATTTCCAAAGACAGGGACACATCTTTCTCTAGACCTTTGTGTGTAACTGCCACTAAATGTCTGTTAGGTAACAGCCCCATACGAAATATGGAATTTTTATATTTGAATATTATATTATTATTTTGAAAAATATTTGAAATAAAGTTGGCGTTACCTAAGACACGTCTATATCTTTATAACAAAGTTTTTGAAATCTCAGCACAACGTTTTTACCATTGAATTGTACACGCTACATGTAATGTCGAAACAAGAAGAAACGCAAGTCCATTTTATCACTGAAAATTGGTCAAGAGATAAACACATTGACGGAAACACGCTTTGGAGGGGAGAGTTCATTCCTTAGCATTTACCTGTTATTCTTCATTATCTTATTTTTAAGAAGTCCATTCTTTGATGATTTTCTTTTTCATTTTGCTATTCATGATTATGATAAGGAATATGTTAATGAAAGAAAGATATTATTCCCAGAGGGGTGAAGGCTCAAGTTTTTTAGTTTCTTGAGTTTTTCTCCCTCTACAAAGGAATATGTTGTAAGAAATACCCTTTTAATGGGGTTATGATTTTTATCTTAGATTCTTATGATAGTTACTATCCTGTATGTCACTGTCAGTAATTTCATTGTGATATTTTTGTTTGTTATGTTGACTGTGAATTTATCTGAACATCATTACAATTCTTAATGTCGGAGAAATAATTGACAGAAAAAAGAATATGAATATTCTGTTCCTGAAAAGACCTGAACGTGTAAAAAGGTAATATCTTCCAAAAGGCATTGGGCACTATAATGCAGAAACAGTATTAGCACTGGTTGCACAGTTACCATCCTGAATGCACCAGCCACATACCGGTATCTGCATGACACAACCCTTGCTGTACTATTGTTAGTAGAAAACACCATATTGATAGCTAGAACTAGTTATTAAGAGTATGGTAGTCAATACTACTTGAAAAAATACAGAAAAAAGTGCAAAAAATGGCAGTTGGGGTAGGGGTAAAGGGCAAGGAAAATTTATGCCTAGATATGGGCAAAAGGTTAGTATTATGTGGAAGATTAGGTTTTACACTAAAATTATCATTATAATCCATTTCCTTGACCCCCAAAACATGGGTTTAGACACCCAAACCATCACAATTGACCAAAAATAGCCGAGTTATAACCAGAAATGTCTTTTTAAAGCCGAAACGGCGACCAGCTTGGATTTTTTACGATTTCGGACGGGGCACCCTGGATTTCGCATTTTTCGTTCTTTTTTTTTTTCCAAAAATGGTGTCAGTATGCACAAAGTCATCAAACTAAGGTGTGATGAGCATGTTCTGAAAATGTCACCCTCTTTAGCCCATCTCTAAGAGATATCAAAGGATGACGACTAGGCTGTTATTTAGAGAGTTCCTTAGTTGTTTCTTTAATCAGTCAGAATAAGCACACGATCTTGGCAGTAATTTGTTGTATTACAATCATGACGAATTTTATCAATGCAAATGCTTTAGCGATATCGATTGCATCGGATGCCCAAGAGAAGAAACGGACACTGGTCAAAAAGTATATGTGCAAACTTTGTTAACACGCAGGTGATAGGTTGATATGTTTTTATGCTTCTAGGTCTTTGGTGCAAGTAAGGAAGTTTGCTGAGGTAGTACATCTATAACCTCCGGGGTTTCTCGAGAGGGGTGACTATAGAGCATAGCAACAGCATCATCTCTTTGCATGGGGATTGGTTGGTGCTGCATAGCTAGGCACTAGTCTGTGCGTTCAAACTGTACTAATTTCAAACATTTGGCATCTCCCTTTCTTTAGAAAAGTAAAGTTTCTTTTCACACAATTTTTTTTATTTATCAACTACCACTGAAACTAAATTAATAAGGCATTGTCTTTCTCGGATTATCATGGAAATTATTATTTTGATACGTTGTTCACATAATATACTTGTCCTATTTGAGTAATAATGGAAATACTTTACTTGTATGGACGTGTTTGACTTGCCATATCTTATATCTTACATTCAACTTTACTACATGTGTAATCATAGCAACACATCTTATAAACACAAACATTACTACTTGTAAAGTGAGTAACACTTCACTTCAATGTTGAGATATCGCGGCTTTGTATGACACATTACAACGCACTCTTGTAACGACGTCAGTTCAATCTCGTTCTTCACACTTGGAGGAATACTTGTGATCGTTTTGTGAACTGTACTTTTGTTCACTTTTAGAAATGTGTTATTTTTGTCTTTGAAGAAACGTTAATCATTGTTTCTCTTATAATAATCAACAGAGCTGTTACTTTGGATAAGTCAGATGAAACACTTTTATTGCACTCAAAATGTAACCAACTCTACTCTCCATATGGGCAATTCCATGGGAATGTGGACATGGCACCAGAATTTCAAGTTTATCATATTGCAAAAGAATCACTCATTATGTATTACCCATATATTGAAGTTAAAGACACTAAAAGAATTATGTCAATCGGTCAAATATTTCCCAAGAAACAGCTACAAATGTTGAACACAATTTTTCAGTCATCCAAATTGCTAAAATGCATGCTTTACTTAATACAAATTTTTTTAATAGAAAAATTCTGCTAGCACTTCAATTAATTTATTTTAAAGAAGCAAATTGGTTCTACTTCAGTGTCCAATGAGGAAATTTTTATGGCACCTTCAAAAAATTTTAATCGCCACATGAAAGTTCAGCCCTTGAGCCATGTAGCGCGAGTTACCGAAACAAAAAATATTTTTCATTCTGAAGGAAGCAGTAGAGGTAATTTGTTGGGAATCAAAATCTTCTAAACTCATCACACCCTGACACAGGATAAACACTGTTATCACATTAAAAAAATGTCAATGAAAAGTGTAACGCGAGTTACCGGCATGTAACGCGAGTTACCGACTACTAGTTTCCCCCAACATAAGCAAATTTTACTACACTCAATTGAGCTAGATTGTGGCGAAAACAATCAAATGCAGTGTTAAACATTATGCTGAACTGAAACAAAGGAGAGAACCCTAATAAACTGTGATTGTATAATACTAGAATCCAGACCACTGATCACATGCCACATTGAAGAGTCTGGCCAGGCTTTCATTGCATGTGTACGTGTACATTGTTTCCACCAGTGAATGAGAACGTAAAATTTATCTTCGGAGTTTCCCGGCTGCATCAGTAGGCCTAATACATAATTTTTATTACAGAATGCTATAAAGCAGCAAGTGTTGGTTCTAATCCTTATTCTGTGGTCTACTGAAGACGATGCCTGTCTCCTGAGATCAGGAGGTCATAGGTTCGAATCCTGCTCGAGTATGTATGCCCATAATTTTTTATCATGGCTGCTACTAAGACACTGATTAATTCAGGGCTTATTTACGTTGATAGAGGGCAATTTGTCAACAGTTGCAATGAAAACATCTTACTCTATTCACTCCTAAAATAGAAAGAAATTGGAGTGAATTTTGAGTGAAAATGTTCATTTTCACACGTTTTAGAGTGACCTCAGGGATCACTCCAAAATCTTCGAGTGACAAACATAACAAACTGGGGGAGTTGTCCTTCAGGGAGTTGTCCTCCGGGGGAGTTGTCCTCCGGGGGAGTGGTCCTCCGGGGGAGTGGTCCTCCGGATGAGTTGTCCTCCGGGGGAGTTGTCCTCCGGGGGAGTTGTCCTCCGGGGGAGTTGTCCCCCGGGGGAGTTGTCCCCCGGGGAGTAGTCCCCCGGGGCAGTTGTTAGGGTTAGTTAGGGTTAGTTCAGCATAATGTTTAACACTGCATTTGATTGTTTTCACCACAATCTAGCTCAATTGAGTGTAGTAAAATTTGCTTATGTTGGGGGAAACTAGTAGTCGGTAACTCGCGTTACATGCCGGTAACTCGCGTTACACTTTTCATTGACATTTTTTTAATGTGATAACAGTGTTTATCCTGTGTCAGGGTGTGATGAGTTTAGAAGATTTTGATTCCCAACAAATTACCTCTACTGCTTCCTTCAGAATGAAAAATATTTTTTGTTTCGGTAACTCGCGCTACATGGCTCAAGGGCTGAACTTTCATGTGGCGATTAAAATTTTTTGAAGGTGCCATAAAAATTTCCTCATTGGACACTGAAGTAGAACCAATTTGCTTCTTTAAAATAAATTAATTGAAGTGCTAGCAGAATTTTTCTATTAAAAAAATTTGTATTAAGTAAAGCATGCATTTTAGCAATTTGGATGACTGAAAAATTGTGTTCAACATTTGTAGCTGTTTCTTGGGAAATATTTGACCGATTGACATAATTCTTTTAGTGTCTTTAACTTCAATATATGGGTAATACATAATGAGTGATTCTTTTGCAATATGATAAACTTGAAATTCTGGTGCCATGTCCACATTCCCATGGAATTGCCCATATGGAGAGTAGAGTTGGTTACATTTTGAGTGCAATAAAAGTGTTTCATCTGACTTATCCAAAGTAACAGCTCTGTTGATTATTATAAGAGAAACAATGATTAACGTTTCTTCAAAGACAAAAATAACACATTTCTA